>JANAVB010031417.1:8915259-9285259 GCA_029216955.1 Iris pallida | reverse complement strand
TGTGTGGATTCATACTTTTGATAACATTTCTGATCTCTTCCTCTTGTGGCACGGAGCTAATAACCTCATTATCAACAACATAAATTTTTGAGAGTTCAGCTAAGATATGGCCTGGAACGGGCAATGTATCAGCTGCTTGGAATATAGAAGTGAAATGTGCTATAAATGTATCAGAGATTTCTTGGTGATCTGAGGTTTGAACTCCATTATCCTTGGTAATATGGTATATCGAATTTCGATGCTTTCTCATAGTTGCAGACAGATGGAAAAAGCGAGTATTTTTATCATCTTCCTGCAGCCATGATATGTTGGATCTCTGTTTCCAGTAAAGTTCCTTCTGGAGGTGCAGCTTGTTAAGAAACATTTGAATATTTCTTTCTTCAATGTAGGTAATATCAGTGGGAACTTGCGATTGAATTTGCAGTAAGCGTCTTTCATAACACTTGATGTCATTATCAATATTGCCAATTTGAGATCTGCCCCATTGTTTCAGTTTTGGTAGAACTTTTTTGAGCTTAGCTTGTAGGTCATGGGAGTCAAGTTTGCACCAGGATTGAGAGAATACATTGTGAAAATCAGATTCAAATACCCAAGCAGCCTCAAATCGGGATGGAGTTCTTCTTTTCCTGACAGAAGTGTTCAGTAATAACAGTATTGGGTTGTGGTCACTATTGAGACAAGGGAGATGAAGGAGACCAGCTTGTGGATGAAGAGTACGCCATTGTGTGTCAAACATGTCCCTGTCCAATCTTTCCGCCACATAATTATGAGCTTTTCTTCGATTATTCCATGTATAAGCCGGCCCACAATAGCCAACATCCATAGCAGCAGTTTGATTGTACCAGGAAATGAATGATTTATGATGGTTGTAATTGAAATTATTACCTCCACACTTTTTCTCTGCAGAAAGAATACTGTTGCAGTCCCCTATGCAGATCCAAGGGGCAGTGATGGATGAAATAGTAGACTCCTGTTGATGCCAAAATGGTCGACGATCTTGTATCACAGGTGGACCATAAATGCATAGAAGATGCCATGGTTGGGAGTGACCCGGGGGATGAAGACAAGTGTGTATGTAATTATTTGAAGAAGCTAAGATATTGAGTGTAATGTCAGAGTCCCAACAGAGTAACAATCCTCATGAAAAGCCAATAGATGAGACCGCACTGAAGTGAGTATAGCCCAGAGATGCTGCAATATTTGTTGCAGCTGTTGACGAGCATCTAGTTTCAGATAAGAATAGAATCTTAGGTCTAGATGGACGGAGGAATGCCTTGATTGTTCGAATTGTAGGGTCATTCCTCAAACCCCTACAATTCCATGATAAGATCATACTTGTGGAGACTATTGTAGGCCAGCCGCGCCTATGTCTTCATTGGCAGATAATATGATTCGTTTAAGAGGTCTGTTATGAGCAATTTCAGAGTCATTTCCAATACTGCAATCTCTGGCTCTCTTGATGTTGATCCCAGTATGCTTGGAAGACTGATTGATGGTATCAAGAGTTGTCTCAGTAATCAAGTTCAGGTCAACAGGGGTGAGGACATTTAACAGGGATGTGAATGTGGAAGCAGCAGACACAGTTGTAATGGATTTCTTTGAAATATGAGGTAAAGGAATTGATGAAGAGGATACAGTAGGAGTCATACTGGAATTCTGTAAGCTGTTTAGTAGTGGACCAAGTGGTGTGGGTTTAGACTGGATGTTTGGGTTATCCTTGGGGAGGCGTTTAACAAGCGAGGTTAATTTCTCTTCCAAAAGTGAAGGTTGGTCACAGATGGTGGATGTGTTTGTGAATGTGGTTGAGGGTGTTTGGGTTGGATGTATATGTTCCAATTTGGATGAATTTGGTTCACTGGCAGTTGGTGGAACAATAGGATCTGAAGCAGTTGGTGGAGGCATGGAAATAGCCACATTTGAAGGGGTAGTGGAAAATAACTGAATTGGGTCCATCCCAGGGGAAGTAATGGTTACAGCTGTAACCGTCACCGGAAGATCGTCGGAGTTGGTATGAATGATTGGTGGATTTGGTGAGGCAATTGCTGAAGTAGGCGGTGAAGACATCAATTGGGTATTTAATGAGATAGGAACTTGGGGTGGAGGATCTATGGATATAGATGTATTGACAGAAGATGTTGGGGTGGGGGGGATGACTGAAATGGATGTTGGTTGACCTGAAGAACTCTCATCATTGGATCTGGAATTAGGAGAAGGAGATGGATTTCTCGTAATACCTCTGTTTTGGAGATTACTCTTAAACCTATCAGCATGGTTCACACAAATGGACAGATCAAGTCGTCCGTCGAGTAGAGATTGGAACTGATTCTTCTGCTCCAACGACCAATTCTCATTAATCAAACCTTCATAGTCTTTATGAATTTTACACTTCTTGATACCATAACCCAAACAACCACAAAATTGACAAAATTTTGGAAGTCTTTCATATTTCGGGGAGACATTACAGTCCTTATTGTTGCGCATTAACACTTTGATATTCCTGTGAAGAGGCTTTGTGATGTCGATTTTGATCTTGATCCTGGCAAAGAGAATCCATTTGGCTGCATCTTGGGTAGAAGGTGGATGAATTGTACCAATCCGAGTAGCAATAGAGGAAACATAATCAATGGTAAGGAAATTGATTGGCAGGCCATGAAGTTGAACCCAGAATTCACTTTCAGAGAACTTGTAGTCACTAGGTAGTTTATTGGGAAAACATCTCTCAATAATCAGCAAATGATGATTAATTTTCCATGGGCCGTTACTGATCACGAACTCCAGATCCTCCAAATTTTCAAATTTAGCAGAGAAATATCCATTGTGATACTCTGATACCTTAATAACACCTTTGACCTTCCAGATTTTTGGTATTGTAGAGGCAATGATATGGGTTGGATAAGACTTCTGGGTCAGAATTTTGAAGAACAGGTATAGTTGCCAATCCGCTTGAGGATTGCAGGAAGGAGTTTTGGAGGCGTCTTCAATTTCTGATGAGGAAGGCGGAAGCAGGGAAGCAAGTTTGGAGAGAATGTCTTCATAAGAGGAAGCCGATGTTGAATCCATTGCAGAAGTAGGAGAGGTGAGGAGGAGGCCGAGACTAATAGAATAGAAGAATTTCTATGGCAAGAAGGCAGAGGAACGACGATGGAAGAAGTGGTTGATGACCGCCATCATGGAGATGGCGTGGTAGATAGAAGTCTCCTTCGTAAAACTTCCAATTTCCCAACCCATTCATTACTCACCTCCAAATTCTTCTCCTCCTCAGAACACGTCCTTGCACGACGGGTGTTCCACGATATTCCCTAACCCGGACTTCATCTCCTATAACCTCACCATCTCCTCCCACAACCGCGCTTCCCGCTCCACCTCCTCCTCGCCGCTTTCAACATCCTCCGCTCCTCGGAACTAGTCCCCGACCAGTTAGCGCGCGCTCTCTGCGCGACCTCGTCTTCATCGACCAACTCCATTCTCTCGTTCTGAGAAACCGGTTCCTCCCGAACGCCGTTCGTTCGCACTGGACTCGTCGACTTGTTCGCAAAGAATTCACCGACGCTTCGAAAGTGTTTGAGGAGAGTCGGTGTAATAATGCGGTCGGTCGGAATGCTGCCATTGCCAGAGGTGTTAGGAATGGAGAGCAAACACGGTCGCTCTGGACGTTTTCACGATATGGTGGACGTGTTCTGTATGCCGAACGGGTTCACGTTGTCGAGCGTTTTGAGCTCCTGTGCTGCTCTGGGGGAGTTGGAGGAGGTGGGAGAGTGCTGCATTGCGTGGGTCGTGAAGTGCGGCGTAGTATTTGTATTGTTGACCCGTACGCGAAGTGCGGAGCAATGTGGTTTCTTGGACTGCTATGATTTTGGGGTTTGGTTCAGGAGGACGAGACCGATACCGCTGTAAGACTTTTCAGGGATATCATATAAGTATACTCTCACCATTGTACTTGCGGCCTTCTCTAAAGCTTCGATGGTGAAAGAGATGATTCTAATACGTTGTTGGTCGTCGAATAACGGTTTATTTATGGATTCCGTTTGCAATGGAAGCTTTTGTCCCTGAATTGGAAATCTTCAGCTGCAGATAAGGGGCTGTTTGGAAGCCGGAATGTGAGGTGAAAGTGGAGAGTTTTAATGTAAGTGTATCCCACTTTCTCACCTCGAGCGTTTGGATAGCGGTAAGTGCATGGAAAGTGTCACTTTCAATACACTTTCAATGCAACTGCACTTGTATTAAAGCACTTTCGGTGTTTGGTTAGATATAGAAAGTGAATTGAAAGTGGAGAATTTTGATGCAAGTGGAGAGGTTTTGAGTTACATTAGAAAATGAGCCGAACTCGTCGAAAGTGGAAAAGGATCTAGGTACTTGTTCTGGCTATGGTTTCTAGTCTTGCACAGAACTATAGTTTTAGACAATCAACTGAGCTTTCCAGGAGGATGCTTTATGAAAGGTTTAGAACCTGATGAGAAGTTTTGTTCTAGTCTTCTGAGCATCATCAACAGTATAGATGTTGGTAGGCAAATTCATAGTTAACTATTAAAGCTGGGGTTGGTACCTCAGTATCATGGACTTCAGGGAAATGGTTCCCGAAGAAATCAACCCGGACGAGATCACTCTCTCTGCTGTTCTTATGGGCTTGCTATGGTTGCCAGTTCATGATGCAAGGGAAGGAAATCCATGGACATGCTCTTCATGATGGACTTGGAAGTGGAAACCCCTTGTTGGTAGTGCTCTTGCATCCATGTATTCCAAATGCAATTCTTTACTAAGTGCTAGAAGAGTCTTTGATCAAATTCCACGGAAAGATCAGGAGATGTGGTCCTACTTGGTCTCTGGTTATTCAACAAATGGTCAGAATGAAGTGTCTCTCTTTAATTTCAGAAAATGCAAATTGCTGGTTACAAACAGTTATCAAAGTTATCAAGACCGGTCTTGATGTGGAAGCATAGATGATTGCCACAAAGCGTTTGATGATGAGCATCGTGATGTGATAACACGGACGGCTATGATTTGATTGATATGCTCAACATGGAATGGGTTTGGAAGCTTTAGAAATCTTTGAAGTGATGAAACGAATAGTAAAACCTGATTCAATAACTTCTGTCAGTGTTTTATCAGCTTCTAGCCATAACGGTTTGGTGGATGATGGATTTGTGCATTTCGATTCTTTGAGAAGTGATTATGGAATTGAACCACAACTGCATCATTATGCCTGCATGGTCGATTTACTTGGTCGGCAGGGAAGCTGAACGAGACTGCAGACTTCATTAACAATCCTGCATTTCGTTCAGATGGGTTGAACAATTCAAGTGATTTTTTACGGTTGGCAATCTTATGCTCCCAGACGAAACATAAGAATCAAAATAAAAGTGTGCCCTTCTTGTTGGTGTTGGGTGGGATTTTCAATCTATGTGAAGAACATTTGGAGTGAGACGAATGCTATATGTGTGTCGGAGAGGCTCGGATAGTCGATGGCGGCAAATGTGGCCTGATTTCGGAGCACGTATCGTGTCTGTTCCAGGGTGCGACGAATGCCATCCATGTGTCGGAAAAGCTCAGGGAGTCGATGCTGACAAAGGTGGCTCAATTTGAGCACGTATCAGAGCCTATGCAGAGCGTATCAGAGGGTGCAGTACATCGTCGGTATACAGTCAGTATGCCGCTTATGGCATATTTTGTTCCAGAACATTCTGGCGCCACCGCCGCTGCTCCAGAACACTTGGTGGTAGACCAACAATATACTATATACTGTCGGCATACTACGTCGAGGGCTGAAAGCCCAATTTGGATGATTTTTAATCACCATTAGATCCAAATCAATGGCTCAATTCTTTTCGGGATTATGGCCCTAATCTCCATATACAACATAACCCTAACCCTAATCTACATATATAACATAAAGAGAGGGGAGAGAATTCTCTAAGATGTAACTTTCAAGAGGAGAAGAGGAGGAGAGGAGTCTTTTAGGAGCTGTTCGAGGAGAGATCGCTTCAAGGAATTATTGATTGGTTCGTCCTTGTCATCTCATCTTGGGTAATCCTATGTTCTTATTGTAATCATTTTATATCCATTATTTGAAGTGTTGTGGTGATCCGTGTGGATTATGGAGAAGTTTGTAAGGAGTTGGTGTATCTTTTTATTCATTAGTGGATACTTTTCTAGATTGGACTCCGATCGTCTGAGGTTTTTTCGGGTTGGATTCCAATCGTTACTTGATTTTTCCGTCATGATTTTTCCTAATCATTCTTCCAAGGATCATTCCTTCAGGTTTAGTGTGTTGAAACCGATGAAGTAATATTTACAAGGATCCTTCCAAAATCATTCTCCCTAATTACTGGTCTGATGAAAATAATGACAGTAAAAAGATCATTCTGTTTTTTCACCAAAGGGTTTGGATTCTAGTGGTTTAGTGAAGGCTCATTTAATGAAACATGTAGAAAGGATTGGACTTTCTATTGCCAGCTGGAAATTATAAAAGGAGCTGCGCACTGCAATTTAGTTCTTTTTTATGATTTTTGAGGCATAATTTAGAGAATCCTGCAACAATATTTTGTATGTGATCCTTGTACCAACAAACAAGAGAACATAAATGACATTTTTTCCCTGTCATTTATATCTAACAAGTGATGAATCAAGAACAGCTGATATTGGAAAGGTGCAGATACTTTTAGATGGTTCCCCTTCTCATTCCATTAGCTTTTCAGTTCACAAGTATCAGTAAGGATTTGCAGCAATAATACAACACTAAATTTAATTTTGCTTCTGTTCCCAGTTCTCATGCTAACAGAGAAGCTAACAGATGAGGTCACTTTACATTCTACGCTACATCTAAATCAAGTATAGCATTTGTTTGTGGAGAAGCTTGTCGACATCTCACTTGGGCATGTGGGAAAGTCCCATTCCAAGTTTGTATTCCACTCTTCAGATAAATTTGATGGCAGGTTGAAAGGAAAACTAACTGTCCTCATACTTCCCCACTGGTTGTTATTGCCAATGGTTGAGATTGAACTCTTCTTCTCTTCTTCTTCCCTTCCCGGGTGCCCGCTGATTTCCAATGGGAGATCAACTGTGAACTCATCACACTGCTGTGGCTGCCCAAAGTCGATGCTGCCAGAAGTTTTCTCGACATCTCCAAGTATTGATGGCGATAAGTTCAGAAGCATGGAAGTCACCGGCATTTCAATTGGAGAAAACATGAGGCTTGCTGCTATGTCAGCACCGGGAACAGGAATTGGATATGATTTGAAGTTGATTGGGTTGATGGGCTTATTGTAGGAGAGGGCATCCATAGTAGAGTAATTGGTAGTATTGTTCTTGTGTTGCAAGCCACTGTTGCAGCCAAATTGGATTGATGACCCAGTGGCAGTGGTGCAAGAGGGGTTATCTGACCCGAATTGTGTCGCGTTCATGCTCTGAGGAACAGGGTACAAGTCGTAATCAGTTGTCCCTGGAAGTGGAGATGCCCAGGACTGAGAGAGTGCTCTCTGCGCCATCGAATTTGTCTTCTTGAAGATCCTACAGATTGCCCATGAGTCCTGTTCATGACACAAAGAATGGTTACCATCTAGATGAAAAGGATGTGTCCAGGTGAGTCATTTATCTTTGAAATTAATCATTAGTACAAGATCTGTGTATAATAGTTTGTTGGTTGCTCTTGAATATATGTTTTCACTTAGGCTGTGTTTGATTGGGCTTTTTTTTTTTCCATGGAAAATATTTCCACCACAAATTTTCCACCAATTGTAATGTTTGATAGCTTATATTTTCCATGGAATTATTTTCCAAAAAACTATCATTTTCCATATTTTCTTTTAAAATGGTGGAAAATGAAACTTGTCTAACCCATAGGAAAATATCATTTTCCATGGAAAATAACTATTTTCCGTGGAAAATAATGACAATCAAACAACCAAATTAAGTTTTCCATGGAAAATTTTAAAATTCCATGGAATTTTTTTCCTAGAAAAATAATTTCATGGAATTAATTTCTTTTCCACGTATTTTCCACCTTGCAATCAAACACACCCTAATTGAAGCACTTCCACCATCATGAAAATGGGATGGCTATATCATTGGTCAAGAGACAAAAAGGGAAAATTATTAGGCCATTTAACCTTTTTTTATATAATGATCTATTGGCACACCTTTACTGCTATTTACAGGTTACCTGATCTTACAAAAAAGAAGAAGAAAAAAAAAGCAGGTTACTTGATCTAATTTACAACCATGCTTATATTTAAGAACTAAAACCATAATTGTTTCACATTTTCAGAAGTGGAAAATGTATAGTAAGAACATTTGCTCGAACTTGTGAATACTAATCTCATTATAACTTGCTCGAACTAGTTTCGGTTTTCAAATTAAGTAACAAGAGTAGTAGTAAAAAATAGGACTTAGGGGGGCTTACATTGGCAGGGATGTTCTTATCTAAAGGTCTCTTGGGCAGCGATGAGTCTGTAAGTGAAGGAAGCCTGAACTCGTGCATCATCCAATCAGTCTTGAAGCCTTTGGCGGCTCGTCCCTTGTAGAAGACGAGAGATTTTTTTAGGCCAATGCACTTTGTCCCCTCAGAGGAGTAGATGGGTCTATCTGTTCCCGTCGCCTTCCAGAATCCAGCTCCGGTGACTCGATTGGGCCTTGCGCTGTTCCTGTACTTCCTGTCCCTAGGGCAGTAGAAGTACCATTCCTTCTCTCCGGTTGTCGCTAACTCTTCATTTATGGAAGAAAAAAGGGAAACAAAAATGTTATCATTTTATGTTACTTTCATGATCAGAAAGCTAGAATGAACTCTTTATAGGTTAAAAAATAGGTAACTGAAAATGATCACGGAGAAGAAATTATGTAAGACAGAAAATAACTAAAAATACAGGAGTTTCAAATATCTTTTCTGTGGTAAAATACAACTAATGCTAATCTTTCTTGAAGTGTTTGAGAAGTATGGACTTCCCACTCAGCTGCTCCTTCCAACTTGGGAGCCGTCATTTCTCAAGCACTTTGCCTATGCTAAGCTCCATTTGCCTATTTTATTCTTATGCCAGACTTTTAATCTTTTCTATGAACTTTCTGGTTTGACATTGTGCTTAAATGTTTTCTTTTAGCCGCATAAACCTAATGTTCATGTTCATAATTTCACCTATCACCTGATATTTATTTTCCTGCCATTCATATATGGATGAAACCAATATAACTAACTGTTCAACTTTACTTGTATAAACTTAATATTTAAAAGTATATACACTATGACCTTTATAACAGCTAGTTCAGGTTTGTCTTTCATCTTTTCATATTCAAATATCTTTGTTATTATTACTGCATATATCTGGTGAAAGTTCTCAACTAGATGCTCATTTCTTGTACAATTTACTATATTAGTGTCATGTTAATTGATTAAAGAGCTCGATGAATCTATCTGTACCAAACCCAGACAGTTTTTAACCTGCTAAGAATTAGAATTAGAAGCAGACGAATATGCACCAAGTGAACTGCAAACTGAAGAAACAAAACCATGATATTGAATAACATCAATTATTTGAGCTTTAGCTATAAGTATGATGTAAACTTATATTTAGGTACAACATAGAAGGTATTGTAACTCCTCCAAGAAATATACGTAGAACTTCCACGTTTTTGTTTCTAAAGCACTAAGCTATGTTGTGGAAGTTATGGTAAGAAACTCCAAATCAGTTAAAACTTTCATGTCTTGCTTTCTAAACCCATAAGCTTAACCTGTCGCGAAAGGGCGATATCGATCTTACTTGGAAGATCCCACGGATCGTACTTGTAAATATCCAGTTGTCTGATGAGCTCTATGGATAGAGGCTTCTGATGTATCTTTCTCTTGAGGTAGAACCCTACTAGCTCTTCATCTGTCGGATGGAAGCGGAAACCCGGCAATATCACTTCATCAGCTTTCTCCATCACTCCTCCTTCTTGATTCAAACTCAAAAGATTCTACTGCGAAAAGATAAGTTTATCAGACCATGACTTATTTTTGGAATCTATATATGAAGGCAACTTTTTAAAACTCAATAGCAATGGCCAAGTCTGACAGGCTGAGTTCAAAAAAGAAGAGAACAAATTAATCTAGAACATAACTAAGTTTTACTTCAAACCTAAAGTCTACAAAGAGCCAACTAATGATAATCTCTATGCTACAATAAAGTGGTTTAAGTTTTACAGAGGAAACCTACCTCATGAAAAAACTGTGTGAAAGACACAAGAAACCTAACTCCCACAAGAACACAACAGCTTATTCAGTTGAATGCACCCCTCATGTGCTTCCTAATGGTCCGGCTTAGCTTCCGGGACTCCTCCGACCGATGTCGAGGAAAGAGGCTGAAGGAATGGGCTCCCATAAATAAGCAATCTAGCTGCTTAAAAAGGACTGTCAAGGAAGCCAGGTCAGCACGATTTTTTCTAAATAAAATACTTTTTCAATCATATAAATATAATTATATGAATGTACCAAGAATTATCTTAAAAAAAAGGCTACAACTTTAGCAGAATAAGGGGATTTTTAAATAGTAATGTTTTCACACTTTAATATTCCTTCTTATGGAGTTAAACAAATTTTAATGCATAAGACAAACTAGCCCTCATCTACACCCATCCTACAGTATCTTTTTCTCTTTTTAAATTTTTTATTTTTTTTATTTTTTGCATGGGAACTGAACTGTTATGCACGACTCTAAAGCGAACATGAAGATGATGACGGAAAAATTAGCAAGGCATGAATACCAAATTAATAGCAGAACACAAATATACGTGCAAGGACGTACGGAACCAGAAATTCAAGTTAGGGTGAGCTGGAGTAGGCTAGGGTAGGCTAAAACAATTATGCTATTTGGCTCCCAAAATATTTTTGTGATGCCATCTCCCATTATGTGGCATCTGACATGGCAGCTGACATAACAGTTGACATGACAAATTTTAATCCAAATCCATTTTTTTTAAAATGTTAATGTTAATGTTAATATTAATATTAATGTTAATGTTAATATTAATGTTAATTTTAATGTTAAGGTTAATTTTAATGTTAAGATTAATGTTAATTATTATGTTAATTTAATATTAATTTTAATTTTAATGTTAAATTTTGTCATGTCAGCTGACATGTTAGCAACCATGTCATATACCACATAATGGAAGATGACATCACCCAAATATTTTGGAAGCCAAATATCATTTTTGCCTAAAAAACATAAGAAATATTTTTTTTGGATGGATTTTAGCCCACCCCAACTCCCTGTACACGTGGTTCGGTTAAACTCAACATACTCCACGGAAGAAAGGAAAGAATTAAATACTTTATTGAATTTATAAGGCAACCTTACAGAGAGTAATAAATGCATAGAATACAATCAACTACCCTCTCCATATGAGATCTCTCATTCTCTCTCTTGAAAACTCATTTAGGGGACGTTTGGTACGCGGTATTTTTTTATTTTCGGAAAAATTTAGGGTGGAAATCTATTACCATATTTGTTTGGGCTATAAAAAATTTATTCTCGGGAAGAAATACCCGGGTGAATAGTTTATCCATAAAACATGGGAATCCTATCCCTTAAGAATAGGTGGGTATTATTTTTTTTGCCCGGGCAAAAAAAAATTGTTTAAACCTTTTTCTACTTTTTGATCATTTTTGACCGTTTTTTCGTTTTTTGTAATTGTTTGTCGTTTTTGTTGTTTTTTGTTTTTTTTGTCGCTTTTTTGGTCATTTTTGTCCTTTTTTAATCGATTTTTTTTGTTAATTTTTGGTTTTTTTTGTCATTTTTAGTCATTTTTGTATTTTTTTTTATCGTTTTTTCTATTTTTTGTCCATTTTTTCCCTTTTGTTTTTTTATGTTTTTTGTCGTCTTTGGTCATTTTTTTTGTCGTTTTTCTTTCTTTTTTGTCGTTTTTTTTTGTTTGTCATTTTTTGGTCTTTTTTTAATCGTTTTTGTTGTTTTCTGTCGTTTTTGTTGCTTTTATTGTTTTTTGTCGTTTTTTTTGTTTGTCATTTTTTGGTCTTTTTTTAATCGTTTTTGTTGTTTTCTGTCGTTTTTGTTGCTTTTATTATTTTTTGTCGTTTTTGTCGCTTTTTTTTATCGTTTTTGTTGTTTTCTGTCATTTTTGTTGCTTTTGTTATTTTTTGTCGTTTTTGTCGCTTTTTTTTATCGTTTTTTGCTGTTTTTTGGTTTTTTTTTCCCATTTTTGTCGTTTTGGTTTTTTTTTTTTTGGTCGGATTTTTTTTTTCATTTTTGATTTTTTTTATTTTATCGTTTTTTGTTTTTTTTTATTTCTCATTTTTTCATTTTTTATCATTTTTATTTTTTTTCCGAGAATATTTATATAGCCACCAAATATAGGAATATACTTTTCCAGAAAATTTAATTACTTAAAATTTGATTCTCCGGAATATAGAATTTTCGGCTATATAGTATTCCGCATAGCAAACGCTCCCAATAATGATTTTCTTAGCAAACCCTAAGCAAAGTCTCTTCTTGCTCTAGCGCAAAAGCCACGAGCAATAAACTCTTTAAACCGCCACATTCTAGATTCGTAGATAAGCTTAAATAAGCGTCTCAAAACTTGACCTAAGTCTGGAGTAATCACAGCTATTGAAAACGTCAATCTTTAATCTGGTAAGTAAATTGAGCACATCCCGACCCAAAGGTATGTCGAAGGTACGTCGAAGACCTTCGACATACCTTTGGTATACCTTTGGCAACACAAAAAATACCACAGACTTGTTGGATCAAAATCCCACTTTTAAACATGTCGACGTTCATCGGTATGCCGCTAGGTTGATACTGCTCCGTTTTTTTCTTCTGGGTGTTTCAATTCCTTTCGGTCTTCTCCGAATCCTCGGACGGTGTCCGTTGCACTCCTTAGTGAACACGAGCCAAAATTCCAACTCCGAACACGGCCATCTCCCAATATAATAAAATAGTACAAATTTATATTTCAATCCGAGGAATCTGCAAATTCCTCTGATATCCCTCTTCTATTCCCTTGCAGTTACATGCATGCTCTCTCCTTGTCAGTGTCCCATTTGGAACCTTCTGGAGATTCCTCAACTCCAACTAAAAAAACAAATCTGAAGAAAGGGATATTAATACACAAATATTGATACTCAAATATATTAGAGCCCCCTTAACCTGATTTTATAAATAAACATCAAGTGGAACATCTCTCTCCCTCTCTCTGATTAACTATTCCACAATTTCACACATCCCTTAAGTGGATAATTGACATAATGACAAAGTTATCCCTTGAACTCTTGGCCATGTTGGGTGTCTATAGCCCTCGTCTGCTACTGATTGTTGTCCTTAATAGTAAATTGCGGACGCGACTATAATAATAGTTGGGTGAGTGTGACGATGGAGATGAGGTCGAGGAGATAGTGATGTTCACTTGTAGCTATCTTCGCTCCTTGCGTATAGCCCACTGCTAATAGTAAAAAAGAAGCTTCTGATCAGCCTTTAAATTTGGTTAGTCAAGCTGATAGCTCTGGACCCAGATTCGTGTGTGACGTATTGCTTCATGTTCTGTAGGCGTTAGGTTGTTTATATATGCACCCTTTTGGCGACTGATTCTTCGTTCCTTTCTGTCGTGCTAAGCTATGACAAGATTGTTCCAGTACTGATATCACAGTAACACTGCATCAACTGGGATCATTTGCTTGTTTGATATATTAATTGATCAAGATTCAATTGGATGCTACATTGCTACTTTTGTTAAAACAAGATTAGTTTGAAATGATTTATGCCACACTCTTGATTCTCTGTCCGGCTGTGTAATTTTGTCGTTCTGTGATCTGCTATCTTCTTAATCTGTCTGTTTTTTAAACACGCCACATTGGTTTAGTCACTTTGATCTGAGTAATCTGCCTTCGAGTCCTCAATCAGTCAATCTAGCCCCTTCTTGAACATGGTTACCATGAGAATAAAGGATCGAGAGTTGTACATTTAGCATGATCAGTTCTGACAAGTTTGGTTGATTAATCAGTCTAATTAAACGAACACAGTTTCTTTAGTTTTCAGTAGTTTCTGATTGCAGTATCTTTAGTTTTCTAGGTTTCAGTAGGTTCTGAGCAAAACCTAACCACAAATAGAAAAGGTCCAATCTCACCATTATACATCTTTACCGACTTCCATGACCAAGATTTCCTAACCATGTGTGCCCAAGTGTGAACAAGGGAAGTAGCTTCTTATTGATGTGGGTTTTAAGACGTAAGGGGAGTTTGCGAAAACCAATCCTGTTGAATTTCCCTAAATATGTACCCCTCGTACAAAAAAGGGTCAAACCCTTCAAACCTAAGTTTCTCCTCCATAGGTATGTGAACACTGCCACCTCTCAAAGATCCATGTTCCCAAGGCAGCAACCCCACATTTAATCCACCGATTAGTTTAATTAATCATCAGTCTTCTCTGATTGTAATCTTGCCATGAATGAATTGTTTAAAGCCACGTATTCAATATTTTTTCAGCAAAGCTAGGTTGAAACATTACCTAAAATGTATGATGTGATCATCTGATTGAGATACATTGTGACCTGAAGTGTGTTATAAGTTTCATCAGTTAAAAATAGTTGATCATCGGTTAAAAGTGTAGAAAATAATAGTTGAGTTGATTTTATTGATGGACTACTTCACTACTTATAGGGAGCCTAGCTCCTCTACATACTACATATTCCGATGTGGGACTAAAGTCCCTTATTTGACTCTCAATACTCCCCCTCAAGATGGGCGATAGATATTGATCATCCCCATCTTGTTACATAGCTTCGACAGACTTAATGAACTAAGACCCTTAGTCAGACAGTCTGCAACTTGTTCTTCTGAGCGGACATGGTCAATCTTCAGTATCCCTTGTTCCAGCTTCTCCTTGATGAAGAATCGATCAATCTCGATGTGCTTCGTTCTGTCATGCTGAACGGAATTGTTAGCTATACTTATTGCAGCTTGACTATCGCTCAGAAGACGTAATGGTGCTCCCTTGTCTAGCTTCAACTCTGTCAGCAACGCTTTCACCCACAGCAACTCTGACACTCCCAGAGCCATTGCTCTGTATTCTGCTTCAGCTGTCGACCGTGCTACCACAGACTGTTTCTTGCTTCTCCATGAGACCAGATTTTCTCCTACAAAAATACAGTATCCCGTGGTAGACCTTCTGTCGTCTATGCAGCTCGTCCAGTCTGCATCACAGTATCCCTCAACTTCTATGCGTCCATTCTTCTTGAACCATAGTCCCTTTCCCGGCGTTCCTTTCAGATACCTCAAGATCTGAAATACTGCTTCCATATGACCCTTTCTTGGATCATGCATGTAGCGACTCACTACACTCACCGCGAATGAGATATCAGGGCGAGCGTGTCCCAGATAGATCAATCTCCCTACAAGTCTTTGATATCTTTCACGATCAACGGGCTCTCCTGCTTCTGCTCCCAACTTGCACTTCTGGTCAATTGGAGTGACCGCTGCTTTGCATCCCAGCATCCCTATCTCCTTCAGCAGATCTAGTGTATATTTTCTCTGTGAGAGAACAATTTCTTGTTCGCATTCACACACCTCGATACCTAGAAAGTACCTCATCGCTCCTAAATCCTTCACTTCAAACTCCTTCGCGAGTTTTGACTTCAGCTTAGTGATCTCGACTTCATCATCACCTGTGATCACTATATCATCCACATATACAGCAAGTATAGCGATGTGGCCTCTTGCATGCTGGAGGAAGACCGTATGATCTGCATTTGTTTGACGGTATCCCATGCCTGTAACAGTCTTTCTGAATCTGTCAAACCAGGCTCGAGGAGATTGCTTGAGCCCGTATAGTGACTTCTTCAGTTTACACACATTTCCTTGCGACGTCCCTCCTTTTGATTCCGTCGCGTAGCACCCAGGCGGGAGCTCCATGTATACTTCTTCTTGCAGGTACCCATGAAGAAAGGCATTCTTCACATCCAGCTGGTACAGCTTCCACCCATAGTTCGCTGCAATGGAGACCAGAGTTCTCACGGTGCTCATTTTTGCTACTGGGACAAATGTCTCATCATAGTCTATTCCATGACTGTGTGAATCCTTTTGCAACCAACCTCGCCTTGTACCGCTCTACTTTTCCTTCTGGCGTCTCTTTCACTGTGTACACCCATTTGCATTCCACAGCTTTCTTTCCTTTGGGTAATGGAACCAGCTCCCATGTCTTATTTTTCTCCAGTGCCCCAAGTTCTTCCATCATTGCAGCTTTCCACCTTGGATCTTTTTTTGCTTCCTGCCAACACTTGGGCAACGAAGTAGAGTCTAACGATGCAATGAAGGCTCGATAATTCGAAGAAATGTTAGAATAAGACAAGAAGTTGGCAATGTCATGTTCGTAATCATCAAAACGAGTAGGAGCCTTACCCGCATTGATGCGAAAAGATCTCCTTAAGGGAGCAATAGGTGGTGGAAAGATCATACCATCCGAGTCGGAGAGATCCGCATCAGAATTCGAGTGATTCAGTGCGGGGGCAACATCTTCAGGAGTTGGAGCAGGAGTAGACGAGGGACTTGGTACAGTAGGCACTGGGCACGGCATAGGCACAGTACTGGACTTCTGTTGTCTCCTTCTGTAGACTTGGAGCTCCTTTTCCCTTGTCTGCTGCTCCCCCTGCGTAACATATGGATCTTCTTCTTCATTTTCTGTATCTGAGTCACTGTGCTCTCCCCCTTTCGTCCAGTTTTCTATAACCGGACACGGAACCGATCCGACGACCACATTTGGGCTTATTATCTCCCCCTCATATCTAACACCATCTGTGTTAGGTGTGTCACCAAATGCTGAACCTTCATCCGAACCATAGTATGGTTCGAGTTCTCTGAAAGTAACGTCCATGCTTACAAACATCTTCCGCTCGACTGGACTCCAACAGGCATAACCCTTCTGAGTCGCCGTGTAACCGACGAAGACACATTTAACTGCCCTAGGATCCAATTTGCCAACGCCTGGCCTATTATCTTGGACAAAGCACACACATCCAAAGACTTTTGGTGGAACAGTGTATGTAGTTGTCCCAGTAAGCATTTCCAACGGTGTCTTCCAGTCCAATACTTGAGATGGCATTCTGTTGATGAGATAAGAGGCCGTCAATATAGCCTGCCCCCATAAGTGTTTCGGGACATTCATAGCCAGCATCATCGTCCGTGCGACTTCCAGCAGGTGTCTGTTCTTTCGTTCCGCCACACCATTTTGGGCCGGAGTATAAGCACATGAAGTTTGATAAAGTATTTCATGAGTGGAGAAATACTCAGCAACCCGCTTATTAGTATACTCTGTCCCATTGTCTGATCGGAAACACTTAATTTTAGCGCCATATTGTGTTTTCACCCGTCGATGAAAGTCTTGAAAGGCCTCAAGGATCTCACTTTTATTCTTCATAAGGTAGACCCATATTACGCGGGTATAACAGTCAATAAAGGTGACGAACCATCGAAAGCCGTTAATTCCGGTCGTAGGACAAGGGCCCCATACGTCCGAATGTATCATGTCAAAAGCAGCTGAACTCCTATTTTCCGTGCTTACATACGAGCTTCTGGTATGTTTTCCCAACTCACAAGCATTACAAAATAACTTCTTTTTATTAGCCCTTTGATATAAGGACGGATACATTCGACTAAGAACTTTAAAAGAAGAATGACCGACACGCTGGTGGTGGAGTAGTAAGTCGGCTTCAACACTGCGACAGGAAGCCTCTGGTGGTGCGTCTGCTACCAAGGATACCAATGCGTTATCCAGTCCAGTCCTGTCTAAATACCACAGCCCCTTATGCCATGTGCCAGTCCCAAGTCGTCGTCCTGTCCCTTTCTCCTGAAAAGTCACCTGAGGAATGTCAAAGGAAACAGTACAGTTAAGATCGAGTATAATGGCACTAATGGATAGAAGATTGACAGGAAAAGACGGAGCATGTAGGACATTGGTTAGAGTGATGGCCGGAAGGGGTGCATGCGACAGTGCCTTTACCCATTACAGGGCTGGATGTACCATCAGCGGTCTGAATACTCTCCGGCAATGGTAGGTGAGTATATTCCTGAAACGCACCACGGGATCCCGTGACATGGCGAGATGCCCCAGAGTCCATAATCCATCCCGGCTGATGGATAGATGCAAGAGCACGTGCAGAATCACCGGTGCTGGTTTGGGCAAAGCAAGTGATGTGATCTCCCGAGGTCGAAGACGGCCCAAGACTATCGGCCGAACCCAGCTTTGTGCCTCGCAACTTCTCAAGGAACTCCCGCTCAAGCGGGGTTATTTCAGCCAGTTGATTCTCTCCCCCTTCCTCTGCCAGATTTGCTTTGTGTCCGTCCCTTCTACCAGCATATCCTCCTCTACTACCACGTCGGCCTCCACGACCCCGTCCTCGATTATTAGACTGATTGCGCAAGGGTTTTGGACAAAATCGGATGTAATGTCCGGAGTCACCACAATTGTGGCAAACACCACCCATAGATGGAGGTTGATTGAAGGCAGCAAGGGCAGACTTTTCAACCGCGGCTTGCTCCTCCTGGGAGGAGCCCTTGTTGGACATCAACTTCAGTCGAGCTTCTTCCTGTGTCATAACAGCTATAGCTTCTTCCAGGGTCGGAAGCGTGGGTTGAGATAGGAGGATATTCCGTCTCTGCTCAAATACAGGATGTAGTCCCTTCAGGAATTTCATCATACGCTGCCGGGAAATATAAGCCAGGAACGTCTGAAAGTACTTCGCGAATGCCGGTTCGACCTGTGCATCTTCCATCCCAAGAGGATCATAATGATCCAGATCCGACCAGTACTTCTTCAACAGGGCCGCGTACTCAGAGATGGTACGTTCGTCTTGGGCCACCCTATCGAGTTCATCTTGCAGTTGAAAGACTCGCATAGGGTTGCCGGAGCCGGAGTACATATCTTTTAGAGTTTGCCATATATTACAGCAGCCTCCATTACCTCGACATTGCCCGACACCTGGTCGGTTAAAGAGGCAATCAACCACCCAGCCACGACGTTGTTGACAATCTCCCAAACAGCAAACTCCTTGGTGGAGTGATCGGTCGGCGCCTTTGCTTGGCCAGTGACATAGCCAACCAAGCCACGTCCCTTCAGAGTCCGCAGCGCCTGTCGCGACCACTTCAAGTAGTTGAACGTTCCTTCCAACTTCGTCTCCAGCTTCTCCAATTTCCCCATTTTGTAAGGGGACGGATCCACATCAGTATGGATCACACGTGGGGTTACCTCGGTTAATCTTTTTGATAAGATATCATCAACCAAGGCCTTCATCTCTTCGGCCGTCAGTTTGCCACTGATCGAATCCATGGCTTCTTCAACTGTGAACCCTATTCGTCGTCTACGTCGGCTTCTTCGACGTCGGAGTCGGCAACTTCCCCAACTTCGTCGTCTTCTTCGTCTTCGTCGGCTTCGTTGTCTTCTTCGACGACAGAGACTTTACGAATGCGCTACCAACTTGGCCAGCACCGGCGCGCGCATGTAAAGTGAACACGTCAGGACACCAGAGAAGACATGATCAGTCTCTGTATAGATCCTGATGTGAAGGAGGAATAACAAAATAAATATTTGTTAGTTCCAAACGGCGCAATCTAGGAAGTCGGTGCAAATAAAGTATTTGACATCTCGACTGTCTTCGAAATACGCCTTTTTTTTTCTTTTTTTTTTTTGTGTGTAACGGCTAGGATTAGGGTTAGGGTTTGGATGGGGCTGCTAGGGCTAGGGTTAGGGTTTCCATGGCAAGAGAGGCTAGGGTTAGGAGGGGGGGCGGTAGGTGCGGTAGGGGGGGGGGGGCGGATAGGGTGCTGGAGGGTGGGGCGGGAGGTGTTGTTGGGGGCGGGAGGTTGCTGGACGGGGGGTGCGAGAGGGGGCTGTAGGGAGGGGCAGCGGGTGGAGCGGGGGGGGGGGGGGGGGGGGGGGGGGGGGGGGGGCTGGAGAGGGGGGGGGCAGCGGGTTAGGGTTATAGGGGGAGAAAAATTTTGTTTTGTGGAGAGAGAGAGAGTTATGGCTCTGATCCCATGTAGAAAATAATAATTGAGTTGATTTTATTGATGGACTACTTCACTACTTATAGGGAGCCTAGCTCCTCTACATACTACATATTCCGATGTGGGACTAAAGTCCCTTATTTGACTCTCAACAAAAAGTTTCATTCATATTGTCCATTTTCACTACTTATATATGTTTTTTCCCCTTATCTCGCTTATCATCATGATGCTCATTTCTTGTTTGTTTTTTTAAGCAAAAATAGTATCTGTTCACCATAGTAAAAAAAAATTTAAAACTTCTACAATTTCCTTGTTAAAAGATGCTTTCTTAATGTATTATTTTTACGAATCTATGTATGTTATAATTTTCAACTCTGTTGACATAGCAAAACCACATGGCAAGTTTTAACATGTTTTGCTTCACATATATATATATATATATATATATATATATATATATATATATATATATATATATATGATCTTATTTTGGCGAGAAATGGCTTGGTCAATGATGATGAAACTCTCTATGTAATCAATTATTTACTTCACCGGGTATGGGTTATTTTTGTTTTCTTTAATTGCTAAGAAGTAAGAACAATGGTGTTACAATCTTCATAATTTTTTTTTCTTTTTATCCGGCCCTAAAGTAATAAAGAAAAAAAATCAATTTAATAATTAACGAATCTAGATATCTCATGACTAGGTTCTTCTAAAACTTGCAATGTCACAAAAATATAATACGCCATTAATAGCTTCGTCTTTTCTATTTGATAGAACCATTTGTAGCTTTGTCATGTCTACAAAATCAAATGTCAGTATATAGACTTATGCACCATTTTCTCTTCCTCGATAGATTTCTCTCTGGCAAGCCAATATAAGAATTCTTGGTTCATGTTGGATGCAGTAATCAGAAATTAAATATGGGATTATAATAATTTGGCTTTTGCAGTATTATTGGAATAATTTGGTTTGAAGTGTGCAGAGTAAGGAGCTATACAAGTCGAGTAGTACACTTTGGGAGCTATGCAAGTCGAGTACACGTGCTTAGACTTGGGAACTATACAAAGCCGAGTAAGTGAAGTATAGACTTTTTACTTGATTATGGTTGGAAATGTGATGTTGAAGTTTTCTCATTTATTACACTTTGATGTGGGTGCTTACACTCAAAATCATACTCCATTTCCTTACTAACCACAGAGCAAAAAGAATTGTCAAACTCTTTTACTAGTTTATTGCACCAGTGGTTGGCTTGGAGACCATGACTTAATGCTAGAAGGCTTTCAATTCACTCCAAAATCCCTTGGTAAGAACCATTCACTTTGATGTGGGTGCTTACACTCGAGATCTCTTAGTTCTAAGTACAAAATTTTCTCCTCGTCACTCCCAAGCCAAGCTAGAAAAGGAAGATCTTCTCAATTGATCACTACGAGGAAAAATGAGGCTACAAAGAAATTTTGCTAGTTGTTATGAACAAATTAACTACAGAGAGGGAACTCCTAAATAACATTGAAGATGTGGATCTACACGGCTTGAAGTATAATCGGAGATGTCAAGTGTGCATAATGCCGTTTGTTTGTATGCCCACTATTCTTTTTTACGTTTGATTTTAACTTTTAAACTTGAAGTATAATCGAAGATGTCGAGTGTGCATAATGCCGTTTGTTCGTATGTCCACTATTATTTTTGACGTTTGATTTTAACTTTCATGTTTAAACGTAACCAGTACTAGTATCATTGTCATAATACTATATCATACAGATTTGGGAGGTTAATGATTGTCTTTAAATTGTCTTCTCTATGTTCATTTTATATTCCTTGGTTTCTTATAGCAACCCTTATTAGGGGGGAGAGAGACTAAAGCCATTGTTGAGACAGCGAAGTGGAGAGAGACAGCTACAAAGAACTATTCTTGCTGCAGTGGCAGCTTATATATATATTGGAAGCTAGGGGTGCAACTTGGGCGGGCAAAACCCGAGCCCGATCGGGTAAACCCGTTAATGGGTTGGGTTAGGGTTGAAGATACTCAGGTTCGGGCTCGGGTATGGGTTAAAATATTTGAACCCGATCAAAAATTGGGTTGGGCTCGGGTTCATATGTCGGGTTATCCGAAGAACCCGAAACCCGACTTATATATATATATATATATATATATATATATATATATATATATATATATATATATTTCATATTTCTTAAGTAAAAAGTTTAAATCATAAATTTTTCTACCCAAACTTTTCAATTCCTTATCATAAATTTTATTTCAGTTTGTATTTTTTAATGATCAAGACTTGATACTATTTGATTATGTGTTTAATGTTACTTTTGTTTAAAATTATTTCAAATATTATATTAGAGCCCGATAAACTCGATGGACCCGACCCGACCCGAGTTCAACCCGAGCCAAACCCGATCATCTGGGCTTCGTCTTGGGCTTCATATGTTTAACCCGAGGTCGGGCGGGTTTGGGCTCGGGCTAGGCTTATGATTCATCGGGTTGGACTCGGGTTGACCTCAAGCCCGACCCAACCCGCCCGAGTTGCACCCCTATTGGAAGCGATTCCATAAACTAATTACCCTTTCTTCAATATATATATATATATATATATATATATATATATATATATATATATTTTTTTTTTTTTTTTTTAGGACGGATTAAAAGATCCGTCAGATCGGGAGGACCGTGCATGCGCCCGCTTGATTCGACAGTGCAGGAGGGCGGGGCTCCGCGGACGGGACTCATATATATATATATATATATATATATATATATATATATATAGTCTCACAAAAAAAAAAAAATATATATATATATATATAGTCTCACATATAATGGAAATTAGGGTTTGAGTCTCGGAAATGACCAACGTTAAAATTTGGGTCTCGAAATCACTGTTCACGTAGGCTAATGAACGGTCATTTCGAGATCCAAACTCTAATATTGGTCATTTTTTATACCCTAATCCTAATTTTCATATATATGTGAGACCATATATATATATATATATATATATATATATATATATATATATATATATATATATATATATATATTAACATTAATATTAACATTAAATAGACGGCTGAGAGTGAGGGGGTTTTTAGGGGATTTTCTAAGGGGGGCTTTTGATCCGCTCCCTATATATATATATATATATATATATATATATATATATATAGGAAGCGGATCAAAAGCCCCCCTTAGAAAGCCCCCCAAAAACCTCCCTCACTCTAATCCGTAATTTAATGTTAATATTAATGTTAATATTAATGTTAATATTAATATTAATGTTAATATTAACATTAAATACTAAAATTAACATTAAACTTAACATTAAAATTAATATTAACATTAATATTAACATTAACATTAATATTAACAATAATATTAACATTAATATAAAAAAAATTAATATTAACATTAAAATTAATATTAACATTAATATTAACATTAACATTAATATTAACATTAATATTAACATTAATATTACGAATTAGAGTGAGGGGGGTTTTTTGGGGGCTTTCTAAGGGGGGCTTTTGATCCGCTCCTATATATATATATATATATATATATATATATATATATATATATATGACCCCTTTGCCTAGTGGTGAGGCATGCGGTCCGAGTGGTCAGGAGTTTGATTCATAGTGGGTCATTATATTCCCTCCTACGTTTCATGGATATCACATGGATTACCTTTATTTTGAAACTAATTATACGGACCACCCATCTGCTTTATGTTTTATTTTTAAGATAAAGATGGTTAGTATTATAACTCTTTATATAAAATATAAAATATAGGAGTTGTCCGTGTAATCAGTTTCAAAATAAGAGTGGTTTTTTTAATAAGTATAAAACATATATGTAGTTAATGTAAATTGCCCTATATATATTATATATTTGTAATTGTAAAAAAAAAAAATTCTTGGTGACGATCATGATAAGGGTCACATAAGTTGGATAGTACCTGAGTTGTTACGTCTAAATAAAATATCGGTTGTGTTCATGTTTATAACATCCCTGAAGTGTCATTCTATGCTTAACAATCAAAACTAAGCTTCTATACATGACCATAGTATACTAATCATGTATCTAATAAATACCTAAGCTTAACTTATGTTTAGAAAAAGTTTAGATGGAGACTGGCTCAACTATATATGGCCATCCCATCCAGCTGTTAACTTGTAACTTGGACACGGTTGACGTATCGCTCAAATAATTAGATAGCAATCTTATAACAAAGGATACATTCAGTGACTGTGTGTACCTATAATCTCCAATGCTAATGTGAGAACCAAGAGGGGTAAGTCCGACAAGACTTTGGGCTTGGCAACCCCCCCTCTATGCAACCCTCCAGACCCAAAGTCACCCGCAAGAGTGACAACGTATCTCCAGGACCGACCCACAGCAAAAGTCAAGGGACAATCAAAATTAGCTCCGGCTGGAACAATCCAACCTCCCGAGCCGGCCATGGTGAGAACAAGCAAGTTCACACCTGAATCTACTAACTTAAGCAATGTTTTTCACTAGGTTCACTTGTTCGCAATCAATCTCCTTCACATAAATCGTTATCATGGTTTAAAATGCCATTATCCACATTTTTCTAAGGCTTCTTTATCATTTGACAACCAACAAGTGTCAGACGTTAGAAACTATTAGTTTTCTAAATCATACTAGATACAAATCATAAATATCATATAACGAAATAATCTGCCATTTAAGAATCTGTTTAGTTTTAGTAGTGTTGCTATTAGATTCGAAACATTGGATATGCTGCTCTCATCTTCCTCTGAAAATAGAGAATATTAGAAATTAACTAATCCTATCAGCTAAGAGCATAGTTGATTATTAATGTAAACTTCTACATATTATTCCCTAAGGCATGGTTTGGTTCACGGATTTAAGGAACCAAGAAAGGAAAGTTGTTCCTTTCCTTTGTTTGGTAGCCACAAACTTGAGAATCAATTTTCTGACAAGGAAAAAAATTGGTGGGAATATGGTTCCACTCAAGACCCATGGGATTCATTTTCTCTCCTCCTTTCCCAACATTTATTACAAAAGTTATGACAAAAGTAACCATGTGTCATTGCTTATTTTACCATTAATGTTATTTTTTATAATACTATTTTTATTTTAAAAGGTAAGGATATTATTGGAACATTGTTATATTTTGCTTTCCTTTCCTAGGTAGTTTCCTTGTTTTACCAAACAACGGAAAGGAAATGTGACAGGAATCCTACTTTTCCATTCTCATGAAAAATACAAGGGAATTCATTTCCTTTCCGTGAACCAAACGAGGCCCGCGGAATGGAAAGGAAACTGATTCCTTGGTATTTCCTTTCCTTTAGGAAATTATAATTCCTATAAACTTTCCTTTCCGGCATTTGGAAAGATCGAAATTATAGCCGGAATATATCTTTAATTTTCATTATAGTGTTTGGTGTTTGTAAGGAAAGAAAATAAAATCAAGTCAATTTTTCAAAAATACCCTCGTGCTAATAAAAATAATTATTACTTAGAAATATTTTTGTGTAAAAGATATTATGGATAAAAATGGTAAATAATATTATGAACATGGATATTTTGGTCACTACTTTTTGTAATAAATGCGGAAAAGTTGGAGGAAAAGTGATTCCTTAGATAAATGGGAGGAACCAATTTTCTCCCTATTTTCCTACCTCTTGGGAATCATTTTCCCTTTCCAACAACTTTCCTTTGGCTCCCAAACATAGGAAAGGAATCACTTTCCTTTCCCAGGCTCAAATTCCGGTAACCAAACGAGGCCTAAGAGTCAATGTTCGAAGCCTCAGCTAGAACTGGATTATGATATTCGAATTCTGAACCATCAAAAATCAAATCCAAATTAGGATGCTTGTGTACGTTACTGATATGTTTTTCTTTTTTTTTCTTTTTTTTTGTAGTTCTACTTTATTCAATCTATAAGACATGATCATATGGACAAACATGTTGCACACTCCTACTCAAGTTTCAGAGTGTGCTTAAAAAGACCCACCAGATGTCTCCACTAAACACACACAGGTTGTAGAGTAGCATACTTTTCCAAAGAAAAGAAAATGTTACAATGTAACATATATTAGGCCTGTCACTTGACATGAGGGTCAGCAAACACAGAATCTTAGTTCAGATTAGGCTAGGGCTCAACAAAATTTAGAAGAATAAAGTGTCTGTTGTAATATAAAGATTGTGATAAACTTTGATATCGAAAGTGGGCATAAAAAAGCTTCAATGACAAAAATTCTATAGAGTTGCACACAAACTCCCCCAATATTTTGCCAATTGGATGTCTGTGTGATATATTGCACATGCTTATTGGGACAACCCACCAAACTGCAGACTTAATGAGATTTCTTTATCATAGTTTTAATCATATAACCAAGGGGTTTACACCATCTAATTATACACTTTGGACAAAATCTTCCTCTCCACTTTCATCGGATTAAATTTCTATACATGGTTTCTGCTCCTTTGCGTGGTTATGCTGTGTCATCATGTCAGTCAGGGTGAAGGAACAAACAATAGCAAACTGATACCAGCAAAAAGGCCAGAGCTTTTAATACAGGGCTTCATTCAAGATGCCTGCAACAGCTCCCTTATGTCGTATCCCCTGGAGCCGTAAGAACACGAAGTTGACGGTTATCACATAACAGATAAAGAACTCAAATAGAGAATTTACATCAGCCAGCCTATCTATAATATAAAGTACAGTGGATTTTTGGTCCGACCCATGTGCTTTGGATCAACGATGATGAAAGGACTAAATTGCCCCTCTCTATAAGAGAGGAGGTCCCATGTTGGGTGCGGAGCAACCGGTTGTTCCAACGGCACCCCCGCCTCCAGCTCCTCTTGCGCCGCCCCTCCCTCCGCCGCCTCCGGTCCATCCTCGTCGTCGCCGGCCTCTTCCGCAATCCCTTCGTCGCAAGCAGCCTCCTCAACAGCGCCGTCGACGCCGACCCTTCCTTCGCCACCTCCCTCTTCTCCGCCATGACCATCCCCAACCCCTTCTCCTTCAACACCGCCATCGCCATCTCCGCCGACCCACTCTCCATCTACTCCCAAATGCTCCGCCGCCGCGTCCCTCCCGACACCCACACATTCTCTTCCTTGCTCAACACCACCGCTGCCGCCGCCGCCGCTGCCACCAGGTCGCTCCACGCACACGCCCTCCTCCTCGGATTCCGGTCCGACCCCTTCGTGCAGACCGTCATGCTCACCGCTTACTCATGACGCGGCTCCGTCGACCACGTCCTGCGGGTGTTCGACGGAATGCCGCACATGGACATCGTCTCCTGGACCACCGGCGTCTTGGGCCTCGCCGCCCTCACGCCCCGCGACGGCCCTGCGCGTCTTCACCTCCATGAGGCCCCACGCCGCCCCGAACGCCGCCACCGTGGTCTTTGCCGTGTCCGCCTCCGCCGGGCTCGGGTCCCTGGCGCTGGCCCGGTGCCTGCACGCCTACGTCGAGAAGGCCGGGTTCGGAGGCCGCGTCTCCGTCCGGAACTCCCTGGCGCTGGCCCGGTGATTGCACGCCTACGTCGAGAAGGCCGGGTTCGTGTCCGTACCATTATGGCAGGGGTTATCCACTAGTATGATATAAACTATAGAGACTCATTTTATAACCTCCTGCAAATGCAGCATAGGTAACAATATTTGAGAAAACACATTATATTAGTCCTACATCTAAACTTTGATAAACAATGCGGATTAATTAGTTTGGAAGGCCAAGATATAATCTGCCGCAATTCTCATATATTGTATTCGACCATCAGCATCCTTCCCTTTCTGTCTAATAAATATGTCATGTACGAAATTTACCTGAAGAATAGTTAACAGTATGATCACCCCTGAATTCCAGAGTGCATGTATGGTGATGGGAGTCGGAAGATTTCGTGTCTGAGCATATGAAAACCCCAGAACAGACCCTGTTTCAAGGAAATCAAACAAGAAGATAAAGGAGTTAGCCATCAAATTATTTCCACAGTTCTACATAAAATTGGTGATGACGCAATTAGATCTTTGCAAATTTTTCTTTATATTTCAAGGGTTACACTATGCTCCTTTATTTAACTCACAACTATAAGTATATTTGGATATTTCCTACGAGTAAGACAATAAACTGGCATCGGTATTGTGAGTTAATGACAATTTTTCACCCTTAAGACAAGGAATTTGGTTAAAGAACATTGACTTCATACTTAAACTATGGTTAAAGAAAGTTCACAATGAACTGGAGAAATTAATGATCAAAACTACTGAGATACAACACAGTTGACCTAAATTGGAATACTCCACTCTTTGAAAATTTTGAAATATCACAAAAATCCTTTACTCCAAAGTAAAGGGTTGCAATGTGATCCATGTTCAATCCTGCTCACACCATCTCTCAAGCCTTTGGCTATTTATCTCCAGAAAAAAAAGGATAAGGAACTCTCAACGTTCTTCCCCTCCTGACTGCTAACCCTAAGACTAAGAACACACAATAACCTATACCTGACTCCTAGACTACCAGTAATCAAGTTGACAAACAGTTAGCTAAAATAGTATATACTTGAAAAACCTTCAACGAGGTCATGTGACTAAATGGTATAAGCAAATAGCTATATGGAAGTGTACGGACCAAGGCTTGCAATATCGGTATCCGAATCGATATCAGACCCTTCCTATGAGTATCGGGATCGGCGGTCTCGGATAGGAGTATCAGAATTTTTGGTATTGGAAAACAAATACTTATTAATAAATTATTAAAATTTTAGAAAAAAAATATTTTATAAATTTAGGCATAATTTTATGTATTTCTTGTGTTGTTTCTTAGTAATTTTGGAATTAGATGAAATATTAGTCACCCTTGCCGATTGGTTTATCTGCGATAAATAAATTTTCTTCTTTTACATGCTTTTACAACCTTACTATTGTTTTACACCCTTGTTGATTCATCTTTTTCGTTCAATTTTCTTTGCCGAATTGACTCAAAAAGAGACCCCGATGTCGGTATCGGTCAGTATCGGTATCGGTATGTATCGGATCGGTATCGGCCGATACTGCAAACTATGATAAGGACACACCTAAAATAACTCAGCAATATAATAGCCAATATCCACTAGCTATAGAGACTTGAATGGAGGCATATTTTCATGTAGTAGTACCTAGAACAAAAAGCTGGGAAAATTCTCCAGCAGTGAAATTAGCAATACTGCACCAGTGATAAATATAGAAGCTGGCGTTGGCAACCTGCTTGAAGGAGGGAAAGAACTATTAGTGTTTTTCTATAAGGCCTGACAAGAAATGGTATGTATGCAATTGGGCCTTCAAAATAGGTTAAGATAAAAAATGATCAGTTGACTTGTGATTAGTGTTGTGAAAGACGGAAGCGGACGCTACGCGCCTAGGAGGGGGGCCAGTGCTGCAGGCGTAACCAATATTGAGCATTTCCAATATTAAAAAATATATAAAATAACACATATAATGTTCAACAGAAGAAAAGAGAGTCTAAACGATGATAAAAATAAAGATTTTTAACTAGACATTGAGGCAGTCTTCGGTTTGGAGGCAAGTAAGGGAAAGCAAAGGAAAAGAAAAGTGTTTCATGTAGAAACGGGGCCTCACTTATATAGCATCAAGTTTCATTTTACCTTCCTTCGGTTTGGTTATGCTTTGTCATGTCAGTCAGGGTGAAGGAACAAACAATAGCAAACTGATACCAGCGAAAGGCCAGCACTTTTAATACAGGGCTTCATTCAAGATGCCTGCAACAGCTCCCTTATGCCGTATCCCTGGAGCTGTAAGAACACAAAGTTAACGGTTATCACATAACAGATAAAGAACTCCAAATAGAGAATTTACATCAGCCAGCCTATATGATATAAACTATAGAGACTCATTTTATAACCTCCTGCAAATGCAGCATAGGTAACAATATTTGAGAATACACATTATATTAGTCCTACATCTAAACTTTGATAAACAATGCAGATTAATTAGTTTGGAAGGCCAAGATATAATCTGCCGCAATTCTCATATATTGTATTCGACCATCAACATCCTTCCCTTTCTGTCTAATAAATATGTCATGTACGAAATTTACCTGAAGAATAGTTAACAGTATGATCACCCCTGAATTCCAGAGTGTATGTATAGTGATGGGAGTCGCAAGATTTCGTGTCTGAGCATATGAAAAACCCAGAACAGACCCTGTTTCAAGGAAATCAAACAAGAAGATAAAGGAGTTAGCCATCAAATTATTTCCACAGTTCTACATAAAATTGATGATGATGATGGAATTAGATCTTTGCAAATTTGTCTTTATATTTCAAGGGCTACTCTATGCCCCTTTATTTAACTCACAACTATAAGTATATTTGAATATTTCCTACGAGTAAGACAATAAACTGGCATCGGTATTGTGAGTTAATGATAAATTTTCACCCTTAAGACAAGCAATTCGGTTAAAGAACATTGACTTCATACTCAAACTATGGTTAAAGGAAGTCCACAATGAACTGGAGAAATTAATGATCAAAACTACTGAGATACAACACAGTTGACCTAAATTGGAATACCCTACTCTTTGAAAATTTTGAAATATCACAAAATACTTTACTCCAAAGGGTTGCAATGTGATCCATGTTCAATCCTGCTCACACCATCTCCCATAGCCTTTGGCTATTTATCTCCAGAGGAAAAAAAAAAATGGATAAGAAGGAACTCTCAACATTCTTCCCCTCCTGACTGCTAACCCTAAGACTAAGAACACACAATAACCTATATCCGACTCCTAGACTACCAGTAATCAAGTTGACAAACCGTCAGCTAAAATAATATACTTGAAAAACCTTCAACAAGGTCATGTGACTAAATGGTATAAGCAAATAGCTATATGGAAGTGTAAGGACCATGGTTCGCAATATCGGTATCCAAATCGATATCGGACCCTTCCTATGAGTATCGGGATCGGCAGTCTCGGATAGGAGTATCGGAATTTTTGGTATTGGAAAACAATACTTATTAATAAATTATTAAAAATTTAGAAAAAATATCTTATAAATTTAGGCATAATTTTATTTATTTCTTGTGTTGTTTCTTAGTAATTTTGGAATTAAATGAAATATTAATCACCCTTGCCGATTGGTTTACCTGCGATAGATAAATTTTTCTTCGTTTACATGCTTTTACAACCTTACTATGCTTTTACACCCTTGTTGATTCATCTTTTTCGTTCAATTTTCTTTGCAGGAATGACTCAAAAAGAGACCCCTATGTCGGCATCTGTCAGTATCGGATCGGTATCGGCCGATACTGCAAACTATGATAAGGAGACACCTAAAATAACTCAGCAATATAATAGCCAATATCCACCAGCTATAGAGTCTTGAATGGAGGCATATTTTTGTAGTAGTACCTAGAACAAAAAGCTGGGGAAATTCTCCAGCAGTGAAATGAGCAAGAGCAAATACTGCACCAGTGATAAATATAGAAACTGGCGTTGGCAACCTGCTTGAAGGAGGGAAAGAACTATTAGTATTTTTCTATAAGGCCTGACAAGCAATGGTATGTATGCAATTGGGCCTACAAAATAGGTTAAGATAAAATCAGTTGACTTGTGATTAGTGTTGTGAAAGACGGAAGCGGACGCTACGCGCCTAAGAAGGGGGCCAGTGCTGCAGGCGTAACCAATATTGAGCATTTTCCAATATTAAAAATATACAAAATAACACATAATGTTCAACAGAAGAAAAGAGTCTAAAACGATGATAAAAATATTAAAAAAATTAACTAGACATTGAAGCAGTCTTCGGTTTGGTGGCAAGTAAGGGAAATCAAAGCAAAAGCAAAATGAAAGTGTTTCATGTAGGAACGGGGCCTCATTATATAGCATCGCATTTCATTTTACTTTCCTTTCTCTCATTTTCTTAGCAAGCAAATTACCCAAACACAACCTAAGAGAAGATAAACCAAGCAATTAAAGTATTGATTGAAGCAATTAACAACTACTAACAAACTAAGAAATAGAAGTATGCAACTAAAAAAATTGAAGTAATTAGCATTCATCAATCATTTACTTATCTTAAAGGCAGAATGATGGCTTCACGTCATTCTCACCTTCCTATGGCCTATCACTATGTCCATTTAGGGTTCATGCTATATGTTCCCAAAAGACGACTATAATCTCTTGTGACATATATTTTTATTCTAAGATAAAGAAAGCAACAGAAGTTAGTCCCATATATGGAAAGAGAGCGCTACCACTTAGTCAAGGATGTCATTAAGAACCCTCAGAATACAGTCTCCTCACAAACAGGGGCCAAAACACAAGTGATGCCTATAAAAAAAAGGCAGTGCTATCACAAGAATATATCAATTATTAGAAAACATCACAGTATTTTGATCTTGTCGTATATCACAAGAATATATCAATTATTACAAAATTTAGAAGAGTAATGTGTTTGTTGTAATATAAAGATTGTGATAAACTTTGATATCGAAAATGGGCATAAAAAAGCTTCAATGACAAAAATACTATGGAGTTGCACACAAACTCCCCCAATATTTTGCCAATTGGATGTCTGTGTGCTATATTGCACATGCTTATTGGAACAACCAACTAAACTGCAGACTTAATGAGATTTCTTTATCTTAGTTTTAATCATATAATCAAAGGGTTTACACCATCTAATTATACACTTTGGACAAAATCTTCATCTCCACTTTCATCGGATTAAATTTCTATACATGGTTTCTGCTCCTTTGCGTGGTTATGCTTTGTCATGTCAGTCAGGGTGAAGGAACAAACAATAGCAAACTGATACCAGTGAAAGGCCAGAGCTTTTAATACAGGGCTTCATTCAAGATGCCTGCAACAGCTCCCTTATGTCGTATCCCTGGAGCTGTAAGAACACAAAGTTAACGGTTATCACATAACAGATAAAGAACTCAAATAGAGAATTTACATCAGCCAGCCTATATGATATAAACTATAGAGACTCATTTTATAACCTCCTGCAAATGCAGCATAGGTAACAATATTTGAGAATACACATTATATTAGTCCTAGATCTAAACTTTGATAAACAATGCGGATTAATTAGTTTGGAAGGCCAAGATATAATCTGCCGCAATTCTCATATATTGTATTCGACCATCAGCATCCTTCCCTTTCTGTCTAATAAATATGTCATGTACAAAATTTACCTGAAGAATAGTTAACAGTATGATCACCCCTGAATTCCAGAGTGCATGTATAGTGATGGGAGTTGGAAGATTTCGTGTCCGAGCATATGAAAACCCAAGAACAGACCCTGTTTCAAGGAAATCAAATAAGAAGATAGAGTTAGCCATCAAATTATTTCCACAGTTCTACATAAAATTGGTGATGACGCAATTAGATATTTGCAAATTTGTCTTTATATTTCAAGGTCTACTCTATGCCCCTTTATTTAACTCACAACTATATGTATATTTGGATATTTCCTACGAGTAAGACAATAAACTGGCATTGGTAATTTGAGTTAATAATAAACTTTTACCCTTAAGACAAGGAATTTGGTTAAAGAACATTGACTTCATACTTAAACTATGGTTAAAGGAAGTTCACAATGAACTTGAGAAATTAATGATCAAAACTAGTGAGATACAACACTTCCACCTGTCAATGGTAGACCGAAAATTCGCATTCGAACCAATAATATCTGAAATTTTGGATACGAATACGGATGTCTTATCGGATATCGGATACGGGAAGTATCATATCCGGTCCGATAACATCCGACCCGATAATAAAATAAATTAATATAGAAAATATATTTTAATTATATATATGACAGCTTGTTTCAACGGTGGAGATATCAACAACTTTACAACCCTAACCCTAAAACTAAAAGAGAGTCTCTCTCTCACACACAAAGCCACCATCGCCAACAATACAAAGCAGCTCTTTCTCATTGTGCAGTGCCAATTTCAGCATTTGAAGCGTTTTTCGTTCGGATCTTCATTCTAGGTAGTTTTTCTTCTCTGATTTTTACTAATTTCAAGCATTTTTCGATGAAATTCATACTTCTTTGATTTTTTTTTTCTATTAATGGTTGGTTACTTTCAAACTTCATTTTTTTTTTCTTCTTGGATGAAGCTAACTTTTCTATTGAATCGTTTTTTTCGTGCAGTGCTCATTTGAAGCCTTTTCCGTTCGGATCTTCATTCTAGGTATGTTTCTTCTCCGGTTTACTAATTTGAAGCATTTTTCGATGAAATTCGTACTTCTCTGATGTTTTTTTTCCTTATATATGTTTGGTTTTGTTACTTCATTTTTTTTCTTCTTGGATGAAGCAAACATTTCTATTGAATCGGATTTTTTTTTCTTTCTTTTTTGTGCAGTGCTCATTTGATTTTCTAACTTTTCTATTCAGTATATTGCTCTCTTTTTTGCCTTAACTGAATGCATATACGAGTGTATCTTAATCAAGTATCTCTTCATATATTGCTATTTTTTAATAAAATTTCGTCTGAAAAAATCCAAGATGGCTCAAAGTCCAAGTGTTTCAATTAACTCAAGACTATCCACTGCGAGTCCTGATGTCGAGGTTGATGTTGAATCAAATACTACAACAAATTTTAGAGAGAAAGAGATTGAGAGTGGAAATGAAACACAAGTAGATGATGACCTGAACAAAAAGGAGGAAAAGGAGATCTGAAGTATGGGAAGATTTCGAAGAGCAATATATAGGGGTTGGTAAATGTAGAGTAACATGTAAGCGTTGCAAAAAATAATTTGATGGATCTAGCAGGAATGGAACCACACATTTGCACAATCATCGAAAAGTTTGTAGTAGGAGGCCTCAAAATCGGCCCGGTCGAAAACTCATAACTTCCATAACTAGTGGTGGCAAACCTCCAAGCTCCAAGAATGAGAACTTGAAGTTCGACGCTGCCAAAAGTCGGATTGCAATTGCAAAGATGGTTGCCTTTCATGACTATCCATTTAATATGGCCGAGCATCATTATTTTCAAGAATATTTGAAGACCATCGACCCTAGAATAAAATTTTACTAAAGAAATACCATCCGAGAAGATGTTTAAGGAAGTTTATAATGTCATGAGAGTGCAACTGCAAGCGATGCTTGATAGAAATACATCTAGAGTAAGCCTCACAACTGTTTGTGGACAGCCGAGCATCAAAATTTAGGTTATTGTTGTGTGCCATCTCATTTCTTAGACAATGATTGGGTCTTGCATAAGAAAATTATAGCATTTGGTATGGTTCCATCTCCACATGCCTGAATTATTTTCAGTGAGTTCATTAAATTCACAACACTAGCATGGAATATTGACTCCAAGTTGTTTGCAGTAGCAGTTGACAATGCTGCTAGTAAAGATGTAATGATTCGGAATCTTAAAGTATGGTTGAATGATAAAGGGGGTTTATTACTTAATGGTGACATGTTTCACATGAGGTGCAGTGCTCATGTTTTAAATCTGATTATGCAGGTAAATAAATTTTAATTATTTTATTTCTTGTTTTTTTTTATATTGTTAATGCTTTCTTTTAGTTCAAATCTTATTGTGCAGGATGGTTTGAAGGTGGTGGGTTCTCTTGTGGGAAAAATTCGAGAAAGTGTCAGTTTTATCAAATCCTCCCAAGACCGAAAGCAAAAGTTTGAGTCTACATTATCCCAGACAAAATTAGCTGGTAAGGGAGTCTCAAGCGATGTACCAACCAGGTGGAATTCAACTTTTCATATGCTTGAGAGTGCAATAGAAGTAAATTGCATTTGTTCGCTTAGCGGAGTTACATTCTGAGTATAGAACTTTGCCTAATAAAGAAGAATGGGAGAGAGGGGCTGTGATTTGTGAATGTTTAAGGGTATTTAACAATACCACACATCTATTTTCAGGGGTTAAATATCCTACTGCGAATATATATTTCAAGGATGTTTTAGATGTGAATGTTAGTATTCTTGATTGGCTAAATAGTCCGCACGATTATGTTCGTGGCATGGCACAAAATATGAAGTAGAAGTTTGATAAATACTGGAAGAGTTGTAGTTTAATGATGACCATTGGTACAATCATCGATCCTCGATATAAATTTAAATTTGTGCAATTTGCTTTTAGTAAGATTTATGGTGATGATTCTACAACCTACAGCAACCAAGTTCTTTCATCTTTGAAGTTAGTTTACTCTTCATATGGTATGCAAGCTGGTCCTGATGTCTTTAGCCAAGATAGTTTTGTTGCTACTTCTAGAAGTGGGACTGTTAGCAGTGTTGGATTGAAATCAAAGTTGAAATTTGAATTTGACAACTTGCACATGAATATATCTCAGTAAAATGAAAAATCTGATTTAAAGAAGTATTTGATGAAGCATTGTTTCCAAAAGGTGATGATCCGGAGTTTTGACATATTATCTTGGTGGAAACTGAATACACCTACTTATCCAATACTTGCAACTATGGCTCGTGATCTCTTAGCAGTTCCAGTATCTACTGTAGTATCAGAATCGACATTTAGTTGTAGTGGTAGAGTGGTTATTCCACATCGATCTTCATTGGCTGCCGACATTGTTAAATAACTAAGTTGTGTAAAGGATTGGTTGCCACCACTATCAGGTGGATTACCAAACTTTTTGTCAATCAAGTTTTCTTCTTTTATTTCATACATTTATATGCTCTTGCCAACTTGTTTCTCTTCAATAATTTCAGATGATGTCATTAGTTTGGAGGAAGGATCAAAGATTAGTGATGGTACATCTGACATCTAGACGTTTTGGTAACAATCTCTTATTTTGAAAATGATTTATTTTTTTAGAAATTTCTTAGTTCATGTTGCTAGTGAGACTTTGAACTGTGCATAGTTCTATTCATGAGTTGATTATTCAGTGTAACACGAGTATACAATATGGTCTATGTTGCTACCTGCTGTTCGACATCCCAATCAAAGATTAGTGATGGTACATCAGACATCTAGACGTTTTGGTAACAATCTCTTATTTTGAAAATGATTTATTTTTTTAGAAATTTCTTAGTTCATGTTGCTAGTGAGACTTTGAACTGTGCATAGTTCTATTCATGAGTTGATTATTCAGTGTAACACGAGTATACAATATGGTCTATGTTGCTACCTGCTGTTCGACATCCCAGCAAAAAAAAAATAACTGATGCCATTATCACTACCTAATAAGAGTATTTCGTAGTTTCCTGTTGAAGCCAAAAAATTTGAACTGATGCCATTATCACTACCTGCTAAGTGTATTTCGTACTTTTCCTGTTGAAAATGGTTGCTTATTAAGCATCATGGTCTCCACTATACGATATTCCATAATTAAAATGATGCACCAACTTTTCTTGTGCATCAGTAGACAATTACTTTTAATGTGGCGGCTTTGTGGATGACAGGAAAACAACTTTGTGGAATTTGATGAACCCTTGTAAGTTTGAAGGGTGTGATGGGCCATTTACAACGTACTGAATTGGTATACCGTTTCCTTCTCCTTAATCTGTTCTATACAAATTCTGTATTTTGCTTTTCTTTCATTTTTGGGTTCGTGTTTGGCTATTGTGAGTAGGAATTTTCTCATTAAGAATTGTTAAATGTAATACTACATTGAATCTTTTTCTTTTCTCCTGCCTAAACCTTTGAATGTTGCATTTTTACAGTCAATTGGTGTGTTGTGGCTTTAAATGTAAGAAGAAGAAGACTAAGATGCAATCAACAACTTCTTTGTATCAGTTCAGATGCTGAAGGATCTTTTATCTTTGTATCAGAAATATAGTAGGAGCTTTGTTGATATATTTGCTTGCTTATGTTAGGAATTTGTATCAGAAGAAGACTACATGCAACAGCAAACTTATGTTAAGAATTTGTTTGTTGTGGCTTTAAATTGGATGTAAAGGGTTTTTGTATCAGATGTTTAAATATCTTTGTACCAAATTTTTTTTAGTGTTTCAGACTTTATGGATGTGAACTTTATTAGATGCTGCCTTTGTTGATTTTAGTGTATCAGACTACATGGATGGATCTTTGTATTAGATGCTTAATGATATAATTGAAGTTTTTTAATGCATTAGTAATTTTCTGAAGTTGCAGGTTGTATTTGTAAGTTCCTTTTAGTTTTTTTTTGTGAAAAGTATATTGAGTCAATATTGCTGCCTCTGTGATATACCAAAAGGTCTATTGCCGCCTCTGAGATATTTTAAAGAGTCAAAGACTGCAAGGAATGTGTATACAACATGGATAATGACGTGTTAATTTGTCTGGCTCATATTCTTATTGGATCGGATATTATCTGATATCCGTTAAAATAATTTGTAACTATCCGATCAGATATCGGATGTAGGCCTGTCAATGGTAGCTTATCGGTCGGATATTGACATTACCACATCCGAACAGATAGCTATCGGATACATCCGATATCCGAGAAAAGAAAAGGATTCAATGTAGTATTACATTTAACAATTCTTAATGAGAAAATTCCTACTCACAGTAGCCAAACACACACTACTAAAATATCATCTAATAGCGACGTAATTTAGCGACGGCAAGAAATGACGTCGCTATTAGCGACAGCTTTATAAACACGTCGCAAAACGTCGCTGCCTAGCGACGTTCTGTGACAGGAGTTTCCTACGTCGCTGAATAGCGACGTTCAGCGACAAATTATAAGCATATGTCGCCATTTTTGCGACGTTTAGCGACGTGAACATGTGACGTCGCTAAGTTATTTTACTTAGGGCACGCCGCTGCCTTCTTTCCCCCTCACTCTCACTCGAAAACTTACGAAACTTTTAATTTCCCCCCCCACCCCCCCGGCGACTCCCTCCCCCTCTGTCAGTGCCCTCCCCCCCCCCCCCCCCCCCCCCCCCCCGCGACCCCCTCCCCCCCGGCGACTCCCTCCCCCTCCGGCGAGCTCCTCCTCCTCGAGATCCACCTCCTCGAGCTCCTCCTCCCCCAATCCGAGCTCCTCCTCCTCTTCCTCAGGTAAACCCTAACCTAACTCCTCTCCTTCCTCCTCCTCTCCCACGGACACACACACACGGACACACATCGTGTCCCCAAAGAGTTTGGTTTGTTTTAGGACACATTGTGTCGAGTATTTGGACACGAGTTTGGTTTGGGAGACACGTACACACATGACACGATTAGTGTGAACATCACATGCGCAATGATGGAGCTTGAGTGTGGTTAGGACATGCAAGAAAATCATTATATACATTTTACGTCCCTCTCTTCTTAGGTCATGGTCTCATTATTTAGACATTGTTATGGCTAAACCGGAAATTGGTGAAGCTTGGAACATCTACGGAATTTAATTTAGGGTTATTTAGTGATAGAGTTTCACATGATATTTAGATCTTCGTATTGTCCAATGTGTGTCCGATTATATAATTTAACGCATTGCACACGCATTGCATGTGCCCCGATAATGTATATAGATAACAATGTAGTTATTTTAAATATAGTCTAGTATTAGATAAATTTTAATTAAAATTTGTTCTTTGGATATAAGTTTAAATATAGTTTAATATTAGATAAAATTTTATTAAAATCTGTTCTTTCGATATATGTTTAGATAGTATAATGTAGTTAATTTAAATATAGTTTAAATATTGAATATAATTTAAATTTATTTGTACAATTTTTGATATGTTATTTCTGGATAAATTTTTATATAATAGTTTAAATATTTAATATATTTTAATTTTAGTTTGTTATATATATGTTTATATAATTTGATATATGTTTAGAAAGTTGTAAGGATTTAAAGTTAGTTTTACGTGATGATTTACATAAGGCACGTACGTTGGTTGTTAATTATAAGGATTAAAAAACAAATTAGTGCGTGATATACAAACGGCTTGGATGACTCATTTCTGAGTCATTTTAATAGACTATCATTAAATGTTCAACACAAGCTGTTATTAGGCCTCACTTAAATCACGAGTTTGGTTTGGACACTTGACTTTGGTTTGTTTTCGGACACGACTCTGTGACACAGGACACAGGACACACACACACACAATACATACATATATACCTATATATATAAATATCACATTAAGGGTCTTTGAGGAGGTGACATGTTGTGAAAAGATATATCCTTATAGTTCTCCTACGTAATGTTAAAGAAAATCCGTAGGAGAACTATATATAAGGATATATTTTTTCGTAACATGTCATCTTGTCAAAGACCCTTAATGTACCAACCATGTTACCGCGGTATTGGTATTTGGATACCAATAGCGATAAGGTAAAGGGTACCAATAGCGATAAGGTAAAGGGTACCAACTTAAGGTATTGGTATTGGAATACCAATAGCGATAAGATAAAGGGTACCTTGGTAGGTAATGACTAGAAATAGAATATTTGTGCCTGTTGGATAATGTGTGTCCATCTTTGCAGAATTATTTCCAAATGGATATGAATTACTACTTGCGGAATCGTTCATGGATGTACAATCGTCGTCTTGATGATATGTGTAGTGTGCGGGATGAATACATAGCGGGAGTAGAGCAGTTCCTGCAGTTTGCTAAGGCGTTCCCTCAGTACATGGACGGCACCAAAATTAAGTGTCCGTGTGTGAAATGTCATAACGTGAAATATTATCCAGAAGTGGAAGTGACATATCATTTGTACTCGAGGGGTTTCACGCCTAATTACTATCAGTGGACTGCACACGGAGAACTTGTGTCTTTAGCATCAGAGCCGGAGCCTTACGTTGAGCCGTATATGCATGCGGGACCTAATTTTGTTTTAGATAATCATGCATACGACGACGGGTGCGTCAACATGGTTTTCGACGCTGCGGGGCCTAGTTTCGTTCATGATGCACCTGAGGAGGCACCGAACGCCGATGCTGCACAGTTCATGGAGTTGCTGGAGAATGCAAGGACTCCATTGTATCCTGGTTGTGAGGATCATTCACCGTTGGAGGTGGTTACAAGACTGTTGAGCATTAAGTCAGATTTTAACATGTCGCAAGAATGCTACAACCGAGTGTTGGAGTTGATTATAGAGATCTTGCCGGCGGGTGCTAAGTTGCCTAAAGACTTCTACCGGTCTAAGAGGATGGTGAGATCGCTCTGGATGGAATACAAGAAAATCGATTCCTGTCGCAATGGATGCATGCTGTACTACAAAGACGACAAGGACGAAGATGTGTGCAGATTTTGTGGTGTTGATCGCTATAAGACAACTAGTACAGGAAGGTCTACCGGTGCAAGAAGACCGACCGATTCAATGCACTACTTGCCTTTAACGCCGCGGTTGCAAAGATTATTTATGGTGAAAGAGACGGCCGAAAATATGAGTTGGCACATGCGAGAACAGATTGAAGGACTGTTGGATCACCCATCCGATGGAGAAGCGTGGAAGCACTTTGATCGAGTGTATCCTGATTTTGCTTCAGATCCGCGTAATGTCAGGTTGGGACTATCTTCTGACGGTTTTACTCCTTTTGGTCTTTCGGGATCCCAGTATTCGTGCTGGCCTGTGATTGTCACTCCGTATAACCTACCGCCTTGGATGTGCATGAAGACTCAGTACATGTTTCTAACCGTTATAATTTCTGGTCCGAACAATCCCAAGAGGAACATTGACGTGTACTTACAGCCTTTGATAGATGAGTTGAATCAGTTATGGGAAGTAGGCGCTAACACGTACGATGTTTCCAAGAAGCAGAATTTTCAGATGAAGGCAACCCTTATGTGGACCATCAACGACTTTTCAGCCTATGGAATGTTATCTGGATGGAGCACTCATGGCCGTCTCTCATGTCCGTATTGCATGGACGTAGTAAGGCTTTCCGCTTGAAACACGGAGGAAAACCGTGCTTCTTTGATTGTCATCGACAATTTCTGCCAAAAGATCATCCGTTCAGAAGGAACAGGAATGCATTCCGTGCCGACGTTGTAGAGAAGGGTGATCCACCGCCAAGGTGGTGCGGAGCCACGATATGGGAGGAGGTTAAAGATTTTCCAAGTGCTATCGAAGATCCTACAACTGGGTACAAGTGCGATGGATTTGGTAGAGATCATAACTGGACAAAGAGGAGCATATTCTGGGATCTGCCATACTGGAGTACCAATCTGATCAGACATAATCTTGATGTCATGTATATTGAGAAGAATGTGTTTGATAACATAATTAATACTGTGATGGACGTAAAGGAAAAAACGAAAGACAATCCCAAGGCCAGGTTGGACTTAGAAGAAATATGCAAACGCCCTGCGTTGCATTTGATACAGCTGAATGGAAAACAGTTCCTGCCGAAGTCAATTTTCTCGCTGGACAAGGAGGATAAAGTGAGACTTTGTCGGTGGATCCAGGGCCTAAAATTTTCAGACGGATATGTGTCAAATCTGAGAAGATGTGTCGATCCGAAGGAAAACAAATTGACGGGTATGAAGAGCCACGACTGTCACGTATTCATGGAGAGGTTAATTCCGATTGCATTTCGAGAATTCTTACCGCAGGCAGTTTGGGATCCATTGACGGAGCTTAGCATATTCTTCAGGGATCTTTGTTCTAAGAAATTGCTCGTTGATCGTCTAGAAAAGCAAGAGAAGGACATTGCGGTAACACTATGCAAGCTAGAGAGGGTGTTTCCTCCTGGATTCTTCGACTCTATGGAGCATTTGCCGATTCATCTATCCTATGAGGCACGTGTTGGTGGACCCGTCGAATATCGATGGATGTACCCGTTCGAGCGACATTTGAATCACCTAAAAAGAAAGGTGAAAAATAAGGCACGGGTCGAGGGTTCTATTTGTGAAGCCTATGTTCTCGAGGAGATTACAAACTTTTGTTCGATGTATTTCAAGCCTCATGTTGCAACTAATAGAACGAGAGCTTCCAGAAACGACGACGGAGATCATGAAAGTAATAATACAATACTGAAGGTATTCAATGCTCCAGGAAAGCCATCGGGTAAAATGAAGAAGAGATATCTGAACGATGATGAGCTAAGGGCTGCTCAGGTGTATGTATTACTCAACTGCGACGAGGAGGAAGTAGAGAAACTGGAGGGGTAAGTAAATAATACGTCTACATTATTTTAATAGTGTTGATTATTATACTATTACATTAATTGCACGATGTTGTTTTCAGCATATTTAATGATGATGTGAGGTCAGGTAGGCCACACATAACAGAAGAAGAACTAGAACAAGAAATGAGACGTTATTTTCCATCATGGTTGAGTGCATATGTAAGACTTCAGAACTCTGTAATTACCTTTCTGTATATGCACTTGATTGAGAATGAGCTTAATTGCTTCTTTCGTGGTATTTAGGTCGATCGTCCATACGCAAGACTTGAGAATGAGTCTATTAGAACGCTAGCCAAGGGACCAATTTATGCTGCAAAAATATGGCCAAGCTACTGTGTTAATGGGTTTAGGTTCAAGTCAACAACTTGCCCGATCAGAGACAACTTTGTGGATCTCGACTCCACCAAAAACAGCTGTTTGTGTATCAGATCTTCGAACTACAAAGATGTTGATGCGGGCAACGATTTCTATGGCGTGCTACGGGAGATCGTGGAGCTGACATATAGTTATGGAATAGAGCCTGCTAAGATTGTGTTATTCAGGTGTGATTGGTTCGATCCGATTGAAGGTCAAGGTTGGAAAGTAGACAAGCACGGTCTTGTTGATATAAACTATCGGCGTCGATATCAAGCATATGAACCATTTGTCCTATCAAGTCAGGCTCAGCTCGTGTACTTCACAAGTTATCCTAAACGGGGAACAACAAGTATTATAGAAGTGGACACGACGGAAGTTCCTCATTACACATCTAATTGTGTAGAAGAAGTAGAATTATCTGAAGAGGAAGATGCAGATGAAAGTGAAGATGTAGAGGAGGAAGAAGAAGAAGAAGAAGAAGAAGAAGAAAAAGAAGTAGATGAGCTAAACGAACTAGATGAATTTTCAGAAGAGGATTAAATCTGTACGTTTGTTTTATCATCATATTTGACACTTTAGTGACACTTCTATCATATAAATCTGTGACACTTCAGTGACACTTTATTGACACTTTTATCTGTGACTATGTATTTTTCAAAAATCTGTGATGTCTATCATATAAATATGTATTTTTGTTTTATTGTCATATGTTATTATCAGGTATGACTAGACCAGGAGGACGACGCGGAGGATTTTACATTAGGCGGTCCCGTCAGCCTCGGCCTGGGGATGGAGAGGGCAGTTCCGTACCCTCATCCTCATCTCCGAGTACGCCAGTGCACCGTTCTGTTCCCGGTCCATTACCGGGACAGGGCAGTTCCAGCAGGTTGGCGACTCCTCCCTCGTCGTCCAGCCTTCCTGATCCCGCGTCCAGCATCCCTGATCCCCGTCCAGCATTCCTCCTGTCGACGGCTCTATGGAGGGAGCCCATGCCGAGCATATGGAGGACGGCGATCAGACTGATCCTGCCCAGGCAGGAGGTGAGAGCGACCCTCCATGCGCTCCCCCGGGCGAGACGCGTATGGAGATTTGGACGGACGGGCCTATGAAGTAAGTTAATTAATTAATATATATTTCTCAAATGATTATATGTACATATATATTCATGAAAAATTATTATTGTACATATATCGGCCTTCTGCAGTACAGAGACAGCTGGGGGTATTTCTGAGGCAGAACTATGGTGGGCCTTGGATTAACTACCCAGATGCTCCCGCAGATAGGAAGGCCTTTTGGTTCGCCCACTTCAAGGTAAAAAATTTGTTTATTTTTAAATTTTAATAATCATTTGTGTATATTATACAACTTTTGTATTTTACTTCTTGTAGAGAACCTATTTCTATCCACCACACCGGGCGGCGAGGATCGAGGGCCAATTTTATGCCGTCGCAGCCAAGCTCATCCGTGATGCGATCAACGACCAGAAGCGTCGTGATCGCGCCGGACAGCCGATCCATGGTTGGATCACACCAGATCAGTGGGCTGCGATGAAGGCTAGATTCAGCGAGCCCAAGTACCAGGAGCGGTCTGAGAAGGCCAAGGTGGCGCGGTCGAGCGCCGGTAAGTGGTGTGGTGGCTCCATTCCGATGACGGAACATTTTCGTCGTCTGGTACGTTTCCTATGACGGACATTAATTTATATATAGTTCGATAGAATGTTTAATACTAATAATAGATAATATATTTTAACAGGTAAAAAAGGGTGAGGACCCGAACATGGTGACCATCTTCCTGGTCACCCATCGGAGGGCTGGGGAGTTCATTGACGAGAGGGCGAGGCAGACATATGTACGTTCTATTCTTTATATTAATTTACTATAACTTAGAAAACATGAAAATAGATATCAATATAGACTTTAGCAAACACTTACACGTTAGCAAACATGTTCTAGGCCGAGTTTGTTCGGCTACAGCAGGAGGCGGCTGCTGCTGCTAGTGCGCCAGCAGAGGGAGGGGCTGGTAGTTCCTCCCAGCCGCCTACAGCTCCATCGCAGGACGAGCTCTGGATGACCGCCGTTGGCGGTCTTCAGAAGGGTATGTACTACGGTACGGGATCCTACGGCGCGTATTTGGCTTCGGAGTCATCCCGGACCCCCACTGTCAGTGCGCAGTCTCCGGTTTCGCAGGCGTCGTCACGAGCTGAGGATATTCGTCGTCAGATCGAGGAGCTGCGTCGCGAGTTGCAGCAGCAGATTTCTGATGCGGTCGAGCGACGATCCGACCCTCCGATCGTCACCGGACGATTTGATGCGGTCGAGCGCAGTATACATGAGCTGATGAGTCTGCATCAGGCTACAGCTGCCAGCTTGCACATGCTCACCGAGTCTACGCAGCGCACAGAGCTTAGACAGGTCGAGCTGGAGGGATCGCAGAGGAGCATGTCTGCCTCACTCACTCAGGTTTCGGCTTCGCTTGAGGCGAGTACTCAGAGGGTGGTGAGTACCCTTGCTATGTATGGTGAGCGACTGCGAGAGCTGGAGCAGATACGTCCTCCCGGTCCATCGACGGCGTCGACTCCAGACACTGCACTACCTCCGGCGCCGACTCCAGACATTGCACTGCCTCCTACTGCCCCTACGGTGCAGCTCACTCAGGAGCAGTATGACTACATTTTATCCCAGTTGCGCGGCAGGGGTCCGCAGTGATTTTATTGATTTTTTTATGACTTGTATGTATTGGCCCTATGGGCAAATTGTTTATTGGTACACTTTTGTTTGTACACTTGGTGGGAGACTTTTTATCATCTTCCATTTTTATTTGACTCTATTGGATGTTTGTGAGGATGTGTGTCTGTGATATTTACTTTGCACTGCCTCCTATTTTTATTGTGATATTTACTTTGTGATATCTGCGACGGGGATGACAAATATACCTACGCTGGGTTATAAGCGATGATCTGATATACAAAGGAGGTGCTGCCGAAATTTTAAAAAAATATAATGTGTATTTTGTGATGCTGTGTGTCTGTGTTTACAGTGAATGTGAAATGTGTTGGCACATTTTATTTTGAGTAATTAACAGCATCTTCGTAGTTTAGTCTTCTGTTCTTCAGATTCAAATATTCCCAGAAGATGTACTACTTGGAGTTCTTCACTTCCAGAGCTTCCTCCTTCTTCCTTGAAGACTGTAGCAGTTACCGGCGTTTCCTGCTTTGAGTCCTCATGTCTGTACTGGTCTAGGTATATCTGTAAACACTAAAGGATGGATGATAACTAAAAGCACAAATCGAAAAACATGTCATTCAGAGCGGCATACCGACGGTATGCTTCGGCATACCGGCGGTATACCGTTTTCGTGTCCAGAAAAGTTTCTGTGACAAAAAGCGGCATACCGACGGTATGCTTCGGCATACCGGCGGTATACCGTTTTTGGACTTAGAAAGTTGTTGTCTCGAAATGTCGGCATACCGACGGCATGCTGCGGCATACCGGCGGCATGCCGTTTTTAGCAACACAAAAGTTGCTGTGATCAACTGTCGGCATACCGACGGTATGCTACGGCATACCGGCGGCATGCCGTTTCTAGCAGCTCGAAACTTTCTGTGACATTCTATCGGCATACCGGCGGTATGCTCCGGCATACCGGCGGTATACCGAATTTCGAATACTTAGTTTTCGATTTGGTCTGACACGCATTAATGGCCGCATTTAATGCTCTTGAACGGTCATAATTATGACCGTTACTATTTGGCCGGCATACCGGCGGTATGCCGCGGCATACCGACGGCATGCCGGTCTGCCTGCATTTCAGAGCATTAAATGCCACCTACTCTTGGTTTTCTTATAAAAGGAAGCTCTCTCTCTCTTGAGCTTCCTAACCAACTCTTCCATAAATTTTCCAACAACCAAGAGCTCCACCATTAATACTCTCCAAAGCTTTTCATTGTCATCCTCTCCCAAAGTGCTAGAGTATTAAACAGTTGTACATTTCGATCTTCACGTGTTAGAAGATCAACAAGTTCTCATTCTCTTTTGTTTGAAGTTGGCGAGCCTTCGTAAGAAAACTCGTGTGTAGAAGTTGGCGAGTCTTCGGATCCAAACTCGTGTTGAAGTTGGCGAGTTCTTCGGATCCAAACTCGTGTGTACTATTTGGATAATAGTGGATTAAAGCCGGAGAGAGTTCCGGGACTGGATTGCCTCAAAAGAGGATACCAGGATACATCCTTGCGTTTGCGTTTGATCTTTCTACTCTTTACTTTAAATTGTCTTTATTGCATCAATTGTTGTAGTTTATATTTTATTTTCCTATTCACCCCCCCTCTAGGGTTCTACAATTGGTATCAGAGCCTCGTTCTCTTGATTTGGATTTACACCCTTGAGTGATCCATGGCCTCTAACCCTAGCATCAACACGTTTCACAATGAGGGACACTCCACAAATAGGCCTCCCCTATTTGATGGTACCAACTATAACTACTGGAAGATTAGGATGGGCATTTATCTCAAGTCCATAGATTTCGACTTATGGGATTGCGTGATAAATGGCCTTCCTACTCCTTCCAGAGCTATTGAGGATATTGCTTCTGACACCCTTCGGAAAACACTTGCCGAAAACATTAAGAAGCTTGCTTGTCGAGATGCCAAGGCAATGAATGCTCTTTACTGTGCCCTTGACAGTAGTGAATTCAACCGGATCTCTACTTGCAAGACTTCCAATGAGATTTGGAAGTTACTTGAAGTCACACACGAGGGAACTTCACAAGTGAAGGAATCCAAGATTAGTAGACTCACGCAAGAATATGAGTCTTTTAAAATGAAGCATGATGAATCTATTGCTAGCATGTTTACTCGTTTTGGTGACATTATTAACCCTCTCTCTTCTCTTGGAAAGGAATATCCCGCTCATGAAAAGATAAGGAAAATTCTTAGAGGATTGACGAAAGCTTGGAGTCCTAAAGCTACCGCAATCATTGAGGGGAACGATCTAACCGTCATGAACCTAGAGACCCTCATGGGTAAGCTAATGACTCACGAGCTCGACATGAAGGATCAAGAGGAATCCTCCATTCAAGAGAAGGAGAAGGAGAAGACCAAAGAAAAAGAGAAGACTCTCGCTCTCAAAGCTTCAAGGTCCTACTCCAAGGATAGCTCCGACGACAATGAGTCGGATGACGATGAAGAAATAGCTCTCACAGCTAAGCACTTCCGGAAGTTCTTAAAGTTCAACAAGGCCAACCGCTCTAGACGGGACAATGAAGAAGACCCGGCGTGCTATCAATGCAGAAGACCCGGACACATCAAGAGGGATTGTCCGATGATACGAAAAGACTCAAGCAAGTACGAGAAACCTAGCAAGGGAAGCTCATCCTCTAGAAAGTTCGCCAACACTAGCACTTGGTGTGAAAGCGACGCAAGCGACTCCGACAACGACAAGGAGTGCAAACACAATGCCAACGTCTGTCTCATGGCAACCGATGAGGTACTTGATGATTTTTCTTTAAACACTCTTACCTATAATGATTTGGAGAAAGCCATTCTTGAATTACATGATGAACACAAAGGTGTTCGGAATAAATACAAGAAATCTCTCAAGGAGGTTGAGGCTCTTCAACTTGAAGTAGAGAGGCTCTCAAACATCATCATTGATGTGAAGGGAAAATCTCCTATTTCCGACACGGATGAAATAGAGTCTTTGCGACTCAAATTTCAAGAATCTCTTGACACCATCAAGAAAAATGATGATGAGATTCAATCCATGAGAAGCTCCTATGAATTTGCCATGCGCAAATGTCAAGATGCTAATAGAAGAGAATATTCCACCTCTATTAAGTATAATGATCTTCTTACACGAAGTAAGAATTTAGGTAATAAGAATACCACTCACATGCATGCTCCAAGACACCCTCACACTCATCACAATGCTAGGCACAATCATTACATGAACACTACACACAACTCCTTTTCTAACACAAGAAAAGGACCCTTTGTCAAGAAGAACACCTCTCATCATGCTTTTTACTATCATCATAACACTCATGGTAGAACTTCTCACACTAGTAACTCACATATGCACAACACTCACACTTCTTCTTCTAAATCTTCCTTGATGTGCAATTATTGTGGTTTGGTAGGTCACACTTCTAACTTTTGTTATACAAGAAAACAAGTTGACATGAGAGTTCTTAAGTGGGTTCCTAAGACTAACACTCATGGACCCATAAGATCATGGGTACCAAAATGTTCATCTTCAACTTATGTTGTAGGTGACGAATCCTTCTCATGCTAGAAGCAAATGGATTCTCGATAGCGGTTGTTCACGGCACATGACCGGTGATGCTTCACTTTTTACAACGCTATCGATGAAGAAAGAAGGACACGTCTCCTTCGGTAACAATCTTAAAGGTTATATTATTGGAAATGGTAATATCGGTTCTCCTCCTTATCCTTGTATTAATAATGTTTGTCTTGTTACTAATCTCAAGCACAATCTTTTAAGTATTAGCCATCTTACCGATAATGGTTATGATATCAAGTTTGTTAAACTCAAATGCTACATTACCGATAGCTCCAATGGAACTATTGTGTATGAAGGCATTAGAGAAAACAATATTTATGTTCTTTATCTTGTTGAAGGTACTAACAATGACAGGTGCCTAGTTGCAAAGAACGATGAGAGTTGGCTTTGACACATGAGGCTTGGACACGCCAACATGGATACCATCTCTCGCCTCGCCTCCAAGAAGCTTGTACGAGGACTTCCTAGCATCCCTTTCAAAAATGATATGGTATGTGAAGAATGCGAGAAAAGTAAGTTGACCAAGTCATCCTTCAAATCCATCAACTCTGTGAGTACCTCTAGACCCCTCCAACTTATTCATATGGATCTCTTTGGGCCTAGTAGAGTAGCTAGCCTTGGTGGCAAACTTTATGCTTTTGTTTTAGTTGATGATTTTTCGAGATTTACTTGGGTTATTTTTCTTGCTTGCAAAAGTGATACATTTCGTGAATTTGTTGCTTTTTGTAAACGTGTTCAAAATGAGAAAGGTTTTTCTATTAACAAAATTAGGAGTGATCATGGAGGTGAATTTGATAATGTTGATTTCAAAAGATTTTGTGAAAAGAATAGTTTTGGACATGATTTTGCTTGTCCCCGTACTCCTCAACAAAATGGTGTTGTGGAGAGAAAGAATAGAACCCTTGGCGATATGGCCCGGGTCATGTTAAACCAATATAAGCTCCCCCAATATTTTTGGGCGGAAGCCGTTAATACGGCGTGTCATGTTATTAATAGAGTCTTAATTAGACCTATTACTAAGAAGACTCCTTATGAGCTTTGGTTTAACAAAACTCCTTCTATTGAATATTTCAAGGTTTTTGGTTGCAATTGTTTTATTTTGAATACCAAGGATAACCTAGGCAAGTTTGAAGAGAAAGCCTATGAAGGGATATTCCTTGGATACTCTACTCATAGCAAAGGTTTTCGTGTTTTTAATAAAAGAAGTCTTGTTGTCGAAGAGTCAATAAATGTCTCTTTTAACGAACTCAACTCTTCTACATTCTCCTCCTCCGAGGATATTGATGACATCTCATTTGGGTTGGAGAACTCCTCTATTGAGGATCGTCCTTCTTCATCTAATAATGAAGTTGTGACCCCATCAAAAGAGTCTCCTCCTCTCGAGCCTCCTCCAAAGGATCTCCCAAGAGAATGGAGATTTGTCACCAATCATCCTAAGGAGCTTATCATTGGGGATCCTTCCTCAAGTGTTAGTACAAGATCCGCCACTCGTGATCTTTGTGCCAATGTGGCTTTTATCTCTCAAATAGAGCCTAAAAATGTTCATGATGCTTTTCTTGATGAATTTTGGATGATAGCTATGCAAGAGGAGCTCAATCAATTTGAGCGAAGCAAGGTTTGGGAACTTGTCCCAAAACCTAGCAATCATCCCATTATTGGAACTAAATGGGTGTTTCGCAACAAGCTAAATGAAGATGGGTTAGTGACTCGTAACAAAGCCCGATTGGTTGCTCAAGGCTATAACCAAGAGGAAGGCATTGACTACGACGAAACCTATGCTCCGGTTGCACGTCTTGAATCCATTCGTATGCTTTGTGCATTTGCTTGTTTTAATGACTTTAAGCTATTTCAAATGGATGTTAAGAGTGCTTTTCTTAATGGTATTATTAAGGAGGAAGTTTATGTTAAACAACCTCCCGGTTTTGAAGATTTTCAATTTCCTAACCACGTTTTCAAACTCCATAAAGCCCTTTATGGCCTCAAACAAGCTCCACGTGCTTGGTATGAGCGTCTTAGCTCTTTTCTTGTCTCTCACAATTTTTCAAAGGGAAAAGTTGACACTACACTTTTTATTAAATCACATGATGGGACTCTTTTATTGGTTCAAATTTATGTTGATGATATTATTTTTGGTTCTACTAACAACACACTTTGTGTAGAATTTGCCAAAGTTATGCAGGAAGAGTTTGAAATGAGTATGATGGGTGAACTCTCCTTCTTCTTGGGGTTACAAATCAAACAAGGGCCTAAAGGAACCTTCATCAATCAAGCAAAATATACAAAGGACCTCCTCAAGCGTTTCGACCTTGACTCATCCAAATCAATGAGGACCCCTATGGCTACAACGACCAAGCTTGACAATGATGAAGATGGCACATCGGTCGACATTCGTAAGTATAGAGGTATGATCGGTAGCTTACTTTATTTAACGGCTAGCCGTCCGGATGTCATGTTTAGTGTTTGCTTGTGTGCACGATATCAAGCCAATCCAAAGGAATCACATTTGAGTGCCGTTAAGCGCATTTTTCGTTATCTCAAAGGCACCATTAACATGGGTCTTTGGTATCCGAAATCCTCATCCTTTGAGCTTCACGGCTTTTCGGATACGGATTTTGCCGGATGCAAGATTGACCGAAAAAGCACTAGTGGCACATGTCAATTCCTCGGGAAGTCCTTGGTATCGTGGTTTAGTAAGAAGCAAAACTCTGTTGCTCTTTCCACCACTGAGGCAGAATATATTGCGGCTGGTTGTTGTTGTGCACAAATTCTTTGGATGTCACAAACACTTTTAGATTATGGCATTTCTCATTCTTGCACCCCTATTAAATGTGATAACACTAGCTCTATCAATCTCACGAAAAACTCGATTTGTCACTCACGCACGAAGCACATTGAAATTAGACACCATTTTCTTCGTGACCATCAGCAAAAAGGAGATATCCATCTTGAATTTATTGATACTACCTATCAATTAGCCGATATTTTCACTAAGCCTCTCCCGGAAGATCGCTTCTCTTTCCTTTGCCGAGAACTAGGCATTTTATCTTTTGATCCTTAGTCCCAGTCGACCGGCACACCGACGGTATACTACGGTATACCGGCGGCATGCCGTTTTTCAAGGCAGAATTTGTTCTGTTTCGAACGACGGCATACCGTCGGTACACGTCGACATACCGCCGGTATGCCGGGCAGCGGCGGACAGGATTTAAACTCTGGATTCGGGCCCACATTATCTTACTCCTTCATTTATTCCCTGCTACCCTATTCTATTCTCTCTTATCCATCCCATCAATCCTCAACTCCCATCCCATCACCTCCCTTCTCATTTACTATCCTTCATCTCTTCACATTAACTACCCATCACTTCCCCCCCTCTTTTCTCTCCTCTTTTTACTCCACCATCATAACTTCCCTCCACCTTTTCAACTCCTTCTCTTTCAAACTTCCTCTACAACCGTTCCTACCCATTTTCAAAATCATCTCTTCATCTCCCTCCTCTCTTTAAAAACCCTCCTTCCTCCCTCTCCTCTCTACTCCTTCCTCCACACCATAGCACCAATCCCTCTCTATGGCCAACCCTAAGCGCCCCCGATCCTCCTCTTCCTCCGGGTTCAACCCCTTCGTCCCGGTGGCGCTTCCTACCGGCTATGACCAGCGCGTCTTCTCCAACTCTCTGGCCGCCGAGCTTTGGTTCCAGCACTTCGCCAATCACAACGTCTTCAAAGGACGGGTGATCAACTGGAACCTCTTCCCCGGTCACGTCCCTTTGTTTGACGATGCCGGTCTCTCCTCTCTTCTCAGGCGCCATATCCCTGTCTACCCTGCTGCTGTTCGCCTTTTCTATTGCAACATGAGAGGGGATGACGACGACCCTTCCGCCATCCAATCTATGGTCAATGACCGCCACTTCCGTCTCACATCTCGGGAAGTGGGGGCCATCTTAGGCATCCCAGACAAAGGGGATGCGTTACCTATGTTGGGTGCTCTCAACTCCTCGGCGGCGTCCCCTTTCGACGAATTCTGCCGAATCATCTGCAAGGGTCCCAACCCTCCGGCCATCCCGGCCCTCTCTGTCCAGCTGGAGCCGTTTTATTACGAGCTCCATCGGATCGTGTGCCACACTCTCTTTCCGAAGGGCGGGAACTATGACGCTATCACTGGTGATGCCCTCGTCTGCATGTACCATCTCTATGCCCGGAAGCGATTCTCCTTCCCAAAGACTCTTCTTCTGCAATTCCGGCGTACCATGCCTTCGGGGAAGCAGAATCTCTACTATGGCTCTTTCATCACTCTGCTCATGGAGGCCAAGCATGTTGACCTGTCTCTCTGCACCTCGGATGGCGTCCCCTCATATCTTGCTATCTCCCGTACCCTGGCTGGCGCCTCTACTTCCCGTGCCTCATCTTCCCAAGAGCAACCGGCATCCACGCCTGCTGCTCCCACATCTACCCCTCCTCCTTCGGGCCGTTATATGCCGCTCACTCAGCAGCATTTTGATATGTGAATGGCCCAGGCGGAGGAGCAGATGCGGGCCCACACTCGTGGACTTGGCGCCCTGATCCAGACTCGGTTCCACGATCAGGGGTACTTCATTCAGCGCACTCTTCAAGACCGTGATGCTTTTCTGGATCTTAATCTTCAGGATCCCATGTACACGGGCCCGCGCTTCTCTGACCCCAATGCCTATGGGTTTATGTACCCTGACGGCATTGATCCTTTTGGCGCCTTCCAGCAAGCTCAGGGTGATGATGATGATGATCCGGCTGAGGATTAGGGATGGTCTTCCTTTTGATGGTGGTTTCGGTTCTTGAGTGCTCCTAGTTTTTATGTGTGTTTTTCAGTTTGTTGTCTTTAGTGGTCCTTCGGGGACCGGTTTATGGTTGTTTTAGCTCTTTGCTGTCCTTCGGGGACATTATCTATGGTTGTCTGTTGTGTCTGGCTCTCGTTATGGAGAGTCGTTTATCTTACTATGAAATGTATGGGTCGAGCATGTATTCACTTTCTCTCATATATATTCATGCATGCTCTTTTCTTTATATACTCATGTCTTTTCTCTTATACAATGTTTCTATTGATTATCCCCATCTTTAACTAAGTGACAAAGGGGGAGAAATCGTATTGAGGGGGAGCTGTCTACCTACGGGGGAGCTACTCCCTGAAGATGCTATCTCTCTCTATTTTGTCAATTATCAAAATGGGGGAGTTTGTTGGCACATTTTATTTTGAGTAATTAACAGCATCTTCGTAGTTTAGTCTTCTGTTCTTCAGATTCAAATATTCCCAGAAGATGTACTACTTGGAGTTCTTCACTTCCAGAGCTTCCTCCTTCTTCCTTGAAGACTGTAGCAGTTACCGGCGTTTCCTGCTTTGAGTCCTCGTGTCTGTACTGGTCTAGGTATATCTGTAAACACTAAAGGATGGATGATAACTAAAAGCACAAATCGAAAAACATGTCATTCAGAGCGGCATACCGACGGTATGCTTCGGCATACCGACGGTATACCGTTTTCGTGTCCAGAAAAGTTTCTGTGACAAAAAGCGGCATACCGACGGTATGCTTTGGCATACCGGCGGTATACCGTTTTTGGACTTAGAAAGTTGCTGTCTCGAAATGTCGGCATACCGACGGCATGCTGCGGCATACCGGCGGCATGCCGTTTTTAGCAACACAAAAGTTGCTGTGATCAACTGTCGGCATACCGACGGTATGCTACGACATACCGGCGGCATGCCGTTTCTAGCAGCTCGAAACTTTCTGTGACATTCTATCGGCATACCGGCGGTATGCTCCGGCATACCGGCGGTATACCGAATTTCGAATACTTAGTTTTCGATTTGGTCTGACACGCATTAATGGCCGCATTTAATGCTCTTGAACGGTCATAATTATGACCGTTACTATTTGGCCGGCATACCGGCGGTATGCCGCGGCATACCGACGGCATACCGGTCTGCCTGCATTTCAGAGCATTAAATGCCACCTACTCTTGGTTTTCTTATAAAAGGAAGCTCTCTCTCTCTTGAGCTTCCTAACCAACTCTTCCATAAATTTTCCAACAACCAAGAGCTCCACCATTAATACTCTCCAAAGCTTTTCATTGTCATCCTCTCCCAAAGTGCTAGAGTATTAAAGAGTTGTACATTTCGATCTTCACGTGTTAGAAGATCAACAAGTTCTCATTCTCTTTTGTTTGAAGTTGGCGAGCCTTCGTAAGAAAACTCGCGTGTAGAAGTTGGCGAGTCTTCGGATCCAAACTCGTGTTGAAGTTGGCGAGTTCTTCGGATCCAAACTCGTGTGTACTATTTGGATAATAGTGGATTAAAGCCGGAGAGAGTTCCGGGACTGGATTGCCTCAAAAGAGGATACCAGGATACATCCTTGCGTTTGCGTTTGATCTTTCTACTCTTTACTTTAAATTGCCTTTATTGCATCAATTGTTGTAGTTTATATTTTATTTCCCTATTCACCCCCCCTCTAGGGTTCTACAAAATGCAGTGTTCGAACACTGCACTTCACACACACTGTAAACACAGACACACAGCATAACAAAAATACCAATTATATTTTTTTAAAATTTTTTTTATAATATCTGCGACGTATAGCGACGTTCTGCGACGTACAGCGACGGAAGGTAGACGTCGCTATACGTCGCTAAATAGTGACGTAACGTCGCTAGACGTCGCAAAACTGCTGACGTGGGCTGAGGGCGTACGTCGCTAACGATGTCATTAGGCGTCGCTAAATTGTCCACGTGGCTGCCATGACATGTCATCATATATAAAGTTTACAGCGTCGCAAAGTGGTCGCTTTACGTCGTAAATTTGGCGACGTAACGTTACGTCGCTATCTGTCGCCAAATTTGCGACGTATAGCGATACTGGACGTAGCGTCGCAAATAGCGACGTTTTGCGACTAAAGTGTCATCTGCGACTTGCCTATAAGCGACATCAAAGTTTCGTCGCTAAATACGTCGCAAATAGATTTTAGCGACGTATTTTCCTTATTTAGCGACGTCTTCTGACGTCGCTAAAATGGGTTATTTTAGTAGTGACAAACCTAAAAAAGCAAGAAAAGCAAAATACAGAATTTGTATAGAACAGATTACGGAAAAGAAAACGGTATACCAATTCAGTACGTGGTAAATGGCCTATCACACCCTTCAAACTTACAAGGGTTCATCAAATTCCACAAAACCGTTTCCCTGCCATCCACAAAGCCGCCACATTGAATGTAATTGTCTACTCATGCACAAGAAAAGTTGGTGCATCATTCTAATTATGGAATATCGTATGGTGGAGACCATGATGCTTAATAAGCAACCATTTTCAACAGAAAAACTACGGAATACTCTTGATAGGTAGTAATAATGGCATCAGTTCAAATTTTTTGGCTTCAACAGGAAACTACGGAATACTCTTATTAGGTAGTGATAATGGCATCAGTTTTTTCTTTCTTTTTTTTTGCTGGGATGTCGAACATAACTATGCACGGGTAGCAACATAGACCATATTGTATACTCATGTCACACTGAACAATCAACTCATGAACAGAACTATGCACAGTACAAAGTTTCACTAGCAACATAAACTAAGAAATTTCTAAAAAAATTAATCATTTTCAAAATAAGAGATTGTTACCAAAACGTCTGGATGTCATATATATATATATATATATATATATATATATATATATATATATATATATATAGGGATGTACCATCACCAATCTCCGATACTTCCTCCAAACTAATGACATCATCTGAAATTATTGAAGATAAACAAAGTTATATAAATGTATGAAATAAAAGAAAGTAACTTGATTGACAAAAAGTTTAATAATCCACCTGATAATGACCAATCCTTTACACAACTTAGTGATTCAACAATGTCGACAGCCAATGAAGATCGATGTAGAGTAACCACTATACCACTACAACTAAATGTAGATTCTGATGCTACAGTAGATACTGGAACTGCTAAAAGATCACGAGCTATAGTTACAAGTATTGGATAAGTAGGTGTCTTCAGTTTCCACCAAGATAATGTCAACTCCTCGGATTATCACCTTTTGAATACAATGCTTCATCCAAGTACTTCTCCAAATTAGATTTTTCATTTGACTGAGACATATTCCTGTGCAAGTTATCAAATTCAAATTCCAACTTTGATTTCAAACCAACACTGCTAACAGTCCCACTACTAGAAGTACCAACAAAACTATCTTGACTAAAGACATCAGGACCAGCTTGCATAGCATATAAAGAGTAAAGTTCCTTCAAAGATGAAAGAACTTGGTTGTTGTAGGTTGTAGAATCATCACCATAAATCTTACTAAAAGCAAATTGCACAAATTTAAATTTATATCGAGGATTGATGATTGTACCAATGGTCATCATTAAACTACAACTCTTCAAGTATTTATCAAACTTCTATTTCATATTTTGTGTCATGCCACGAACATAATCATGTGGACTATTTAGCCAATCAATAATACTCACATTCACATCTAAAACACCCTTAAAATATAAATTCGCAGTAGAATAATTAACCCCTGAAAGTAGAAGTGTGGTATTGTTAAATACCCTTAAACATTCACAAATCATAGCCCCTCTCTCCCATTCTTCTATATTAGGCAAAGTTTTATACTCAGAATGTAACTCCGCTAAGCGAACAAATGCAATTTACTTCTATTGCACTCTCAAGCATATGAAAAGTTAAATTCCACCTGGTTGGCACATCGCTTGAGACTCCCTTACCAGCTAATTTTGTCTGGGATAATGCAGACTCAAACTTTTGCTTTCGGCCTTCGGAGGATTTGATAAAACTAACATTTTCTACATTTTTTCCCACAAGAGAACCCACCACCTCCAAACCATCCCGCACAATGAGATTTGAACTAAAAGAAAGCATTAACAATATAAAGAAAACAAGAAATAAAATAATTAAAATTTATTTACCTACACAAATTATGAGCACTGCACCTCATGTGAAACATGTCACCATTAAGTAATAAACCCCCTTTATCATTCAACCATTCTTTAAGATTCCGAATTATTACATCATTACTAGCAGCATTGCCAACTGCTACTGCAAACAACTTGGAGTCAATATTTCATGCTAGTGTTGTGGATTTAATGAACTCGTTGAGAATAATTCCGTATGTGGACATGGAACCATACCAAATGCTATAATTTTCTTATGCAAGACCCAATCAGTCTAAGAAATGACATGTCACACAACAATAACATAAATTTTGATGCTCGGTTGTCCACAAATCAGTTGTGCGGCTTACTCTAGATGTATTTCTGTCAAGCATCGCTTGCAGTTGCACTCTCATGACATTATAAACTTCCTTAACATCTTCCCGAATGGTATTTCTTGAGTACAATTTTATTCTAGGGTCGACGGTCTTCAAATATTCTTGAAAATAACGATGCTCGGCCATATTAAATAGATACTCATGAAAAGCAACCATCTTTGCAAATGCAATCCGACTTTTGGCAGCGTCGAACTTCCGAGTTCTCATTCTTGGAGGCTTGCCACCACTAGGTATGGAAGTTGTGAGTTTTTGACCGGGCCGATTTTGAGGCCTCCTACTACAAACTTTTCGATGATTAAGTGTGTGGTTCCATTCCTCCTAGACCCATCAAATTGTTTTTTGCGATGCTTACATGTTGCTCTACATTTACCAACCCCTATATATTGCTCTTCAAAATCTTTCCATACTTCATATCTCCTTTTCCTCCTTTTGTTCATATCATCATCTACTACTTGTGTTTCATTTTCACTCTCAATCTCTCTCCCTAACATTTGTTGTAGTATTTGATTCAACATCAACCTCGACATCAGGACTCACATTGGGTAGTCTTGAGTTAATTGAAATACTTGGACTTTGAACCATCTTGGATTTTTTCGGACGAAATTCTTTAAAAAATATAGCAATATATGAAGACATACTTGATTAAGATATACTCATACACACATTCAATTAAGGCAAAAAAAACATAGCAATATACTGAATAGAAAAGTTACAAAATCAAATGAGCACTGCACGAAAAAGAAAAAAACCCGATTCAATAGAAATGTTTGCTTCATCCAAGAAGAAAAAAATGAAGTAACAAAACCAAACATAAATAGAAAAAAAACATTAGAGAAGCACGAATTTCACGAAAAATGCTTCAAATTAGTAAACCGGAGAAGAAAAACATGCCTAGAATGAAGATCCGAACAGAAAAGGCTTCAAATGAGCATTGCACGGAAAAAAAAAAAAAAGATTCATTAGAAAAGTTAGCTTCATCCAAGAAGGAAAAAAAAATGAAGTTTGAAAGTAACCAACCATAAATAGAAAAAAAAAATTCAGAGAAACACGAATTTCATCGTAAACTGCTTGAAATTAGTAAATCAGAGAAGAAAAACATACCTAGAATGAAGATCCGAATGAAAAAGACTTCAAATTAGACTTCAAATGCTGAAATTGGCACCGCACAATGAGAGAGAGAGAGAGCTGCTTTGTATTGTTGGCGGTGGTGGCTTTGTGTGTGTGAGAGAGACTCTCTTTTAGTTTTAGGGTTAGGATTGTAAAGTTGTTGATATCTCCACCGTTGAAACAAGCTGTCATATATATAATTAAAATATATTTTCTATATTAAGTTATTTTATTATCCGGTCGGATGTTATTGAACCGGATATGATACTTCCCGTATCCGCATCCGATATCCGATAAATATCCGATAAGACATCTATATCTGTATCGGTATATGTATCCAAAATTTCAGATATTATCGGTTTAAATGCGGATCGAATGCGAATTTTCGGTCTACCATTGACAGGTCTAATCGGATGGTTATCGGATATATCCGATAGCTATCGGTTCGGATGTGATAATGCCAATATCCGACCTATAAGCTACCATTGACATGCCTATACAACACAGTTGAGCTAAATTGGAATACTCCACTCTTTGAAAATTTTGAAATATCAAAAAAATCCTTTACTCCAAAGTAAAGGTTGCAATGTGATCCATGTTCAATCATGCTCACACCGTCTCTCTAGCCTTTGGCTATTTATCTCCGGAAAAAAATGATAAGAAGGAACTCTCAACATTCTTCCCCTCCTGACTGTTAACCCTAAGACTAAGAACACACAATAACCTATATCCGACTCCTAGACTGTCACGCCCCGCTCCCGCAGAATAATCGTCATCGCTAAGGCGTGATGCCGCACGGGCCTAGGTTGCGCCCGTGCAAGACCAAGTCCAGAAACGGCCGATTTGAGCTAGGCCACAGAGTCGCACAGAGTGTCCCCATTTGCAGCGGAAAGTAAACGAACACAAAATTGAAGTGAATTCAAACTCTTTATTGATTTTCAAGAAGTTTACAAGCGGCGCTAGGCCGATATTACAAATCGCTCAAGCTCTCTCTCTGAAACATAAAAGGCGTGCCAAGTAGCTTACAACATCGAATGATTCATGACGATGTTCCGATACATTATGTCCTGTATATGGTGCTTCAGCTCCTTGCAACGCTCCAAGGCTCCAGAGATAGCTCCGCGCCTTAGCACGTTCGATGGAAGCTCCGCACCCGCCGACGTTACCTGCATCCTGCAAGCAGACTGTGGGGTTATCAGTACATTGTTATGCACTGGTGGGGAGGCTAGCTCGTCCACAATGCTATCATTACCAAACACGTTCTATTTACTTTTGTGCACCGTCTATCATTCATTGTCTTTCTAATCTTGCCTTAAGATCATTTACATGGCATATTTCATAGCCTATCTCGTGTTGCCGAATACAAGTGTCGCATGGAAATACATGCACGACTTACCCATACTTACCGTCCGGCCTTCCCTGTTCAACGTAAACCAAGTTAGTCAACAATTCATATGAAATAACTTAACGTAGTTCATGTAAGCATTCAATGTCAAGTGCGTGTCCTTGCCTCGGGTTCTAGCACGTCGTAGGCACGTTTTCTAACTCGTTTGCTCAAAGTAATCTTGATCATTTTGTGTGTTATATTCAAGCCTATTCAGAAGGTGCTTTGTACAGTTAACTTAGACTACTTTGATTTCAATGCAAGGACTTGCACGTGGATTGCCACCAGCAAAGCCCTCTTAAATCTATATGCACCGGTCGCTGGCATCACAAGCCATTTTGGACACATCCCAGCGTGATATTTCTCAACTAGCGTAGGGTGAGGACTGGCACACACCCCGTTAGTCTCTTGAAATACCTCTGCACTTACGTCCCCCGGGTGGCCAAGTCCGCACTCAGGCAGCCCGTAAGCCTTGACTTGATCCCGCCTAGGCCGGCCACGATCCTCCCTTTGATCATGCCGCGGAATCCGTATCACCCGTGCACGGGTCCGTCCACGACCATTTCGTATTTTATCGTCATAGGCTAATCCTTAGCCACAATGCGTTATCGACCAGGTTGGCGTCCGTGCAGCGCGGATAGCGAGCCCCGTTGCACGTGCCCGTCACACCTGTCGCTAACCATTCCTTTCCTTCTTATCTTTTATTCATTCCTTCTTTTCTTTCTTTCACTTGTCCATTCGTTCATTGATTCATTTTCGTATTCATCCTTTCGTTGATTCATTCATTCACTCGTTTATTCGTTCATTCTTTCATTTATACATTATGCAACTTCCCGTACGGGAGTCGACTTGGCGACCCATCGGTCCCATAGTCTTTCAATGTTGCTAAACTCTACTCGGAACGGCTATGTTGATAGTCTCCCCGTTTCATTGTTGTAAACCATTCATTGTTTTCATTGTTGAACGCATAAGGGACTTGAACGTAAGCTTGTGCCTTAGCACGAGCGTGGAGCGCAGTGCGAGAGTTCTCGTATTTTCCATGTTCCTTTCCATATTCTATACAAGCATACAAGATGTATTTTCCATGTTCCTTTCCATATTCTATACAAGCATACAAGATGGGATTAATCCCTTAGCTAGGTGCGTTGGGTCATTTATTAGCATGCGCGGTGTTATCGCCTAGCGATTTCAGTGATAGTGTCCGTATTGTTATGTGTCTAGGCTAAGCAAAGACGGGTTCATCGGAGCCACCCACCTTAGCGATGTTCGCATCGGCCGAGCGATACTCCGAGTGCGCCTCTGAAAGTCTAAGTCTGGATTCATCTTGACGGGCCAATGTAAGCCTTGCATCGATTCTTCATCTGGTCGATGCCAACTCTTCGGGTCGACGGCTCGCTCGAGTCGTTGCACTTGCCGTTTGAATCGGCGTTCCGCTAGGGCGGAGCGGGTCATTACATAATACACCACTCAAAATAAGTCTCGTCCTCGAGACTTCCTGAGTGCAGGTCATCCTACCATTTCTTAACTCGTGTCGTCGTGTTTCTTAGACAATCCCTATCGAATGGCTTTACCGCTCGATGGCACCGAACTATACTCGATACCCTTCCAAGTTCCGTGTCGCATACGTTTGGTCGATTTTTAATGAGTAACTTTTCATTCATTTTTGAGTTGATGGCACTTATTCAATTCAAGTGTTTCTTCGACTTGGTTGCTACTTTGACGTATCATGGGACTGGAAGCGGTCGCACGAGGTGCGTTGTAATTCGTCAAATGCGAGTGTCGTAGGCTGAGGCAAACTCACTTTCGTTCATGCGCATCGCAACACCCACTTGCAGCTGCATTCAAGTTCATCATATCGCTGAGTTTGGATCGTGCACGTATCCAAGGCGTCCCCCGAATACGTACATTTCAACCAAGCTTAGCGATTAGCGAAGTCGAACAAGCTACTCGTGATAGTTTTGATTTGCCGATCGTTTTGCTAACTCCGATTTAAAATCGAACTCATGCATCTCACTATCGTTTATCTCGGTCCTCGAGATGATTTGATTCGCTTCTCAAGCGCTCTTGTCAACGAAATCAATACGATTTCTTCTTAGCGGGGTTGACCAAGTCTAAGTAATTTTCGTCCAATTCAAGATCAAGTATCGCACTATCACCGAGTACGTCTTCCAATCAATGATTCAATTTGTTATCCCAACTTTACTTGCGCATCATCCATCCCTATCATTCCCTTCGTTTGGGGCCAATCTCGTCGTCGTTCACGCACACTCCCAGTTCCCCGTCCTACTCTAAGTCTTGTTTTCCCAAGTCTATCGTCCATCCAGACGATACTGTAAATGCCATCGCACAGGTTCAATCACTCGGCATAGGGTCGTCCGCCTATCCGCTAGGTCAGCTCCCAAGGTCATAGTTACACGTCAAGTCCGTGCCTCATCGTGCAAGGTCGTTGCACGACACTCGCCCCAAATCCTATGGTCAAACCATTTGTTCGCTTGTACGGGAGTTTCTACCCAAGTTCGTTTCATTCAAATTTCTAAACATCGAGCATGATCACCTAATTCGCATCAAGACTTACGTTGCACATATTCAATTACGTTCAATCACCAGTTCTAACCAATTCATGTATTCGATCACGAGGTCATCCAGCTCGACAATACATTGCGCCCCAATCTCACGCGAGTCCGATTATCCACGGCGGTTCATGAATCACCATGCAGCGCTCCCGCGGAATAATCATTCTCATCGGGGCGTAACTCTTGTTTGAGTTTTAGACTAACCCATTCTCGATACGCGGATTGGACCTACTCAATCCTCAAGTTCAATTCTTCAAGCACACAAATTCATTCTCGAGTCCACCTTCGCGTCAAACCACAAGTCGAAGCAATCAAATTGCCACGCCATCCAAGTTCAATCACTCCCGCTGTATGAATCACCATATCAGCGCTCACGCGGAGTGATCGTCCTAATCCGGTGCGACGCATGTGCGAGGCTGGAGTTGCGCTCGCATAACGCAAGAACGTCAAGTTGTGGTTATCGACGAAGCAAATCCAACATTTCATTTCCATCCAAGTCAAGATCCAGTTCGATAGTCCGTTTATCATTCGTTCAACTAGAAAATCATCGAGCCACGTCTATCTTTTCCTCGACACATTTTTAACATCCCAAGTATAGCATCCAACGGAACAATGACATTTTGCACGATCGTCATTCGCCGAGTCAGAGTACCCCCGAGTTATCGCATATCGATCTATGATACGCCTCAATACCATCGACGATATGCGTAACCTGACGATCTTCCTTTGCAACCGATTTCGAGTCGTGCGTTGATGCTGTTGTCCGAGTTGGATATTCCACAATTTTATTTAATGTTCAAGATCAAGTTCAACTGCTATTCCTCAAGCTAGTTTCAAGATCGTTGTCCAAACTCAAGTCACAATTTATTTGAATCAATCCAAAATCGCACGCGCGATCCTCTAAGTTTCCTCGATCAAGACCATTCATTTTCATTCACCGTTCCGAATCGTTTTCTAACTTGCGTTGCCCATTGACAAGTTGTCCGAACGACATCTCGTTCGGGACATTCGAAGTCACGACCAACTAAGCGTGACGCGTTCTAAGGCTTTGCGCGATCGCATCGCCTCGCCGACGTACTCGTTGTGTTTCGTAATCCTCAATTTTCGCTCGAATGATTTTCCAAGAACATCCATACACCACTCGGATTCGAGCCATATGATCTAGTCGTCGATATTCATTCTTATTCTTCTCCGAACTTATCACATACACCACTCGGGTTCAAGCCATCCTATTTAATCCACAATCACATTTGCATCATGCGCTAAGACATCCTTCAGATTCGTTCGACGAATATCTAGCGTAATCGCTCACGTCGCCTCGACGTACTAAGTCGTTCGCACTAATCCTCAAAATCCAATAAATCTTCCGTGCACGCCTAAGCGTTAGTTTGATGGCGTTCCTATCGATATACACTCTAAGTGTATCTCCGTTCCCGACCGAGCGGTATTTGATATAGCTCGCAACTCGATTGCACCAGGAGTCGAGGTGCGCGATACTCTGCACAACTTAGCCAAAAGGCTGCGTGCATAACCATCCCGTTCGAACTATACTTTGGTCTCGTGTACTCGTTTGCTGTCAGCGTAAGCTCATTCAAGCACGCACTGCGTTTGCTAACTCTTAGCATCGGTTCCTTCCAACTCAAGTACGTCGTGGTTCGGCACAAAGGCCTTCGCCTATCGATCCCTTCAACCGAGTACTTGTACGAGCTTTTGAAAATATTAGACTTATTGTATGGAACATCCCAAGGCACAACGAGAGAGAGCGTACACTTCTTTTGTTTCAAAACCGAGCTTTCAAAACTGAGAAAATTGAAATGAAGTCCAAGGACGTAAAGCCGTGCTCTGATACCAATCTGTCACGCCCCGCTCCCGCAGAATAATCGTCCTCGCTAAGGCGTGATGCCGCACGGGCCTAGGTTGCGCCCGTGCAAGGCCAAGTCCAGAAACGGCCGATTTGAGCTAGGCCACAGAGTCGCACAGAGTGTCCCCATTTGCAGCGGAAAGTAAACAAACACAAAATTGAAGTGAATTCAAACTCTTTATTGATTTTCAAGAAGTTTACAAGCGGCGCTAGGCCGATATCACAAATCGCTCAAGCTCTCTCTCTGAAACATAAAAGGCGTGCCAAGTGGCTTACAACATGGAATGATTCATGGCGATGTTCCGATACATTATGTCCTGTATATGGTGCTTCAGCTCCTTGCAACGCTCCAAGGCTCCAGAGATAGCTCCGCGCCTTAGCACGTTCGATGGAAGCTCCGCACCCGCCGACGTTACCTGCATCCTGCAAGCAGACTGTGGGGTTATCAGTACATTGTTATGCACTGGTGGGGAGGCTAGCTCGCCCACAATGCTATCATTACCAAACACGTTCTATTTACTTTTGTGCACCGTCTATCATTCATTGTCTTTCTAATCTTGCCTTAAGATCATTTACATGGCATATTTCATAGTCTATCTCGTGTTGCCGAATACAAGTGTCGCATGAAAATACATGCACGACTTACCCATACTTACCGTCCGGCCTTCCCTGTTCAACGTAAACCAAGTTAGTCAACAAGTCATATGAAATGACTTAACGTAGTTCATGTAAGCATTCAATGTCAAGTGCGTGTCCTTGCCTCGGGTTCTAGCACGTCGTAGGCACGTTTTCTAACTCGTTTGCTCGAAGTAATCTTGATCATTTTGTGTGTTATATTCAAGCCTATTCAGAAGGTGCTTTGTACAGTTAACTTAGACTACTTTGATTTCAATGCAAGGACTTGTACGTGGATTGCCACCAGCAAAGCCCTCTTAAATCTATATGCACCGGTCGCTGGCATCACAAGCCATTTTGGACACATCCCAGCGTGGTATTTCTCAACTAGCGTAGGGTGAGGACTGGCACACACCCCGTTAGTCTCTTGAAATACCTCTGCACTTACGTCCCCCGGGTGGCCAAGTCCGCACCCAGGCAGCCCGTAAGCCTTGACTTGATCCCGCCTAGGCCGGCCACGATCCTCCCTTTGATCATGCCGCAGAATCCGTATCACCCGTGCACGGGTCCGTCCACGACCATTTCGTATTTTATCGTCATAGGCTAACCCTTAGCCACAATGCGTTATCGACCAGGTTGGCGTCCGTGCAGCGCGGGTAGCGAGCCCCATTGCACGTGCCCGTCACACATGTCGCTAACCATTCCTTTCCTTCTTATCTTTTATTCATTCCTTCTTTTCTTTCTTTCACTTGTCCATTCGTTCATTGATTCATTTTCGTATTCATCCTTTCGTTGATTCATTCATTCACTCGTTTATTCGTTCATTCTTTCATTTATACATTATGCAACTTTCCGTACGGGAGTCGACTTGGCGACCCATCGGTCCCATAGTCTTTCAATGTTGCTAAACTCTACTCGGAACGGCTATGTTGATAGTCTCCCCGTTTCATTGTTGTAAACCATTCATTGTTTTCATTGTTGAACGCATAAGGGACTTGAACGTAAGCTTGTGCCTTAGCACGAGCGTGGAGCGCAGTGCGAGAGTTCTCGTATTTTCCATGTTCCTTTCCATATTCTATACAAGCATACAAGATGGGATTAATCCCTTAGCTAGGTGCGTTGGGTCATTTATTAGCATGCGCAGTGTTATCGCCTAGCGATTTCAGTGATAGTGTCCGTATTGTTATGTGTCTAGGCTAAGCAAAGACGAGTTCATCGGAGCCACCCACCTTAGCGATGTTCGCATCGGCCGAGCGATACTCCGAGTGCGCCTTTGAAAGTCTAAGTCTGGATTCATCTTGACGGGCCAATGTAAGCCTTGCATCGATTCTTCATCTGGTCGATGCCAACTCTTCGGGTCGACGGCTCGCTTGAGGCGTTGCACTTGCCGTTTGAATCGACGTTCCGCTAGGGCGGAGCGGGTCATTACATAGACTACCTGTAATCAAGTTGACAAAGAGTCAGCTAAAATAGTATACTAAGTCGTTCGCACTAATCCTCAAAATCCAATAAATCTTCCGTGCACGCCTAAGCGTTAGTTTGATGGCGTTCCTATCGATATACACTCTAAGTGTATCTCCGTTCCCGACCGAGCGGTATTTGATATCGCTCGCAACTCGATTGCACCAGGAGTCGAGGTGCGCGATACTCTGTACAACTTAGCCAAAAGGCTGCGTGCATAACCATCCCGTTCGAACTATACATTGGTCTCGTGTACTCGTTTGCTGTCAGCGTAAGCTCATTCAAGCACGCACTGCGTTTGCTAACTCTTAGCATCGGTTCCTTCCAACTCAAGTACGTCGTGGTTCGGCACAAAGGCCTTCGCCTATCGATCCCTTCAACCGAGTACTTGTACGAGCTTTTGAAAATATTAGACTTATTGTATGGAACATCCCAAGGCACAACGAGAGAGAGCGTACACTTCTTTTGTTTCAAAACCGAGCTTTCAAAACTGAGAAAATTGAAATGAAGTCCAAGGACGTAAAGCCGTGCTCTGATACCAATCTGTCACGTCCCGCTCCCGCAGAATAATCGTCCTCGCTAAGGCGTGATGCCGCACGGGCCTAGGTTGCGCCCGTGCAAGGCCAAGTCCAGAAACGGCCGATTTGAGCTAGGCCACAGAGTCGCACAGAGTGTCCCCATTTGCAGCGGAAAGTAAACGAACACAAAATTGAAGTGAATTCAAACTCTTTATTGATTTTCAAGAAGTTTACAAGCGGCGCTAGGCCGATATCACAAATCGCTCAAGCTCTCTCTCTGAAACATAAAAGGCGTGCCAAGTGGCTTACAACATGGAATGATTCATGGCGATGTTCCGATACATTATGTCCTGTATATGGTGCTTCAGCTCCTTGCAACGCTCCAAGGCTCCAGAGATAGCTCCGCGCCTTAGCACGTTCGATGGAAGCTCCGCACCCGCCGACGTTACCTGCATCCTGCAAGCAGACTGTGGGGTTATCAGTACATTGTTATGCACTAGTGGGGAGGCTAGCTCGCCCACAATGCTATCATTACCAAACACGTTCTATTTACTTTTGTGCACCGTCTATCATTTATTGTCTTTCTAATCTTGCCTTAAGATCATTTACATGGCATATTTCATAGCCTATCTCGTGTTGCCGAATACAAGTGTCGCATGGAAATACATGCACGACTTACTCTTACTTACCGTCCGGCCTTCCCTGTTCAACGTAAACCAAGTTAGTCAACAAGTCATATGAAATGACTTAACGTAGTTCATGTAAGCATTCAATGTCAAGTGCGTGTCCTTGCCTCGGGTTCTAGCACGTCGTAGGCACGTTTTCTAACTCGTTTGCTCGAAGTAATCTTGATCATTTTGTGTGTTATATTCAAGCCTATTCAGAAGGTGCTTTGTACAGTTAACTTAGACTACTTTGATTTCAATGCAAGGACTTGCACGTGGATTGCCACCAGCAAAGCCCTCTTAAATCTATATGCACCGGTCGCTGGCATCACAAGCCATTTTGGACACATCCCAGCGTGGTATTTCTCAACTAGCGTAGGGTGAGGACTGGCACACACCCCGTTAGTCTCTTGAAATACCTCTGCACTTACGTCCCCCGGGTGGCCAAGTCCGCACCCAGGCAGCCCGTAAGCCTTGACTTGATCCCGCCTAGGCCGGCCACGATCCTCCCTTTGATCATGCCGCGGAATCCGTATCACCCGTGCACGGGTCCGTCCACGACCATTTCGTATTTTATCGTCATAGGCTAACCCTTAGCCACAATGCGTTATCGACCAGGTTGGCGTCCGTGCAGCGCGGGTAGCGAGCCCCATTGCACGTGCCCGTCACATCTGTCGCTAACCATTTCTTTCCTTCTTATCTTTTATTCATTCCTTCTTTTCTTTCTTTCACTTGTCCATTCGTTCATTGATTCATTTTCGTATTCATCCTTTCGTTGATTCATTCATTCACTCGTTTATTCGTTCATTCTTTCATTTATACATTATGCAACTTCCCGTACGGGAGTCGACTTGGCGACCCATCGGTCCCATAGTCTTTCAATGTTGCTAAACTCTACTCGGAACGGCTATGTTGATAGTCTTCCCGTTTCATTGTTGTAAACCATTCATTGTTTTCATTGTTGAACGCATAAGGGACTTGAACGTAAGCTTGTGCCTTAGCACGAGCGTGGAGCGCAGTGCGAGAGTTCTCGTATTTTCCATGTTCCTTTCCATATTCTATACAAGCATACAAGATGGGATTAATCCCTTAGCTAGGTGCGTTGGGTCATTTATTAGCATGCGCAGTGTTATCGCCTAGCGATTTCAGTGATAGTGTCCGTATTGTTATGTGTCTAGGCTAAGCAAAGACGAGTTCATCGGAGCCACCCACCTTAGCGATGTTCGCATCGGCCGAGCGATACTCCGAGTGCGCCTTTGAAAGTCTAAGTCTGGATTCATCTTGACGGGCCAATGTAAGCCTTGCATCGATTCTTCATCTGGTCGATGCCAACTCTTCGGGTCGACGGCTCGCTTGAGGCGTTGCACTTGCCGTTTGAATCGGCGTTCCGCTAGGGCGGAGCGGGTCATTACATAGACTACCTGTAATCAAGTTGACAAAGAGTCAGCTAAAATAGTATACTTGAAAAACCTTCAACGAGGTCATGCGACTAAATGGTATAAGTAAATAGCTATATAGAAGTATAAGTACCAAGGTTCACGATATCGGTATCCGAATCGATATCGGACCCTTCCTACGAGTATCGGGATCGGCGGTCTCGGGTAGGAGTATCGGATTTTTTTGGTATTGGAAAACATATACTTATTAATAAATTATTAAAATTTTAGAAAAAAAAAATATTTTATAAATTTTGGCATAATTTTATGTATTTCTTGTGTTGTTTCTTAGTAATTTTGGAATTAAATGAAATACTAGTCACCCTTGCCGATTGGTTTACCCGCGATAGATGATTTTTCTTCTTTTACATGCTTTTACAACCTTACTATGCTTTTACGCCCTTGTTGATTCATCTTTTTCGTTCAAATTTCTTTGCTGAATTGACTCAAAAAGAGACCCCGATGTCGGTATCGGTCAGTATCGGTCAGTATCGGTATCGGTCTGTATCGGATCGGTATCGGCCGATACTGTAAACTATGATAAGGACACACCTAAAATAACTCAGCAATATAATAGCCAATATCCACCATAGAGACTTAAATGGAGGCATATTTTTGTAGTAGTACCTAGAACAAAAAGCTGGGGAAATTCTCCAGCAGTGAAATGAGCAAGAGCAAATACTGTATCAGTGATAAATATAGAAGCTGGCGTTGGCAACCTGCTTGAAGGAGGGAAAGAACTATTAGTATTTTTCTATAAGGCCTGACAAGAAATCGTATGCATGCAATTGGGCCTTCAAAAGAGGTTAAGATAAAAAATGATCAGTTGACTTGTGATTAGTGTTGTGAAAGACGGAAGCGGACGCTACGCGCCTAGGAGGGGGCCAGTGCTGCAGGCGTAACCAATATTAAGCATTTTCCAATATTAAAAAATATAAAATAACACATAATGTTCAACAGAAGAAATGAGTCTAAAACGATGATAAAAATAAAAGATTTTTAACTAAACATTGAGGCAGTCTTCGGTTTGGTGGCAAGTAAGGAAAGCAAAGCAAAAGGAAAATGAAAAGTGTTTCATGTAGGAAGGGGGCCTCCTTTATATGGCATCAAGTTTCATTTTACTTTCCTTTCTCTCATTTTCTTAGCAAGCAAAGTTACCCAAACACAACCTAAGAGAACATAAACCAAGCAATTAAAGGATTGATTGAAGCAATTAACAACTACTAAAAAACTATGGAATAGAAGTATCAAGTATGCAACTAAAAAAATTTGAAGTAATTAGCATTCATCAATCATTTACTTATCTTAAAGGCAGAATGATGGCTTCACGTCACTCTCTCCTTCCTACGGCCTATCACCAAGTCCATTTAGGGTTCATGCTATATGTTCCCAAAAGACGACTATAATCTCTTGTGACATATATTTTTATTCTAAGATAAAGAAAGCAACAGAAGTTCCATATATGGAAAGAGACCGCTACCACTTAGTCAAGGATATCATTAAGAACCCTCAGAATACAGTCTCCTCACAAATGGGGGCCAAAACACAAGTGATGCCTATAAAAAAGGCAGTGCTAACACAAGAATATATCAATTATTAGAAAACATCAGTATTTTGATCTTGTCATATATTCCTAGTGCTCCCTTGAACACCTATAATAGAAAACTATAGCTGGTACCAGTTTAGCCAATTAAGGGCAACAAACGAACCAGGGCATCAGTCTGAAAGTCATAAATAAAAAAATAAAAAATATATGCACAATAAGAATTTTAACTGGATTTATATCCAAACTACATGGCCTGTAAAATAGGTAGACATGACATAATGGTTTATATGGTTAATATTACCAAGCTCCAAATAATTTGTTGCATCTAGCCTACTCTTGCAAATGGGTGATCTAAAGATTAGGTTAATTCTAAGGACACTCCAACTTTTACTTGGGAAGAGCCCCTTACTTCATGACAGTCCAGTTTGGTGGAACTTTTACTCAGGGCACCCCCAAATTTTCTTTGGGGCTGCCCAACCCTCACTGAAGACAGTCCCAAACTCTCCAGCGGCGGATGTCGGCGGAGGAGTGGGGGCGCGGGAGTCCGGAGGCGAGGCCGCCTGCGGGACGCGGAGGCGAGGACGTCTGCGAGCAGATATGACTGCTTTTGTTGGCAGTCCTAACATGAAAAACTGCCAACAAAGTTGACAATCCTTATACCAAGTAGGACTGCAACAAAGTTGACAGTCTTACTTTACATTAGGATTGTCAACCTTGTTGGCAGTCCTAACATAAAGTAGGACTATCAACATTGTTTGCAGTCCTACTTGATGTTAGGACTGTCAATTTCTTTGGCAGTTCCGAAGGAAATTGGGCTAGCCTCAAGTAACAAATAGGAGTGGCAAACTTGTAATTTTTTTGAAAAATTTTGGGCTAGCCCCAAGTAAAACTTGGAGTGCCTTTAGAAAAAGCCAAAGATTAAGTCTCCAACTAATTTCTTATTTTTGTAATTCAGTTACATTAGTTGATAGCTATGTTGCTCGAACACAGATAGATACGACGGGAAGGACACAGACACAATACCTGCTTTTGGTGTGTCCTAGGGTATTTTGGAGTGTGCAGTTGTATCGGATACATGTCCGACACGACACGGCTAAGATTTTCCGAATGTCCATGCTTCCTAGGTAGATAGATACCAACAAAATGTCCACGATGGCGAAGAGACATCAAATATAAAAAAATATGCACGATAAGAATTTTAACTGGATTTTATATCCAAACTACATGGCTTGTAAAATAGGTAGACATGACATCATGGTTTATATGGTTAATAGTACCAAACTCCAAATAATTTGTTGCATCTAGCCTACTCTTGCAAATGGGTGATCTAACATTTCCTCGTTTGGTACACTGTAATGTAATCGTAATTGTAATGTAATCAAATGGAAAGAAAAAAAAATTCTATTTGATTACATTGCGATTACGATTATTTACAGTTAACCAAACGGGTAAGTCTCCAACTACTTTCTTATTTTGTAATTCAGCTACATTAGTTGATAGCTATGTTGCTCAAACACGGATAAGACACGGCACGGGAAGGACACAGACACTACACCTATTTTTGGTGTGTCCTAGGATATTTTGGAGTGTGCAGATTGTGTCCCGACACAACACGGTTAAGATTTTCTGAGTGTCCGTGCTTCCTAGGTTGATACCAACAAAATTTCCAAGATGGCGAAGAGACATCAGATAACTATAAAGTAGTTCCATTATAAATTAGTGAAATCACACAAGTATGGATCAGAAACTCGTGTATATAGTGCCTACATGTGAAAACACATTTACCTAAAATTATGAATAGATATTTGGTGCCCACCAATGCTTTAATTAATTAGTCATAGACTAGGGAGTTCCCTCTCAAAAGAAACTTATAGGGAGCCGAGCCTTGTTTACTTTTTTTAGAATAAGACTGGTCTTTGACTGTCCCCAACCTGGGATTCAAACCCAAGACCTTTCCTCCTTATATCAAGTGCCTCAACTCCTTGGTTGCCCAACCTTTTGTTTTCTCCTTGTTTATTTTTGAGAGGTTAAGATGTAAAAACATATAATTCCTGTGTATTTTCCCTTGTTTCCTTTTGAGAGGTTCAAGGGTAAATGCCTGTTAGTAGTAGATGGCCTGTTAATAGGAGATGATGTGGAGGCTCTGAGTTGGAGGCTTGGGTTGTTAGAGTCTGACTGACAGCTGCCATTAGGTCTGATGCTAGAGTTGAATGTTAATAAAAATCATGAAAGATTTCTCTTAGCTTTGGATAAAGACAAGTTTGGAGGACTGTTGACCTCAAAACACTCATTTTAGATAACCTTCTGCAAATGCATAGATATTTGATAATACACATTATAGCAGTCCTACATCTAAACTACAACAAACAATGTGGATTAATTAGTTTGGAAGGCCAAGATAAAATCTGCTGCAATTCTCACAGATTGTATTCGACCCAGCAACATCCTTCCCTTCTCTATAAATACAAGACCTACTTGTAAGTTCGATCCTGGAACACCATCTATAGCCATGTACAAAATTTACCTGAAGAATAGTTAACAGTATAATCACCCCTGAATTCCAGAGTGCATGTATAGTGATGGGAGTCGGAAGATTTTGTGTCCGAGCATATGAACAGACCCTGTTTCAAGGAAATCAAACAAGAAGATAAAGGAGTCGGCCATCAAATTATTTCAACAGTTCTACACAAAATTGGTGATGACGGAATTAGGTCTTTGCAAATTTGTCTTGTATATTTCAAGGGCTATGTACTCTATGCCCCTTTATTTAATTCACAACTATAAGTATATTTGGATATATATTTCCTATGAGGAAGACAATAAAGTGGCATTCGTATTGTGAGTTAATGATAAATTTCCACCCTTAAAACAAGGAATTTGGGTAAAGAACATTGACTTCATCTTAAACTATGGTTAAAGCAAGTTCATAATGAAGTGGAGAAATAACGATAACATATGGTTTAAGCCTTTAAGGAAGTTCACAATAAACTGAAGAAATTAATGATCAAAACTACTGAGATACAACACAGTTTACCTAAATTGGAATACTCCACTCCTTGAAATTTTTGAAATATCACAAAAATCCTTTACACCACAGTAAAGGGTTGCAATGTGATCCATGTTCTAAGAACACACAATAACCTATATCTGACTCCTAGACCACCAGTGCCAATCAAGTTCACAAACAGTCGGCTACAATAGTATACTTGATAAACCTTCAACGAGGTCAAGTGACTAAATGGTATAAGCAAATAGCTATAGGGAAGTATAAGGACACAGCTAAAATAACCCTGCAATATAATATCCACCAACTATAGAGACTTGAATGGAGGCATATTTTTCTAGTAGTACCTAAAACAAAAAACTGGGGAAATTCTCCAGGAGTGAAATGAGCGAGAGCAAATACTGCACCAGTGATAAATATAGAAGCTGGCGTTGGCAACCTGCTTGAAGGAGGGAAAGAACTATTAGTATTTTGGTATGTATGTATGCAATTGGGCCTTCAAAATAGGTTAAGATAAAAAAAATGATAAGTGTTGTGAAAGACAGAGGGGGCCAAAGTGAGATGCCACGATACCAGACAATATTTAAACTAATTTTCTCACATAATGACAGATCTCAGATGTCGCATCTCCCTTCTTGTTGGACTAGCGCTCAAAACATACCCTACCAGGATACAAGATGAAAATTTGCAAAATTCAGAACAAAAACAAGTAATCAATATCGCATTTTGTAACAGAAATTTTAGATCGCATTCTACTTCATAAAATTCAATTTCATAAAGAAATTTTGACATGGTAAAAGCACTAAAAATTGTATTCTGCTAAACAATAGATAATTTTTTCTCATAAAAGTAACAGCTAATTTCAAATAATGCCACCAGCAGTGCAGGAAACATATTGCTTCAAAAAACAAAAGCATAAGTTGACAAAGCTATTAGGCTTGTACTTCTCAGAGCAGAAATTAGTACATAATATGGCCAGGAATGTAATCAAATATAATGATCTGGTACAAATCCAAATATATCTCCATTTTGACAAAAGTGGATAATTGATTGTCAGGTTAAAAAATGTATAAAATATTAATAGTACAATCAAAAATTGGGTACCTGCTTCAAATTAATCCAGATATTTATAATCATATCTACAGTATAACTTACATTTTGAATATGATCTTTGAAGGTGCATGTTGTAGTACACCTTGTACTCATATAACAAATCTCAGGAATACTTCATGCGACGCCTTTTCCTCAAATGTTTTTTGTCTCTAATTCCATCATAAAGAAGTTCATAGGCAAAATATGTTATATGGCCTTTTTTCATCAGCTCCTCCAAAAGTATCTTTGGTGCAGCTATTTCCTTCTTCTCAACACTAAAAATTGTATTCACAACCTCCGGCACCACGCCATTGCTTACCATAATGTGAACAATACTGACAGCTTCTTGAACTCTATTCTTCACACAAAGGCAGTTTAGTACTCGTCCAAAAGTCGCCATTGATGGAATAAACCCCTCATTCATCATATTTATAAGAAATTCATAGGCTCGATCAACATTTCCAGTCTTGCAATGGCCATTAACCATTACACGATAAGTAAACGCATCTGGCAGACAACCCTTGTCAATCATCTCAAGAAAAAGTTTCTCCGCCATAGGAACATTCAACTTCTCTGCATATGCACTAATCATAATATTATATGTATTAACTGTAGCCAAAAAGTTGCCTTCCTCCGATTTTCTAAATAGTGCATAGGCTCCATCAAGATCATTATTCCGGCAGAATCCATGAATCAACGTGCTGAAACTTACTGTATCTGGACATAACCCTTCGTCAACCATCTTCATAAACAATTCAGAGGCCTCTTTAACTTGGCGAGACTTGCAAAGGCTTTCTATCAATACATTGTAGGTGATAACATTTGCACGAGCGCCCTTTGAAACCATTTCTTTGAAAGTTTCCATTACCTCTCCAGTATTTCCAGCCTTGCAGAGTCCATTCAACACAGAGTTGTAAGTGATTGCATCAGGGGTAACACCATGGGTCCACATTCTATCAACAATTTCTAAAGCTTTATGTAGCTTCAAACGCTTACAATATCCATCAATCAACGTATTGAAGGTAAAAACATCAGGCACAAAGCCTTTTGTCATGGCATTGTTCATCACATTATAGGCATCGGTGACATTGCCCGTCTTGCACAATCCGTTTATGATTGTGTTATAGGTCCAAATATCTGGACTGCAACCATTCCCGACCATCTCATTCAGAAGATCCAAAGCCTGCAAAACAAGGCCTTGTTTGGAGAGTCCCTTGACCAGCGAATTATAGATAACAACATCAGGCTCTAATCCATGGCCTAAAGCTTCATTAAAAACCTCTATAGCACGATCTATGTCACCTTCTTCACATAAACCATTAATCAAGGAGCAGTATGTTACACGGTCTGGAACAAAGCCTTTAAATACGGCATCCTTCAAAAGTTTACAGGCATTTTGAACAAGACCCAATTTGCAATACCCATCAATAATTGTATTGTAGGTGAAATCATCGGGAGCGCAACCCTTATTCACCATCTCATGCAAATATTTGTCAGCCTCCGCCACCTTAGAGTTCTTACACAAGCCATATATGAGTGTGTTGTAAGTCACTATATCAGGAGTCAAACCATCACCCATTCTCTGTAACAAAGAAACAGCCTCCATCAGCTTACTCCCTTTGCAAAGGCCTTGGATAAGTATATTGTGTGAGTAAAGATTTAAAGACAACCCCCTCTTCAAAACCTTGGTCATAAGCTTCCCGGTTTCCAAGATGTCTCCTTTCTTACAAAGTACATGAATCAGCTTATTGAACGTAACAGTATCAGGAAAAATCTTGTCCCCGAGCATCTCATCGAAAAGATTGGAAGCATCAAGGTGGCAGTTTTCTTCGTAAAGACCACTAGCGACGGTACAATACGTTATGGCATTGACGTCGTACCCTCTCTCCGGCATGTTCCGGAGAAGTCTCAAGGCCACATAAGGTCTCCTTGTTCTACAGAAGGACTTTATCCTGATCGTAAACGTGTACACGTCGGGGATGATTCCCTTGTCCAACATCCTAAGATACACCTTATGGGACTGATCAAAGTATCCGTGCTCGACCAATATGTTCATGATGGCGTTGTAGGACATAACGCTCGGCTCGCATCCGTAGAAGTCCATCCTCTCGAACGTATCCACCGCGTGCTGGAGCTTCCCTCTCCTTCCGTAGTTTCTCATGGCTCCGATGTATACTCCCTCGAGCAGGGAGTTGTCGACGTTCGTCCTCATCTCCGAGATGAGATTCTCCATGCTGTCGAACTCCCCGTGGATTCCGAGCTTCTCTACCATACACTTGTAGGTGACTAGACTGTGCTTAAACCCGTCTTCTCTGGACGCAGAGTTGAACATATCGAGAGCTCTGAGCGGGTCCTTCTGGTGTCTGACAACGGTGGTTATGTGTTTGGGAAGCAATGCGCCGCGGCCCATTAGAATTAAAAAAAATGGAATCTAGCATTCAAACCAAAAAAAGCATAAATCGGTGTGAAATTTAGCATTCAAACAAAAAGAGAGAGCAGAAATCAGTGTCGAATAGAGAAGAAAGGAAAAGCGATAAAGTTTTCTCAATAATTGAAACTAAAATTATTTATAAATACTATGGAAAATGATACCAACATACAGAAACTTACCTCAACTAGATCGACCACAAATTTTCTGACGCCGCCGCCCTTCTCTGCCTACGCCGCCGCCGCCGCGTTGAGGAAATGGAAGTGGTGACGGGGAAGTGGGGAGGGCAAAGAGAGAAGGAGGAGAGAGAGAACGGGGGAGGACAGTGGACGCGGGCGGAGAGGAGAGGAGAGGGAGGGTGCTGAGCTTTCTCCCTCCTCCCGTTCGTATTTGTTAGGTTAGGGTATTGGGCCCCGCTGTATAAAAATAAAAAAATAAAAAATAAAATAAAAAATAAAATAAAAAATTTGCTGACCAACCGATTCGAATTGTGTCCAGAGGAAAAATATTACGTTCCTTCTTCTTCTTCTTCATTATTTTTTTTTTTTTTTTGGGTTTCCACTTCTTAATGGGAGGCTCGAATCCATGCCACTGCGCCGGGGTGCTCCACCACTCCTTCTATTAATTAGCTTTGTGTCAATTAATTCGAACTCTTATCTATCCAAACATGCACAAAGTGGCTGGTAAGGTTTGTTAGCAATCACATGAATAAATCTTGTATTATACGCGAATATTTATGCATCTTTTAGAAACGTATAATACTTGTGTACTTTTACAAGATTCGAATTAGTATGCAAATTTAAGCATGTGCAATTTTAAACTTGTTTTGTATGAATTATTGAAAGATTTGGCACAGAAAATATAATGGAAACTTGTTTAATTAACTAAATTTGACAATATATTTAAGCATGTGAAGTGTCTAACTTCAATATTTTCATTTGATGAATATTTGATCGATTTTTTAACGTATTTTATATTCGTATTTTTGTCATCCCGATTTTTTTTCATTCTTAAATGTTTTCTTAGTTATATTTTACTTTCATGTTTGGATTTAAGTATGTAACTTAATAAGTGATAAATAAATTTTCTAAAAATTGATACTTTAGGTGGCGCAATGTTAGTATCTTCGTATTGCTCAAGCTATACATAAAATTAGTTCAAATCGCCTTGTGTTCGAACCAGTGAGACGTGTGGCGAAGTGGCGAACCGTTCATCAGTTTCATCTGTGTTTAGGTTTCACTAGTACTAGCAACAAACTACTAGCTTTCTCTCTTTTTTCACCTACGTTGTTGACAACTTTTTTTGATTAAACTGGAATGTTTTGTATTTTTCTCTTTTCTTTCTTCCTACCTTGTTAATGGATTATTTGAACAAATAGACTACTTTGACTGGTTATTGTGTTGTTACCAGAAACGCAAAGATCACTATGTCAAACATCGGAATTTAGAAATCAACATAGGAACAATCTTCCCTGTGGTTACCTCAACACAACCTATGTGAAGTTACATTCACACTGATACACATCACATATATGAACTGTTTCACTATTGCAGCTTTAGAACATAGCCAGAACAGTAGTTCCTTGGGTGAAGCAGTGTTCCGGATTACCAAAGTATTAATAATTGCACTTCCTTCAATTGTGTATAGAAATGATATACAATATGTATCAACTGTATGTATGGAGGCAGCACCTCAGTAGGGTTGAAGTAAAAGATTACACTAGAGGTACACGGCTTGAGGCCCACTACATAGCTTCCTCACCAAATCATCTCTTGATGCGTGTCATGATGTAGCGCCCTTTCTCCAAATCATATATGGTCTTCAACTGAGGTTTCCTCCACTTCGACACGGACCATGCTGTGAAAAGTATTGCCACGGAAACAACAGAAAGAGAAAGATAGGCTGAAGAATCATCAAAAAATATAGCAGCTACCCAGTTTGAGCTCTCAGCATTCTGGTTTCCCATCTTCTGGATTATGAAAGCTCCCAATGCCCAGTCCAGGGGAATGCCGCCCACCTGATTTGCGAACTCAATCCTATAGAAAAATTGATGATTAAGATATGCCGTTCACAAAATAATAATAAGTTCCATCACTGGAGATGCATAACATCAAACAGAAAAACAGATGTATACTCTCCCTGGTTTCAGAATTTTTCAGAGCACTCGGTTCTTATGAACAATCCTCTTGTCATTTTGTCCAATAACAACAAATTCCAAGGTACCCATAGTGGTTTAGAGATTTAAGGCACAGAGGATGACATAGGAAAGGATGTTCATGTAATCTATGCAGAGTACCTCATAAAAGAAATAGGGCTATCCTTTAATATACTGAAAGTATCAAATAACTTGCATAATAACCACAATGAAGCAGTAAAATATAGGTAAAAGGAGCACACCTTCTATCGTTGATACCAATTCCTAGACTGTCGTGAAGCAAAGCAACGATATATGCTGATGAAAAACAATATCGAAGCAATTCTTCCTCTTCTAGATCAGGATATTTCTTTTTTAGCTTTCGCCAATCTTCCTCACAAAATTCTTCCCCAGCCAATATCAAATCAGAAAGATAGGATGTGGAATCCAGCCCAAAGAACTATCAAACATTGAAGATACAAACAGTTTTAGCTTTGTAGTCATATAGCAATTCGACTCTCCTCAAAACACCCAAGCCACACCAAGAAACGGACACCTGCCCAGCTACCCATAGACTTGTGACTGCAAAACTAACAATGAAAAAAGAAGAGAACTTGTGCAACCTTAGAAGTATAAAAGAAATTCTCAGTTGCTATGAATCTTCCTTTCAACTTAGGTATAAAAGTTGATCCCAATAGGCATCTGGTATACAAGCATTTATCTGCAAAAGAAACAATTAATATCCTGCAGACTAAATTATAAAGCAAGAAATGTCGAAATACAAAGGTTTAAGCTAAAAGAATAACAGCTGCTAAGAGAACACTGAAGGCCAATAAACCAATTTATGTATACCATCAAATGACATAACAAGGCTTGACCAAATAAAGAACCAAACACACTTGGAATGTATTACAATCGGCTAAGACTTCCAAAATGGCACCCACTATACCCTACCTGTATCTTGCCACATTCACCAAAGCATCCAGAACCAGAATGCAGATGAGGGAAAAAAGGAACAAAAGAGAAATCTAAACTCAGAAGACGAAAAGACGGATATCCATCAATCCAAGTTCCCTACCTTGCCATTGGTGAGAAAATCCACCGCGCTATTAGCAATGGATTGTGGAGTGGAAATGAACAGGAGCCAGAATTCACAAGATGTTCTCCTTGGAGTTTCTCTATCATGGTAAGCTAGAAACAATAACTGTCCTTTCACAGGTTCGAACTACCCATGTGGCACTTTAAACTGCAACTTCCACAATTACAAAATCTGGGAGATCTTCAAGATAAAATGTAAGACAAGGAAATGTAATGATATTTACTCGGGGAAAAGCTGATTCAGATTAGGATAGGTGTGGTAGAACGTAGGAGAATATCGATCATCACCATCATCAAACTTTCCTAAAGAAAATGGAATCATGAAGCAAAACTCTGATCTAAGACAGCTTCATAGTAACAATATTTATGACCAGCTGTCACCCTAACATCAAACAACAAGATGGTGCCAATTTCCTCAACAGCAGAAACTATGCAACTGAGAATTACCATAAGACCAAGAAGTTGGAGGTAGAACCTGTTATTGTCACGCAGTCTAAGAGCATGCAACATTGAAGCCTATGAAGCTAGCCTTGATAGGCCAAAATAACTTTGTTGGAAATATCTGATAACATAAATCTTTCAAGATGTATCACAGAAAGCAAAGTTAGTTATCAGGCTATACGATATGATCCTTAGCTGATAAATGTTGGAAATTGATATCAACTCTCATTGCTAAGCACTCACAGACTCTCTGCTGCAAGTAGCAAGAGTGTGGTAGTGTGTGCATAGCATCTTAAAGAGAATATTTGCTCCTGAAAAGGGACACGGTAAGAAAAGGAAAATGAGGGCATGTACTAGATGCAGACAAGGATATACTCGGTTGATGTTACCATGACCCTAGTGAAAAGTATCAAAATATAGTTCAACCAAGTATCCTTTAATGTTGAGCATTAAAAATACATAGTTGCTGAAAAAAGGAGAGAACAGATTGATCAATACAAAAACATTCCAGATAGCTGATAAATATTTAAGGAATAATCATTCTGCTTGCTACCTTTTTTTTTCTGTAACAGCATCTTTGCAGCAGACCTACATTCTGAGAAGTTACCAACTGCTTGAGCAACAGGATGATATTCCATCTTTGAACTGAAAGTGCCAGCAGAAGAGAGCTTTAATGCTTCCATATCGTGCAAATATCCTTTGGGAATACAAGGATCTTTATACCCGCCCTCACGAATAAGTCTTGCAGCTGCATGGAAGGAAAACATGTCCAACAATTACCGATACTGTTAAAGACAAATGTTATCCTTCGAACTTGAAATAATGTTACAGTCCACAGTTTGTTTCTGTTTTTTTATTTCTTTTTTTAGGTGAAAAACTCTAACTTCAAGCTGCTGGATGTCCACAGACCCCACAAAAAAGAAACAGGTTCACAATATTATAATGCAGAAGATACATAATCCTGGTAATTGACTTAACAATCACTAATTCTAAGCATGACTCCTTGTCAATGATGACACAGTCTCAGTAAAAATTAATTAAGAAAAAATACACATCATCAAGATCCCACATGGCTAATTATTCACTGGTGCTTAGAATGCTTATAATTAGATTATAATCAAGGGAAAAGCCAATAGCTGCATATCTAAATGCCACACTTGTCAAGTTCCATTTTCTCCTCAAACGACACACTTATAATAAGATTTATCATAAGCAATGACAAAAGAGAAATCTGATGCATCACCACCATAACTGCCAGTGGTTCCTCATCCCACCTCCTCGACCACCCCATCATTGAGCCCATGCACGAGCCTCCATTACTGGTGCCAAGTTATCCTCCACCATGTGGCCACTGCTCAATCTATCGTTGCAACTACTAATGATACCTCATCTGACGTCAACCACCTCATTGTTGAGCTTGCGTAACTTATTTTTCTCCCCATATAACTTGTCTTGCTATAAAGTTAAGTCCTTCAGGTTTCTCTAACTAGACCAGACAATTTTTCTTGCCAAAATTATGCTTGGGTAGGTTATAGGTATTGGCCGGGCAGCCCAACAAATTGTCATCCAACAAACCTATCTCTAATGTTTCTCTTTTATCCAAGGGTCCTCTCTTAGAATTACTTATTCTGCAAGAAGACCTTTTTGGTATCAATAGCAACAAAACCTGACATCCGCCTTGACCAAGTGTACTATGTACAAGTCCTTATCATCCATGCTTGGATGCATGCATACTGTACATTAATTAAGCAAGGAGATATAGAAATTACACATCAATTCTATCCTAAATTAGTATAGGCTGAGGCAGCGAAAACATCAAGATCATTTACTATCAAAAGTTTTGGAGTGCCATCTGGCAGTAGCTTTGGCATTTGCATCTTGATTGATGTCGGTTCAAATTATAGATATAGCCTCTTCATTAAATGAGGATACTGCAGTATACATCTTGATCCTACCTAAACGCTGCATTAGTACTTGTCGCACGGGACGGCCTTTCCATTTCACAAGTTTTAGTGTTTAATTAGTCGTAATATGATTAAGCTTTTGGTGGTTGTTGAATTCTAGCATCTACACTGTCAGACTGTCACTACTATGACCAGAACATACAGATCATGAACATGTGTGGTGTGTTTCAGAGAGAAGACGAGAAAAAGCACACTGTAGGAGACACGGTGTTTCTGATGGATCAGGGTGAAATGGAGGCTGCAGCTGCTCAGAGAGTCACTGCAAGTTATGCATGAATGTAGGTGGGTTGTGGACCATTGGGTTAGTTTCTTGGTGTTGACAGATGAGGCAATGGGAAAAATCTGCACATAATGTAGCACTTCAGCTAGAAACAGCTATTCATGGATCACATCCACTTTAGTGAAGCCCATTCTACATTCTTTTGCCCAACCACCTCTTGTTAACCTGTTAAGAGTGTTGGATACGTATCTGGGTCAAAGCATATGTAATATGAAAATGGAAAGTGAAGGAGGATGAGCTAAGGAGAGGAGAAAAGATAAGATGAATGGAGGAAAGTAATAGGAAATGGAGATTGATTGTCACTACTTGACTGCATTTGAGTAGTTCTCAATCTACTAGAGTCAAGGAGAGCAGGTTTAAGGAGCGGATTTGGATGACATTGTTAATTTCTTTTAATTGGAAGTTATAGATTAATTGTTTCAGAAATAATATAATGTTATATTCTAAACATGCAAAAAAATACTTGGATGAACTTGCAATGATCATCGAACTCTTGGACAATCATAACAGTATTATGATTTAATACTATCATGAAAACTCAAAATCATATTCTAACTATAAAAAAAATATTCTAAACATGCAAATAATTAGAATCCTGTTCTAGTTTAGTTCGTCAAATAAAATGTACAAGGGAAACTGTACAACTAAGAATCTTACCAACTGATTAGTTGGCAAGCAAAAAACTCTGTAAGGTAGATACTAGATAGGACATGTGAGGCTTGTAATGAAACCTAAGGCTACAATAAACTGCATAGAGGGAATTCACGCAGCCAGCCCTATAAACTAGGCAAAAGGTTTTATTTTGTTGTCGGTGTTAGTTATTGTAAATTTGATACATATATTCTTTTCATATAACTCCTTTATCATGATTAATGGAGTGAGATCTCCAAAGAAACAAAGACTTCTGGCATGACCAGCTATTCAGTTCATCCATTTCCTTGCCATGATTTGATTCCCTATGATGAAATCATTGCTATGCATATTTATGACATAATAGGTATATGATGATGCCTCCAAATTTTTGTACATTATAAGCAAGGCGTTAAGAAAATATGATAAAGAGATCAAGGAGCTAACAGAATATCGTAACTCACTAGGACCAGCACTATTATACATCATCATCCAAGTCTTTTACCATCAGAATGGGGTCAACTATGGAGCATAAAAAATCTCCATAATAAATTTGACAAAGTTGATGTCATTATTCTATGTTGGAGCCAAATTGCCGAGCATAGGCAGCTATAAGCATGAGAGGGCCATGCCCAAAGATAGAGCCGAAGGGGTACAATTGAACCCCTAGGAGTGATGAAATAAGAAGAGTTTGATAAATAAACACAACTTTGCCCCCCACCCCTTTAAATTTTTGACTTTGGCACCCTTGTCAATCAAAATTTGACATTTTGAACCTATAAAAGAGTTAAATAAAAAATCCATTGAAGAATAAATCACAAAGGATAATAAATCAATTAAATATCAAATTAATTCAAGATTTATGGATCCCGGTCCCATGTAAAAAACAAAGCTATGGAATTGTCTTCCTTCTGCATTCTTCTGTCTCTATTTTATTTTTCTTCGTATGACTACTATACAAAATAAATGGTTGTTGCAGCAGAATTTTTTGTTTTTTTCTTCTAATTCCAATAGCCCCATATGATTTCATGCCTTATGATATTAGTCTCTCTGGTCTCTGTCTTTAGGGATAGGAAGAACAAGAACATTTGTTATTATGACTTCTAAGTTAAAATGAATTTCAATTTTATCTTATTATCTTAGTGACACCAATTTAATTTGGGCTTTTGTTCAATTAGATTCCATTATTGAGTTTGTTATGCCTTTTATGTATCCAAAAAGGCATTTGTTATACATTTTATATTTTTATGTATCCAAAAGCTTTTGTCGCGAATTTGAAGAATTTTTTTGATCCCCCCCAACACACACATAAAAGCTAGGCATCCAGTTGGCATGAAGGTACTACATTTTGGAAAATAAAGTTTAAGTTCGTCAGCCAAGGAGCACCCTCCAAGTTTCCTAGATGATAAAGAGTCTAGACTAGAGGTGCATGTCAGGTTGTGCCAAACTAGTCTGAAAATTTTGGGCCACATTGCCTTTTTCTTGAACGAATGTCCGTTTTTCCTATCGATCCCTCTTCATTTTCTTCTTCCTCTTCCTCTTCCTCTTCCTCTTCTTCTTCTTCTTCTTCTTCTTCTTCTTCTTCTTGTGTCCAGGTTCGGCCATGCACAGCCCATGTAATTTGAAGGGCCGGACTGGAAAATGGAATAGGGAGGCATAGCATGGCATAAGGCACGATCAGCTGCCGTGCAGGTACCGGTGCCAGCCCGCCTACATCCGGGGCAGTGGCAGGCCGGATCTGTGCCCTTCAACCAGATGCCATATCATAATAAATGGGGATTTATTTTGGTCAAATGACCATAATAGCCCCATAAGAGTCATAAAAATGATTAGTTCGTAGGCATTTTGGTAAAAAAAAATATCCATTCAATAAAAATGGGGGTATTTATATCAAAATCCTCTCCGCACATGCATAAAGTCTCGTACCATCCTGGGTTGGTAGGTATCAGGCTGGACCAACGTGATCTCTGCCATGAACGACACGTGTATACACATGCCGGACCGGCCAGGATCCCCATTTCCCTTAACCCAGCCCCGCATCGCATGAAAATCCATCCGTTCGGGCCTTGACAGCACGGATCTTGTCCCGTGCCGGCGCTGGCACGAATTCTTCCATACCGTTGGCAGGCTAGCGCACGACATCCCGGCCCATGCTGCACCTCTAGTCTACACAAAGAGGTCATAAGATACAATTTGCTATAGGGAATTGCATTTATCTCATGACGTATTAGGACAAAGTGTGAAAGGAACGACAATCCCATGCTTATAGCACTGTTATCCACATTACAAGATGAAAGTTAATAACCTACAAGAACAAAAACCCAACAAGTTGATCTATATACGTTCAATAAAATAAATCAGTTTTATTTTATCTCAATCAGGAGTATAATGAATGAAGCACTGGCTTACATGTTTTCAGGTCATTTGAGCTGAGTAGTTCACGCAGTGACTCATGTGCCACGTTCTGCAAGATGGCATAAGTTAAAAACTGCACTATTCATAGTCTCAACTAGATATGACAGAGAAAAGTAAGTTTTATCAAAATGATCAGATTAAAAAGGGGTTGTATAAACTGTGAAAGAAGGTTCAACTTTCACGCATAGTAATAGATGAAATGATCAATACAATATGCCCAAAATAATTCTTCTAGGATACTATATTCCACATCTCAAAAAAGGGAGTTTGTAACAACATGCTAAGCCACTGCAAACTGGACCTTTTATCATAAGAGATTATGCATAATGCTCAATGACATATAAATTATTGATGAAGCAAAGTCCTAACAAATCTACTATAATGATGCAAGGGGTACAAACCTAACACATCACATAAGAACAATGTATATGCAGCGAAACTAAAAATGATGTTCATATAACCACATATTGTATGATATTATTTTAAGAAAGGAGGCTAGACTTGAATAAGACAACCCTGCTAAAAGCATACTATGATTTTGACAATGTTGTAGATTTCGCTAGGCGGAATCGGTGCGCCGAGTGCCCGCCTAGCGCCTAGGGCGCCTAGACGGCGCCTAGGCGGCCGATTTTTTTTTTTTTTTTTTTTAACTTTTTGTTCATGAGTATATATATAAATAATATGTATGTTACTTATAGACATAAAAGTTATTGGACTTTTATGGCTAGTGTAGCTATGTTTAAACCTTTACATAAGGTTATGGGTTCAAATCCTATGTGTGTTGTTTCAAAAATTTTTTTTTACTTAGAAAAAAAAAAAAAAACACACACACTTATAAATGGGGAGGAGAGGGGAGAGAGTGCAGTCCACAGACTCCTCTCCTCCTCCCCTCCGCTCCCCTCCCCTCTCCCCTCTCTCCTCCCCTCCGCTCCTCTCTCTCCTCCTCCTCCCCTCTCCGCTGCCCCCTCTCCTCCTCCCCTCCGCTCCCCTCTTCCCTCCTCCTCCCCTACTACTACAGCAGCAGCAGCAACAACAGCAGCAACAGCAGCAGGCGACGACGGCGGCGACGGCAGCGACGACGGCGACGACGACGGCGGCGGCGACGGCGGCGGCGACGACGGCGGCGGCGACGGCGGCGGCGACGACGGCAGCGGCCACGGCGGCGGCGGCGGCGGGTTAGTATTTAATTTTGTCATATGAAATTTTTTTTTTTTTTGATTTTTTTTTCAAAATTTCAAAAAAAATTAACCCTAACCCTAACCCTAGGTCCGACTAGGGCCGCCTAGGCCCGTCCAGCGCCTAGGCCGGCCGCCTAGGGCCTTTTCGGTGCGGCCGGCGGCCGCCTAGGCCGATTTTTAGAACACTGGATTTTGATATAATTTAAATTTGCTCAAGAGCCAACCACATAAATTATAAAATTTTGAGATGTATGACTTGTTTGTCATTTTACTCTCAAACTCATTTTTCATGACAAACCAGCTATGTATAGCCATTTCAAAGGTCCCGTCATGCTTAAAGAGTTGTGTAGGTCTATATTTTCTTGTATAATGTGTGCAAATTATATAACACGAGACTTAAATAATATAATTAATATACTTTAAAGGTGATCAAATATACCAGATGAGAAAATTACTTCTTCAAATGCAACCAAGTTGATGTATATAGCCAGCGGTGCCAGCCATTTCAGACAAGCTTTAACTATGACCAAAGTATGGTGAGTTCACCTTACTCACCAACTAGACTAGTTTGTTTATGACAAGTTTCTCTCTATACTACAGTTTTCTTGTGAAGAAAATGGCGCCCAATCATACAGATTGGTATTAAGTTGACAGTCATACATAAAATGTGAATCAGATATTCTGTGGTCTCCACATGTTAATCCGAAACCTTATGGAAGACGACAACGACTTTATATTAGTTACTTATGACATATGAACTTCAGAGCTATGTTGTCACAGGCGACGCCTAGGCGGCCTAGGCGTCCAGGTCAGGAGAATGACGCCTCGACCCGAGGAATTAAACACAGGTTCATTTGATTGGCGCCTAGGCGCGCTTAGGCGGGCGCCTAGGATCGACCAGAGCATGTGTTGCGGGCGCCTAGGCGGAAGGTTTTACAAGTATCACTGCATACATGCTTTACATCATATTATACACATTCTTAAATCTAATATATCATGAATCATGATATGATATCAGTCACAAGTATATAGTTTTTTGCAACATGTACAAGTATACAAGATCCTGGGGTCACTGCGCTTCTGCTGGTAGTGCACATGTTGCTACTGCCTGCTTGGATTCTGCTAGAGCCTGGAAGTGCACCTGTTGCTGCTGCTTGCAGGTTGCTGAAGGAAAAAATCTGGACGGACGCCTAGGCGCGCCTAGGCGAGGCGGGTGGCTTCTCGCCTCGCCTCGCCTCGCCTAGCGCCCAATACAACATAGTTTCAGAGTGAAAATCCAATCCAACTTAAGATTCACATTCAAAGAGAAGCTACAAATCATTATATTGAAGATCAAGAGGGTGAGACCAGATAGGAATGGACACTGCAAAATGAAATATCAATCAAATGAACTGATTTGGGAACACCTTGAGGTACTGATATTTCGAAGAGTTGACCTTCAACTTAGACATCTCACTTCATCAATTAAAGGAATGCCATATTGCACAGCGACATAGTTCTAAGGAAACAGTTCATCTCAAATACAGCAGTGCTGCGTGGAGCTCAAAAACTCAAGATGCAACCAATACTACCCATTATACTTTAGTAGTCTTAATGAGATCTCTCTCTAGCTTATCCTAGAAAGCTAGTCTCGCTCCGCAAAAGACAAAAGTTACATATTATGTTCAACAACTTAGGTAAATTCAAGGCTATTCATCACGCTTGGTGATTAGAACTGATTGTAAAGCAAAAGGTTACTTCTCTTCCAGTATGACAATTGAAAAAAAAAAATTATGAACTTCAAAGAAAGATTATTTCTTGTTGGCGAAACTTTGACAATGCAAAATTGTTGCAATGAGATGCCTCCTATCCTTGTATAAGGAAACTAATGACACTTTGATATTACTCAACAAGAGATCAAAGTTTGATAATTTCTTTTACACTTTACTAAAAGGAAACAGATATTCTGGTTATTGTTTTAACTTCAGAATGTATTGACGAGTTATTCACTAAGGGGGTGTTTGCTTTTTCATAACTATATAGTGCTAGCACTCTAAAGTGTTGAGCACTATATAGTGCTACCACTTTAAAGTGCAAATATTGTTTGTTTTTCATAACTATATAGTGCACTTAAATGTGCAACTATTTGTTTTTTCATCAATTAAAGTGCATTAGAAATGTATGAATTGACTATTTGCCCTCAAATACTATGACATCATTTAAAATACAAATTCACTAGTACAAATAAAAAAACATAAGTTCACCCTCAAATACTTTTATCAACACAGCATAAAACTATTTCATCCTCAAGTTCACCTTCAAATAACAATAAAATCACAAAATATTTAATAATTTAGAAACTAGTTTTTTTGGCACCGGAATTATTTAACTGTTAATTTTAAGCCAAATATCCATTTTGGGCACCAAAAATTATTTGATAATTTGGAAAGTTTGAAAGTAGTTTTTTGTTTTTTTTTTTTTTTGTTTCTAGAACTAAAGAATAAGGGATTAAGGTTGTTTCTACATGTTTTGTAATAATTAAATTTGTTGAAGGTTACAATGGCCTTCTTTTGCACTTACAAGCTAAGTGGTAAACTATAAACTCAAAATTTAAGCTTACAATTTACCACTTATAAAGGGAATCACTATATAGTGATTGCACAATTTAAAGTGCAAAAAACAAATACCTTAAGTTGTGGGTCCAACACTTGTTTGAGCACTTTGAAGTACACATCACTATATAGTGCAAAAAACAAACACCCTCTAAGTGTGACTGGAATATTCATGAAGATGGAAATACTTTTAGGTTCCCTTCACTAAGGGAGTCAATTGAAAGGTCAATTCTATGTTACTTTGGTTTTTAGTTTGAATTCTATACAAGCAAGCAAATACAGAAAGACAAATTGTTAAATGGCAATAAAAGCTCAAGTGCTTGAATGGCTCAGTAAGAAGGGTTTGTCCAGGTTCAAGCAGAAATGTACAGGTTTTCATAACAAAGAATAAAGTTACAATCAATATGTGTATGAAACAGATGTAAAGGATATAAGATAGGTCTAGTGAAAAGTAGATATGCTAATATAGTAAATATAACTGAAACAACAAATCATTTGCCAATAAGATAAATTGGTTCAAGGAAGTCACCTGACCAAGATGAAGAAAGCTGTGGCTGTAGAGATTATAAGTAATTTCCCCAAATTTAAGCACATGTGAGAATTCAGGGGGTAAAGGTTCGCTTGAAACAAATGTTACCTGGAATGAATAAATGTAATAAATGAAAATGAGTGTGCTGCACGAGAAATGCAACATGAACACAAGGCCATTGTTTGCAATTAATGTAATCAGCATCAACTCATAAGAAGCATGGTTCACAGGATCACCCGATATCAATGGCCGATACCAATATGAATTGGACATGGTCGATATCAATACGTACATGGTCGTACATGGTCGATAACAAATAAGTATCGTTTTTGGCATGTCCCGATCCGATACTGACCGCTACCTCTACTGGCCAATATCGACATTGGGAATCTATTTCCTGGTCAATTCAACAAAGAAACAACTACAAGGAAAAGAGAGAAATGGGGAAAACAGTGTCGACACAATGATTCGGCATGTTAAGATCTATATGCTACATCGTGTCATCAAGATTCTTTATTGACACATCGTAACCATTCAATTTGTCGAATTTGTATTTTTTTAATTCCACAACATCCATCAATCTTAATATTATTCCATTCAAAACTAACAAAAAATAAAACATAATACATATAACAATATATAATTAAAAACTATTAGCAACTTTGACTTTCTGACAAAACAACTCCAAAACCTCAGAAACTGTTGAAACCACCAATACCAGTACTCATAAGGGTCCAAGACCAATTTCGATACCACGAACCTTGGCTTAGATAAAGTTGGACCTATATCAGGTACATACAAAACCAACTGCCTTTGATCCCAATCTGATTCACCTTGGATTTACTGGTAGGAACTAGTTTTGGCACAGCAACAAAGTCCCAATCTCTACATCAAAATGTACAGATGAGATGCATCAGAACTACATTTGTATACTATAATATAAGGGTACCGACTTACTTGGATCTCTCAAACCAATGAGAGAGAGAAGGGACGAGTGGGAGAAGAAAGAGTTGTAGGGACCATCAAGAGGCCACCATCCACGTGGCACAAGCCAACCACCTAGTCAAGGTAATTTTCCTTTCTTTCTCTTCATATTTTACTCCCTATTTTTTAATGTGATAATTCTAGCCATCTACTGTACAGTCGCACCTAGATTCAAACAGTTTGTTCTCCTTTTCCTAATCAGTGTCACCAACTTTCAGCAAGCTTGAGTAGAATTTCGTATTTTTGATAGGGCGAACCTGAGATTTTCCTTCAGATTCAGATCAGTCATCAGCAGTGCTCAATTCTAATCCATAAATGGCAGATGCGTACTGATATTGGAAATTCACTCAAATATTGTTTGTCATCATGTTCAAAGTTAAATATAATAACTATCAAACTGTGCAACTTCTCTTAGGGAATATCGCAATGAACTAATTAAAGATACCAGATACACAAAATACAAAGAAAATGTTCAGTAGCTCTATCAAAGATGGAAATGAAAGTGAGAGGAAACTTGAGCATCATAAAAGTTTTTGAAACTGGAAATGTATGCTAGTGGAGAAACTTATGGAAGGCATGACAAGGAAAACAAAACCTGAGCAGAAGCCCCACCGAGTTCAAATATCCCGCTGGTCTTTAGAGGATCATCTCCTAGAGTACCAAGGGCATAGTTTGCAGCAACCCATGCATATATACCCTCATCAGAGCCTATAACATTTCATCCACGTATCAGACTTTGTGAGATGAATAATATCACAACAACAAATAGAAAAGGAAACTTTCACAGCATGAGAAATTTGAAACATGATAGGTTTCTTAATTCAATGCAGGTGTGATGGCTATTTAGAAGATAAATCTGGGCCTACATAGCAGTAAGTATACCATTCCTAGAGACCAGAAACTTTAGTAGCTGTTCACCAAGCATCAGGATCATGCTATTGTGAAGACATCAAAGTGAAATTTCGCCATCAAGATACCACTTCCAGTTTCAACCATAAACAGCAGCCATGTAGGCATCAATTCCTAAGCAAAAGTTATTATCAGATCTATCTTGCAGGCACCTTATAATTTAAAGAATTATATGTGATTTATTTCCAAACCAACTTGTGAACATGAAACAGTACTTGAATCAGAAGAAACCTTAATAACGACCTAAACAAAACACATTCCACAGTATTTCTGATAACAAAGAGATTGGTGATTTCCTCATTACAAGCAAATAACAGTTAAAGTCTCTTGTCTCTTTCAATTCTCTGACCAGATGTTCAGTTAACCCAAGAGAATCTTGAAATGAACTGAAAAGGCTACCCCTGACCAAAATATTCCTACTAAATTCATCACCACAGCTGAAAAGGCAATTTTGAAGCCTAAGCAGTAGGAAATGCAATGTACAAGCTGGACAAAATCTCTAATGAGAAACACTTGGCTTGGTAAACCCTAACAGATCACATCTTCTCATGCTCAAAGCCCATCTGGCAACTTAACCATAGATTCAAATTAAGTCTTCAAAACCAACATCTCGATCAGTAAAATCAACATTTTCCGAGAAAATCTCCAGACAGCATTTATCTATTCCACACAGTTGTCACAGGGAAAAGTGCACAAGGTGCATAAAAGTGAGGCACATGCGGCATGCCTGAGCAAAAGAAGTACGTGTGTATAAGAGAACTAACTCCGAGACCCTTGACCTAAAAACTGCTCTGTTCTGATCGAACTTTTTTCCCAGCAAAACAGGGAAGCTTCAACTTCTCTTGACCCTACCTAGATGGGGAGGGCCGATGATGATATTGGGCCCTTGTATAAGGTCATAGTTCTCTGCAACAGAAGTAAGGTAATCTTGGAGAATTCAAGGCTGAAACAAGGCACAGCCTCCCTTGCTACGGAGCTTCTATCTAGGTGCTATTTTAATAACTGTAGTATTAATGAAGCCGGGGGGTATCTAGTTTAGTATTTCCTGACTCCTTTTATTCACTTAATTTTCTTTAATGTTAAACAACAAAATGAAGGTCCAATGTCCAATTGGTATATTGATGGGGATATAACTTGGAGGCCCCGATTTCAATTAACTGTTGCTACATTATTAGTTCTTCTTAGTTATTTTTCTTTATAATTCTATATAATGCTACACCTAAGTTCTAAGTTAAGATTTTCTTTTTCATGTCCCCCAGACCCCAACCCCCACCCTTCTGCCCCAGAATCGGCCTAAACCCTACATGTTTGTTCTCATATCTCATGTACATTTTGCGGTTTAGCACATTTCGCAAACTCTTTAATAGCTTAAGAAGTGAAGATGCTTATTCTCTGGCCACTATATACTTCCAATAAATCTAAATCTCGCTTAAACACCAATAACTGTATTAAAATCTCAAGAAAGAGCACAAGCTGCCAAATTTCACCTGCCTGTGATAACGCTAGCCCATCCGTCCTCAAACCGGAACCCCGAACTCCTCAGCACCTTCCTACAGCTCTCCAGAATCCTCTCCCTCTCCCCATCTCCGACCAGCCTCATCCCTGCTGTCGCCATCAGCCTCACCTCCGTCTCCCCCCACCGCTCCCTCGGCACCTTCTCCTTCGCGAACTCAATCAGCTCCGCCAGGCTTTCCCCGGCCGCCTCCGGATCCTCAGCGTACGAGCTCAGCCCCGGTCCCGCTTTCATCGACGCGCTCAGCGCAAAATCAAGAACCGGCAACGCCGATCCGGTTCCGCTCCCGTACGCGAACACGTGGATCCTGGTCCCGGTGCTCCCGCCGTCGATGACGATCCCGAAATTTAGAATATCCGGAGGCGGACCGGCGTAGATGATAAGGAATGAGAAGTAGAGGACGACGGCGACGATGGAAGCGGCGGAGACGAGGACGAGGTTCTGGAGTCTCCGGGGAGGGGGGCGAGAGTGGAGCTTCGGGGGATCCATGGGCTTGGGATCGAATACCTGGGGCTTGGCATTCGATCGTCGCATCAAAATTAGGGTTTCTTTTTCTTCCCGATGCGGAGAGTTCTAGGGTTTTGAAAAATGATGGGAGATTTTGGTTGAAGTTAGGGTTTGGTCTCCGGATTCCGGCGACCCGGTTTTTTTGGTACCGGGACGGCGGATGGGGGGGAGGAGGTGATATTATTATGAGAGGACTCTCTCTTCTAATTATTATGTGCAGAATAAGGAAGGTTTTGATCCTTGTTAGCAATCACCCGAATAAAACGCGTATTATACGCGAATTTTTCCGTATCTTACATAAACGTATAATACTTACGTACTTTTGAAACTTTTGGATTTGTACGCGAATTTTAAGACTGTGGCGTTTTAAACACGTACCGTACGAATTTTTTAAAAAATTGGCCAAAAAATGTGACCAAGAAATCCAACAGTTTGAACTGTCTTGACTATTGCTGCTATTAGATATTAAGACTGGCACAATTCTTAAAAATTATCAAAAGAAAATAAGAAAAAGTGTCACAGTAACCAAAAAATGAAACCCAAGAGTCTTTGTACATGTTGCTTGCAACAATCAAAGAAAAACCTTTGGATTTTCCATCATCCAACCTCTTCTTATTCTCACACTGAACCCTTGTTTATGAAGGAGTAGAGGTGGGTGGGCCCTATATATATGCCGAATTTTTAGTGCCGAATTGGTTCATATGAAACGCACTAAACACGAATTAAATCTGATCCGAATGTTTTTCGTTAGACGAATTTTTTACCGAATTTTTGATGTATTTTACTTATATTGTGCCGATTTATATTCGTACTTTTGTCGTTCCGAATTTTTTTCGTTTGCCGAATTGCTAACAAGGGTTTTGATACGACGATGGATTAGTTGACTCGTGCACCCGATTTATAGGAGCACGTGAGAACATGTACACAGGAATTATATAATACTCTCTTTTCTTTTTTGAAAACCAAACATATATTTAACCAACATTATTACACGAAACAAGAGATTCCTCGAGCTGGTGAATGCAGAAAGGTGGAAAAAAAAAACAGAAGAAAAATTACAAGAGAGAACAAATTTGGCAATTTCGTTCGCAGTTCTTCTTATTAATAGAAAGTCCATCGATTTGTTTGCCAACAATTCGTCCTGAATGTATGATATCATAGTTGAAAATTTTTATTGGTCCGTCTTGGGATGACCGGCCAAGTGAATACCTAGCTGCACCGCTTGGAACTATATAATACTTTTGGGGGTTATTTAGTTTTAGGGTCTCACATAATATATTTAGGGATATTTAGTTTTAGGGTCTCACTCAAGTGACTCTTGTGGTTACCAAAAAAAAATATAAGATCATAGTTGGGTGGCAAAAGATTAATGAATCAAGCCACAATGACGTATTATCCTTTCCATTTAATAATGATGAAAATTGGAGGCAGTGGCCCAAAAAACATATAATGTTGAGTGTACAAATTAACTCGCATCGAACATTAATTAAAAAAAATAGCCTATATTAATGCACATGCATATACACATGCATTATGGAAAATTTTCATCAAATAGTCTTCCTCGTTATTTGGAAGACTCTTGAGCTAGTTCCATCTTAGAGCATCTCCAACCCTATTGTCTTGTTAAGTGTTGTGAGTCTTAGGTGGCTCCTATGTGGCATGAGCCACAAGACAATGTCTTGTTTATGTGGCAAAACTATATCTCAAAAGACAATGAGGTAGAAAAACTCTCTCCAATGCAAAAGTATTGAGAAGACAATAAAAAGTATTTTTTTCAACTTCCAAGGCAACTCCTCCACTTCTTCAACTTTTTTATAAATATTTCTATTTATAATTGATGATGTGGAGACAAAGTCATTGTGAATTGAGTTGTCTAGATCTAGACAACCAACTTCACATTCTCCTTGCCATGTCATTGTCATGTCAACTTCATGTTTTATTATACATTTGCATTGGATAAGAATTTTTGAAATGAAAGTTTGTCATTTCGATGTGGCAACCATTTTTTCTAAACTCACAGTAGGGTTGGAGATGCTCTTATAAGACTATTCTAATTGTGCTTTTTGGTTACTAGGATTATATGTTTTAGGTTTCTAGGGTTTTAGAGATGTAGGGTTTAGAATTTGCATTCTGTAAAAAGAATATTTTTTATTTAATACAGTTGGTCATTTATTTATTTGGGGGTACATCACATGCTATGGTTCTATAAGTTTGATATTTCCCTTTTGTTTGACTTTCTATATTTAGTATTGGATATAGTAGGTTAGTGAAAACATGATCGATAACTTTATTTTACCACTGAATGAACGATCGGTCCTTTCAGTTTGTTGGTCATTAATTTTGGGTTATAAATAATTAGTGTCATGACACACGTATTACATATATAATGCATTTTAGAAATGTTGATACCATCTTATGGAGCAAATCAACAACACCCATACAAATTTATTCAACAAAAATAATATTTTTCAATATAATTCTTTTTTCTGTTAGAAACAGGGGCGGAGGCATTGGTTGGCTGGGGTGGACAGCCCAAAAAAAAATTATGTATGGTATGCAGCCCACCCACACCCTAACATTAACACCCAGGCCAAGTGAGTCCCGTTCACAAATCACAATTCACTAACACCCCAATCCCAAATGTTAGGGCACCGCACGCTCGACGCTCCTCTGGCGAAGCAGCCTGCAGCCCGCAGTGACGTAGCCGCGCCGCGCCCTTCTCTGTGCTCCGTCGCACGCGCGTCGCAGTCAACGCAGACGGATGGGACTCCCCGTCACCGTGCCGCGACGGATGGGACTCGTCGACGATAGAGCGACAGAGTGACAGAGCCTAGGCGCCGAACCGAAGTTAAGTCTCCTAGTCCTCTCCTGTCTCCAGACTCTTCAGTCTCCACGCCTCTCTCCTCTCTCTCTGTACTGTGTAAAAACTAAAGTCTCTATATAAGGATGTTAAAATCCCAATTCCTATATTAGAAATTGGATTTAATCATTTAAGATTAACAAAGGATCGTCGATTCTTGGCCGAGTACTGTGCAGGGAGAGACCAGGGACTCAGGATCAAGGGGTAGGGGAAGCAGACCAACCGGCAGCCGCCGCAGCCGCGCAATAGGCCCGCACAGATTTTTTTATTTTCCAAGTAATTACTTGCAAATTGCAATTGCAAATCTGTGTGTATATATCTTTGTATTATGCTAAATGCATCAATTTAGATTGCAATCCGACTATCCTATATAGTTTAATCACTCAATTTAAGGATGACATTAATGAATTACTCAGTTTGATCACTCTGTAGTTTGTGCCTCTATAGTTTAATTACTCAATTTCACTATTAGGGCCTGTTTGGATTTAACTACTTATTAACTTTGAAATTTTAACTTTGTATAAAATCTCATGTTAGATTATATTTGTAACTATTGTAAATATGGCCCATAAGCCCAATCATGTACACACTATATATATTGTAATCAGCCCCCATCAATGAAAACAAGGCATTATTATTCCCTACATGGTATCAGAGCCTCCAGAAAAATCCTAGCCGTCATCTTCCCCATCCTCTCTGCGGCCGATCCGCCGCCCGACCACCATCCGCGCCAGCGCCTGACCCGCCGACCCCGCGCCAGCGCCCGACCGACCGCGCCAGCGCCTGACCCGCCTGACCCCGCGCCAGCGCTTGACCCGACGACCCCGTTCACCACTGGCCGGGATAGTAGCGGCCAGCGCCTGACCCGCCGACCCCGTCCGTGCCCTAGCGAAAATCGGACCACCGCCCGATCGGGATAGCAGCGGCCGTTCCGTCGTCCGTTCAGCCGATCCGTCGCTCGTCCGGCTGATCCACATCTGACCCCTACGTGCCAGATCCGGCGCCCTGATCGCGACCGATTCGTCGCCGACCCCGTCCATCAGAGGCCGATTTGCCGCTCGTTCGGCCGATCCGTCGGAGTTGTACAAAATTTTGTACACCCGACACCGGCCGATCGGGATAGTAGCGACCGTTCCGCCGTTCGTTCGGCCGATCCGTCGGACTTGTACAAAATTTTGTACACCCGACATCCGCGATGGCTGATGATGCTGCGTCCAGCTACTCCATCGCGACTGGCGGTGGCGGTGCACACAATCCAAATTATCCTAATCCGAAGGATCCATATTTTCTGAGTTATGCTGATCAACCAGGAAATATCATTACTCCTATTGTTTTCCGTGGACCGAACTATGCTGAGTGGTCTCGGTCGATACGTCTCTCCCTGATCTCTAGGCGAAAGATCACTTTTCTGGAAGGTACTAAAATCAAACCTGTTAATGATGCTAGTAAATTACTTGATTGGAGATGTGTGCAAGTGCTGTTGGTTCAATGGGTTCTTAATACCATTGATCCGTCTCTGAAAAAATCTTTGCCGTACTTTGAGGAGGTTTATCCATTGTGGAACTTGTTGGAGAAAAGATTTGTTGTTAGCAATGACACTCGGAAGCAACAAATTAAGGTGGCTTTGGCTGAGTGTAAACAGACGGCTTCGATGTCTGTGGAAACCTACTTTGGAAATTTGCAGTCTTTGTGGGATGAACAAGCTGCTTATTTCCCATTGCCTTCTTGTACCTGTGGTAAACTTACTGCAAAGCTACAGGCTATGAGGGATGAAGATCACTTTCAGGACTTTATGTATGGGTTGAATGCTGAGTTGTATGGTCATACCCGATCTAATCTTCTGGCTCAGGATCCTCAGCCAAGTTTAGATCGGGCATACCAGGCAGTCCGTGAGGAGGAGGATATGCAAAAAACTCAGATCCAATCCGCTGCTGAGGAGGTGTTGGCGCTGGCTATCAAGACTTCACCTCGTCCTTCTACTACTTCTAATAGTAGGACCTCAGATTCCAGGGACAAATCAGGTATGATATGTACTCATTGCAAGAAAATAGGTCATGATGTTGCAACTTGCTTTGCCAAGATTGGCTATCCAGAGTGGTGGAAGACTCGTCCTCGGCGTGAGGGCGGACGTGGTGTTGGTGGTGGCAGAGGCCCGGCACCACAGTAGAGACGTGATGGGGGACACGGGGCTGGTGGCGCAGGGGTTGTTCATCATGTCGTCGCTGCTGGTCATGGTGTCCCTGCTAGTCTTACTGGGAGTTCGGCGGATATGATGCATGGAGGGTATCATTCGCCACTCTCAGGTGAACAATGGCAGAAACTGATGAGCTTGCTGCGTAACGATAATTCTTCCAACCCAGGTTCTTCAAACTCTGATCGTCTGATGGGAAAGAATTCTTATGTCACTTGGATATTCGATACTGGGGCTACTCTTCATGCGACAGGTTCTCGTGACTGTTTAGTTGATTGCTTTGAGGGCTCTGTTTGTCCTGTGATTTTGCCTGATAGGAGCACTATTGAGGCTGTTCTGAGAGGCAAAGTATTTTTGACTGCTTCATTGGTGTTGACGGATGTTCTTTATGTTCTGACATTGACTTACAATTTGATCTCTGTCTCATAATTGATTGGTGCCAGAAATTGTAATATGTTATTTACTCCTGATTTGTGTTTTGTTCAGGACCGAAGTATGAGGATGGTGATTGGAGCAGGTGAACAAAGGGGTGGACTTTACTTCTTGGGGGAGGTTCCAGCTTCTTTGGCTTCGGTGATCCTGGCATGCAAAGAGAGTGATTCCGAGGTTTGGCATAGTAGACTGGGGCATCCTTCAGATAAAGTAATGCAGATTTTACCTTTTCTCTCTGGTAGTAGTGTGTTTTCTCATAAGGCTTGTGATATTTGTCATCAAGCTAAATAGACTCGTGATGCTTTTCCTGATAGTAGTAGTCGTGCTTTGAGATGCTTTGAACTTATACACTGTGATCTGTGGGGACCATATCGTGTTCCGTCATCTAATGGGGTACGATATTTTTTGACTTTGGTGGATGATTTTTCTAGAGCTGTTTGGGTTATTTTATTGAAGGATAAGTGTGCTGTTTATTCTATGTTTCTTAAATTCATTGCTATGGTGAAACGTCAGTTTGGGACTGATATACGTCGTGTGCGGAGTGACAATAGCACTGAATTTAATTGTTTACGAGATTATTTTTCATCTCAAGGTATATTGTTCCAAACATCCTGTGTTGGGACACCTCAACAGAATGGAAGGGTGGAAAGAAAACATCGACATATTTTAAATGTAGCCCGGGGATTGAGATTTCAGGATTCTCTTTCTATGGATTTTTAGAGGGAATGTGTTCTGGGTGCATGTTATTTGATAAATAGAACACCTTCTAGTATCTTGCAATTTAAGTCTCCTTATGAAGTTTAATATGGTTCGGCTCCTTCGTATGATCATCTACATATTTTTGGTTGTCTGTGCTATGCGTATGATTTGAAATCCCGAAATGATAAATTTGCTAGCAGGAGTAGAAAATGTATCTTTGTTGGGTATCCCCTTGATAAAAAGGGATAGAAACTGTATGATTTGGAGACTGGTGAATTTTTTGTGTCCCGTGATGTTACTTTTTATGAAAAAGAATTTTCTGGGTGTGGCTCTGCTAGCGAGATGTCTTCTACGATACGTCATACATCTGTTGGGGTACCGGGAGACGATATCGAGGTTTTTGGGATGGTGCCGGCTGCGGTTGCTGAGACCGAAGTGGTTGCTGGCGGCTCGACGCCGAGTAGCGAGGATGCACAGGTAGCTACAGAAGTATTGACAGGAGAGTCTGCTGGGGGTGATGCGGGTACTACTGATGATACAGGGGATACAGTGTTGCCAGAGGTGCCCGACGAGGTAGTATTGGGAAGAGGAATGAGAAAGAAATCACAGCCAGTACGATTATAGGATTTTGTGACGAATGTTGTTCGAAGTAAAAGTCCCCCCTTCACCACAGTTCATCTGTTCCCGTCACTTCCTCAGGTACTTCGTATCCTCTAACACAATTTTTAAGTTATAACATATTTACTGCTGGACACAGAGATTTTCTTGCAGCTATAACTGCAGGTGTTGAGCCTACTTCATATCGCCCGGCCTCGCGAGATTCAGGCTGGCGCGCGGCTATGCAAACTGAAATACAGGCTCTGGAAGATAATGGGACTTGGAGTATTATCGATTTGCCTCCTGGGAAGAAAGCATTGGGAAGTAAATGGGTGTACAAAATAAAGTACAACTCCGACGGCAGTGTTGAGCGCTTAAAGGCACGGCTGGTTGTGTTCGGTAATCATCAGGTTGAGGGTATCGATTATTCAGAGACATTTGCCCCGGTAGCTAAGATGCCTACAGTTCGGACATTTTTGGCTGTTGCAGCTGTGAGAGGCTGGACTTTACACCAGATGGATGTGCACAATGCTTTTCTTCATGGCGATCTGACAGAAGAAGTGTATATGAAGTTGCCGCCAGGTTTTTTGCATAGTGAACCTAACAAAGTGTGTCACCTGCGTAAGTATCTATATGGATTGAAACAGGCACCACGTTGTTGATTTGCTAAGCTTGCTGCTTCCCTGATATCCTATGGATTTATTCAATCTCATTCCGATTATTCCCCTTTCTCTCTTTTTAAAGAGAAGGTAGAGTTGCATGTTTTGATCTATGTGGATGATATGATTGTGTCTGGTAATGACTCAGGTGCTTTAGATGCTTTCAAAAAGTACCTTAGTTCTTGCTTTCACATGAAGGACCTTGGTGTGTTGAAGTACTTTCTTGGCATAGAGGTGGCTCGAAGTGCAGAAGGTATTTTCTTGTGTCAAAGGAAGTATGCTTTGGACATCATTTCAGAATGCGGCTTGATGGGGTCTCGACCTGCTGGCTTTCCCATGGAGCCCAATCACAAGCTGGCAGAATCGACTAGTCCAAAGATGGCGGATGCAGAGACTTATCGGAGGCTGGTTGGGAGGTTAATTTATCTATCATTTACTCGTCCTGACTTAGCCTATGCTGTGCATATCTTGTCTCAATTCTTACAGGAGCCTCGACAAAATCATTGGTATGCTGCTTTGAGAGTTGTCAGATATCTCAAACATGTACCAGGACAGGGTATTCTTTTGAAAGATGATTATGATCTCCGTCTTTCTGGTTGGTGTGATTCTGACTGGGCCAGTTGTCCCTTGACTCGCCGCTCTGTTATAGGCTGGTTGGTGTTTCTGGGGGGGTCTCCTATTTCTTGGAAGACCAAGGCGCACGGGTCACCGTGTGCCGCCGTGCACTGCGTGGCCGGCCGCACCCCCTCCGGCGAACCCCCGGGCAGGCCCCCGTGGCCACCGCCCTCTTCCCCGACGCGCCGCATAGGCGATTTCAACGTTTTTCTCGGAATCCCGTCGACGCGCGCGAGGAACGCCAACTCGGAATTGTGTTTCGGGACAGCGACTTTGCACACATTTTTTGGGAAATCCGACCGTTGGATCAACGATTTCTTTGCTCGATCTCATTCTTGATATATCCATCTTCACTCCTCTCAAGTTTCGTCCGTTAATTTTATCGTTTGATACATCAAAACCGGCCACCAAATTGACGCTTTAAATTGTATAATTTTGGGACAGTTTTGTGGAGCCAACTTCGTCGGTTCGTATCTCCTCCATCGTAGCTCCGTATAGTGTGCCACTAGTTCCTATGTGCAGCTGGTATAACCCTCTTCCTACCCCTCAAGTTTTGTTTCATTGTGAGCACGTTTGATTGGTTGAATTCGACGCCAAAGTTGGCCGTCCGAATTCATAATTTTCAAGTTGTAAAATTCTATTTTTGAACCCGGGACTCCGGATTCAATTTTTGACACCACCAGTAGACTCGTGGCGTCGTTCTGGCACATTTTCATATAAAGTTTGTTAGATTTGGAGGACGTGGACCCTGGCACGTATTTCGGTGCAAAGCGGGTCCCACAGTCCGGGTCAACAGAACTTTTTGATGCCGGCTCATCGGAATCCAATTCTGGATATACCGTTGAATTCGTATCGTCATTCTGGACTCATTGACATATAATTTTCTAGGTTTTAGTGGATATTGGTTTCGGCACGCATTTCGGTGTAAGTCGGATACTAATATCTGGGTCAACGGATCATTTTGAGATCGACTTATCGGAATCCAATTATGGACATACTGTTGAGTTCGTATCATTATTCTAGACTCGTTGACATATAATTAGCTGAGTTTTGAGGACATTGGTTTCGACACGCTTTTCCGTGCAAATCGAAATTTCAATATCCTGGTCAACAAGACCAATTTGGGATCGAGTCAACGGAATCCAATTCTGGATATACCATTGGGTTCGTATCGTCATTCTGGATTCGTGGACATATAATTTGTTAGGTTTAGTGGACTAGTATTCTTGCACATTTTTCGGTGCAAAGCGGGTCCGACATGGACACCGTTTTGACCCAAAATTACATTTTTGCTCCTGTGTCCAAATTGGACTTATGGATAGGCTATCCTAGCTAATTTGACCATTCTGGCCACGTTGGTGATGTTTGTTTCATCATCCGACAATGTTTGTAGATATTTTCTCTGTGTATTACCTTTTATTATAATTAATTCTTATTAAGTTCGTATTTCGGAATTAGTACAACGAAACTGAGATCAGTCGATTCCAGTGATCTCACATCGCTAAAATTGACAAGATGATCATGTGGATCACTGTGATAAGATTATTAACCTTACCGTTGATTATCTTATCTCGATTTGCGTGTCGTAGATTTCGATGTACGAATAACGAGGTACAACTTGATATTTTAATTCTTAGATTAGAGTTGATCTTGTTTGACCAAGATATATGGTATCTTGGTAGGTAAATATTAGAAATAGTATGCTTAGACTAGTTTTGACCTCGGTTGACCAAGTTTGACTGCTCTGACCAATAGTCAACTATCAGTCAACCTTTGGCCTAGTTTGACCTAGAGTTGACCAGTTGATCAAAAGTCAACTGTAAGTCAACCTTTGACCTAGTTTGACTTGGTTTGACTTCCTGTGACCTAGTGTGACTCAGTGTGACCTAGTTTGACTTAGTTGGACTGAGATTTGACCTAGATTACATAGCTTATACTATATAATCCTGCCTAACACTGTTGAACCCTAATTAGCTTATATATATCTCAACTTTAGGTTTGTGGCATCACTCTGAGCATCGACCCCATTTGACAGCTCAGGACCGCAGGCGAGTACATTCACTGATAGTTTTCATTATCTTTATATCTGCTATATCTGATTCAGTTGTAGTGTCTTACTTGATTTCCAGACACGATGGTTCACGGACTAGTATACGTTGGATCATGACATGAGATGTTGTTCCTGGATTTTCTTGGTATATATGTATATTTCCTGTCTTGTTCCCTGTACTTGTATAGACACCGATTCCTGAGAGGGAGTAGCTATCCTCTTAGAGAATCCCGTGTCATGACGTGTCATGTCCAGATCCATTATACTATTCGGGGATAGGGAATTATTAGGGACTATGTGATCAAAGCCACCCTGTCACTATATTCTTATGCTTGCGCTACTCCCACCTCACGTAGGGTGTAGAGGGATCTTATTCATGTGCTCGTTATCCAGGTTGGCCGGCATGACCCTTTCCAGAGATTTTCTTGTGATTGTCGGGCCAAGTGGATAGCCTGTCCTGTAACTTTCCCAAGCCGATCACATAACGCTGTAATAATTCAAGGCACATTTTATATTTATTTTATCATATCTTATATCCTGCTCAGTTCTACATTCAGTACTTTCTCACCATGCTATGATATTCTTTACTCACATGTTCTACATGCTCTTATGCTAAACCTTGATTGGAGGCTAAGTTCTGTTCGGGAGAAGGTTACAACCCCGGTCCTTGTTTGGTTTAAGGGTTGTAACTCGGCTTCCGAATAGCTCCCAAGTCATCCTATATCTTTGTCTTGTATTTTATTATACAGTCTCTTATAGAATTTGTCAATTCATATGGAACTGCTGTTAGTATTTGTACTTGCTTATTTTTCTGACAGGATACCGTTGACATATTACAGATGATTCTGAGGCAGACTGCTCGACCTACTATGGGGTCGAGATAGATGGAGACTTAGTCCAGGACTGTGGCCTGTTAGTTGAGCCACTAGACTTTGCACACCCAGAGTAGTATAGCTTAGTTAGGTTTATCTGGACTGCGATCCAGCTAGTGTTTTCAGACTGTAGTTTTTATATTATATTTTGAGTTTCTGTGATGTGTATATATCTCTGAGCTTGTGTTGGATCTTGAACTCCTTTCTAGTTTTCCTTTCTATCATATTTCCATTTTGTGCTATCTATCCTAGTTTGTCTTGTGATTGAGTTATGCCATATTATACCTCCGTACGGAGATGATGTTGGCCCATTCCATGGTCACACCCGATTTCGATAATCAACATATACTTTAGTCAATACACAAAATATAGAAAATGCTGCTAACTATTTCAGGATGCATGAAATCATATTCAACGGACGATGTACTGCATAAATCAAAGCGTCAAAGTCATCAAAATCTTCTGAAGACTCTTTTCTACTTTATTCTGTATTTTACATTTTATTGAGTCTAGGAATTACTTTGTAAAATCAATTATGGTAATACTGGCTTAGGGTTAAAATTGTCCTCCTTTCTAGAAACCTATTTTTACCCTTTCCTATTTTCGGTTACAAATATTTCAAAAACATATTCGAAAATATTCTTTTCAAATGATTTTACAAATAACCAAAAACCAGTTTGAAAACTGTTTTTACAAAAGAATTTCAAAATATCTCCTGACAGAACTCCCAGCCGAGTTCGGCCCGAGTTCGGTCCGAACTCTGACCGAGTTCGGTCAGTTTGTATTCAAACTTCAGTTGCCTCCAAATCTGCGAGCAACGTCTATTTTGCGAGATATTTGCACCCGAACTCTGCCCGAGTTCTGCCCGAGTTCGGTTGATGAAAACACCTATAAATAGAGAAGAACTTTTCACTTCAAAACATCAATTCATTCTTCATCTTCTCTTCTCTATTATTCAAGTGTTTTCTAAACGATCCAAGATTTTCAAATCTCACCTACACATCTCTTAGCCAAAAGCCAGTACTATCAGATTGATTTAGAAGTCTTTTGGTTATTCAGAGTTGTAAAGAGGTCGTCAAGTTTCAACAACAAATTCTCGTTGTGGAGCTGGTCGTGCGCTCGTCATCAAGCACGGTGTGTGTTGGAGTTGGTCGTGCACTCGTCAACAAGCACGGTGGTGTAAGAGTTGCAAGCACTCAGTTAAAGCTTGTGCCTTTAGTGGATTAACATCGAGCAAGAGTACTCGAGACTGGATTAGTCCTCTCAGAGGGATACCAGTATACATCGCTGTGTTACTGAGTTTGATTCTACTTTCTTTACTTACTGCTCTTACATCATTGCCATAGTTTAAATTATTAATTGGTAATTTTATTTCCGCTGCACACACGCACTCTATTCACCCCCCCTCTAGAGGTGCTCAACGGTCCTACAATTGGTATCAGAGCAGGGTTATATTCTTATATAACATACCCTAGAGAGTATATATATGGCAGCCGTGAAATCTATATTCAACGGTGAAGGGCAATCCACAAATAGACCTCCCCTATTTGATGGAACAAATTACACTTACTGGAAAACACGTATGACTTTCTTTCTTAAATCTCTAGATTTTGATCTTTGGCCAATAGTCATTGATGGGTATAAGAAACCACCACCTACAGTGGTTGAAGGTATTCTTATGGAAAAGCCGCATGACAAGTACACCGATGCTGAAAAAGCAAAGGCTAGTCTTGATGCTCGAGCCATCAATGCACTATTCTGTGCAATTGACAAAACCGAGTTCAACAGAGTTTCAACCTGCAAGACGTCTCACGAAATTTGGAAACTCCTTGAGGTAACCCATGAAGGGACTTCCCAAGTGAAAGAATCCAAAATTAGTAGACTGACTCAGGAATATGAATCTTTTAAGATGAAACCCGGTGAGTCAATTACACAAATGTTTACTCGGTTCCTTGATATAACTAATCCTCTGCAATCTCTTGGTAAAGATTACAGCAATCACGAGAAGATTAGAAAGGTGCTGCGGGCTCTAACAAAGAATTGGAATCCAAAGGCCACAGCAATTATTGAAGGAAACGACCTCACCACAATGTCGTTGGAAACTTTGATGGGCAAGCTCATGACCCATGAACTCGACTTGCAAGACTTTGAAGAAGCAACACCAAAGGAGAAAACTATTGCCTTCAAAGCTCATGCAAGAAAGCCGACATACAATGATTCCGATGAAGAATCCTCAAGTGGTGATGAACAAGCCCTACTTGTGAAGAACTTCAGAAAGTACCTAAAGTTTACAAGCAGAAAGAAGAAAGACGTCCAAGAAAGCAATGAAGATGAAACCATATGCTTTGGATGTAAGAAATCAGGGCACATAAAGAAGGACTGTCCAGCTACCAAGAAGAGCAGTCCATATGACAGATCAAGATCAAGCAGAAAAGCTACAACTGGTCGAAAGTATGCAAACACAAGTATCTGGCATGAAAGCGACGCCAGTAATTCTGAAGAAGAGGATAGACCCTGCGGCAATGCAAATGTCTGCCTTATGGCATTTGACAAGGTATCTTCAAACCCTCTATATGATGAATTTACTTTCGATGAGTTAGAAAATGCCTTTAGCGATCTACTTGAAGAACACAAAAATGTGCTTGACAAGTATAAGCAATCTCGAAAAGAGATTAAGGCATACACAACCGAGTTAGCTAGACTGTCCAATCTTATTCAAGATATTAAAGAGACGTCTACTACCGGTAACACGGAAGAGATAGCCAAACTCAAGGTAGACTATCATGAGGCTATCCTCACTATTCAAAAGAAAGAAAGAGATTATGGTAAGATACAAAAACTGTATGACACAGAGAAGAGGATGCACTTAGTAACAGAACAGAGACTCTCAGTTATGACTGCTAAATATGAAGAGTCTATTGCGATTTCTAAAAAGTTAGAAATCAAGTTAGGCAAACAGGAAATGCCTGTGACACAGCCTAATTTTAGTCATAATGCAAAGCATACACCTAAGAGGACTAAAAACAAGAAAGCACAGAAGAAACACGATTATCATCATGCTTTCACTTATAGGTTCTCCAAGAAACCAAACAAGCATGTGAACACAGTTTCAACCACATCTGGTTCTAAACTGACTTGCACTTATTGTGGTACACACGGACACATATCACAGTATTGTCTTGCAAGAAAGCTTGTTGATAATCATACTTTAGTCTGGAGACCTAAAGCTAATCAGCATGGACCCTTCAGAAAATGGGTACCGAAGGATTCATCTACTTGTTTTGTAGGTGGACCCTCAACCCTCTCATGCTAGAAGCAAATGGATCCTCGATAGCGGATGTTCGCGACACATGACTGGTGATGCATCTTTATTCGCTACGCTATCGATGAAGAAAGAAGGATACGTCTCCTTCGGAAATAACTTGAGAGGTGATATTATAGGTAATGGTACTGTAGGTATTTCTCCTTATCCAATAATAAAGGATGTTTGTCTAGTAACTGAATTGAAACATAACCTATTGAGCATAAGTCATTTGGCAGATAATGGTTATGGTATCAATTTTGTGAAAGATAAATGTACCATATATGATATATCATCTGGTGATCCCGTATATAAAGGGATTAGAGAAGACAATATTTATGTTTTCTTTTTGGAGAATACTAATAATGCAGGAAGGTGCCTAGTAGCCAATCAAGATGAAAGCTGGCTATGGCACATGAGACTAGGACATGCAAACATGGATACTATCTCACGTCTGAACAAAAAGAAGCTGGTAAAAGGACTCCCAGAAATTCCATTCAAGAGAGACATGGTATGTGCTGACTGTGAAAAGAACAAAGCACATAGATCTTCTTTTAAATCCATCAACGCTGTAAGTACTTCGAGACCTTTGCAGTTGATTCATATGGATTTATTTGGTCCAAGTAGAGTCGCTAGTCTTGGCGGTAAACTCTATGCTTTTGTCATTGTTGATGATTTCTCTCGTTTTACATGGGTTTACTTTTTATCAAACAAAAGTGATGCTATTTTTGAATTTCAGATATTTTGTAAAAAGGTTCAAAACGAAAAAGGCTTCATGATTACTCGTATCCGAAGTGATCATGGTGGCGAATTCGAAAATACTGATTTCAAAAAGTTTTGTGATGATAGTGGATACTACCACGAATTTTCTTGTCCTAGAACTCCCCAACAGAATGGTGTTGTGGAGCGGAAGAAACGTACTCTAAGCGAAATGGCTAGAGTCATGCTTAATCAGCATAATCTTCCTAAATATTTTTGGGCAGAAGCTGTTAGTACAGCCTGTCATATTTTAAACAGGGTGTTAATTCGACCTATCTCGAAGAAAACACCATATGAGCTTTGGTTTGGAAGAATTCCAAACATTTCTTATTTTAAAGTTTTTGGTTGTCGCTGTTTCATCCTGAACACCAAGGATAACTTGGGTAAGTTCGACTCCAAAGCAGATGACGGGATATTTCTCGGATATGCTGCTAAGAGTAAGGGATATAGAATTTTTAATAAAAGATCTCTGATTGTTGAAGAAAGTATTAATGTTACCTTTGATGAGTTGAATAGTCATAGATCTAGCGACAGTGATGATGAAGATGCACCTACAAAAACAAAGAAGAGTTCTGAGAAAGATCCTACCAAAGAGGCAAGAACTGATAAAAGTTCCGAAGATGCAGGAACTGAGAAGAGCCTTGTGAAAGGTATGGCCCAAAGATTCGAATCATTGAGATTCAAACCAGATCATCCAGAAACTCTCATAATAGGTGATGTATCCAAAGGTGTAAGTACTCGTTCATCTCTTAGAGATTCTGAAGTAGCAGCTAATGTAGCATTTATTTCTCAAATAGAACCTAAGAATGTTGATGAGGCTTTTTCTGATGAATTTTGGATTTCTGCCATGCAAGAGAAACTTAATCAATTTGAAAGAAACCAAGTTTGGGAACTCGTTCCTAAACCTATTGGTCAATCGATAATTGGTACCAAATGGGTGTTCCGAAATAAACTTAGTGAAGATGGACAAGTTCTACGCAACAAAGCACGTCTAGTTGCACAAGGTTATAATCAAGAAGAAGGAATTGATTATGATGAGACCTATGCTCCTGTTGCTAGACTAGAAGTCATTCGCATGTTTTGCGCTTTTGCTTGTTTTAATGATTTCAAACTTTTTCAAATGGACGTGAAAAGCGCATTCCTAAATAGATTTTTAAAAGAAGAAGTTTTTGTGAAACAACCCCCTGGTTTTGAAGATTTTTAAAAAACCTGATCACGTCTTCAAGCTTAAGAAAGCACTTTATGGACTCAAACAAGCACCTCGTGCTTGGTATGAACGCCTAAGCGCCTTCTTACTTGATAATGGTTTTTCAAAGGGCAAGATTGATACTACTCTTTTTATTAAATCTATGAATAATGATATACTTCTAGTACAAATTTATGTAGATGACATCATCTTTGGTTCTACTAATGAACAACTCTGTCAAGAATTTGCCAAGTGTATGCAGAGTAAATTTGAGATGAGCATGATGGGAGAGCTGAACTTCTTCCTAGGATTGCAAATCAAACAACACTCAAACGGAACATTCATCAACCAAGCCAAGTACACGAAGGACATACTGAAGAAGTACGACTTCGAGAATGTGAAGCCAATTGGGACTCCTATGGCTACATCTACAAAGCTTGATGCTGATGAAAGTGGCAAACCTGTTGATCAGCGTAAGTATCGAGGTATGAATGGTAGTTTATTATATTTAACTGCTAGTCGTCCTGATATTATGTTTAGTGTTTGCATATGTGCACGATATCAGGCAAATCCTAAGGAATCACATCTTAGTGCCGTTAAGCGTATCTTCCGATACCTTAAAGGAACTTCTACAGTTGGCTTATGGTATCCCAAAACCAAATCCTTTGACCTTATAGGTTACTCGGATGCGGATTTTGCTGGATGCAAAGTGGACCGTAAAAGTACCAGTGGCACATGTCATTTCTTGGGAAAGGCCTTAGTCTCTTGGTTTAGCAAGAAACAAAATTCAGTAGCATTATCAACAACTGAGGCTGAATATATCGCCGCAGGACGTTGTTGTGCTCAAATTTTGTGGATGAAGCAAACCTTAGAGGACTACAATCTGCACTATACAAATGTTCCTATATATTGTGATAACACTAGTGCAATTAATTTGACTAAGAACCCTATCTGTCATTCACGCACAAAGCACATAGAAGTTAGACATCATTTTTTACGTGATCATCAACAACACGGGGATATTTGCTTAGAATTTATTGATACTGAACATCAACTAGCAGATTTTTTCACTAAACCATTGGCTGAAGACCGTTTTAACATCTTGAGGCGTGAGCTCGGCATTCTTGAATTCTCGAACTCTTAAAACATATGGTAATTAAAACTGCATTTATAACTTGACAATTTATTATTTAATAAAAATTATTTTTGGGGACAAATTTACAAAGGGTATGTCTGTCACCACGGCTACGGTCGAAGCGAAGCGGTACTTAAGAGTTCCCCGGTGAACCACCGTTAGCTGGGACAACCCCTATAGTTAACCCGAAAATAATAGCAGTTATTTAATAAACCAGTCAAATGTTACTTTTTACAGTTTTTTTTTACCTGACTGCTTTGACTGTCTCGGGAATGCAAGTGGCCGAACTCGGCCCGAACTCTGACCGAGTTCGGACCGAATTCGGACCGAGTTCGGTCGGCGCTGTGATGGTTCCAGAACCGAACAGCCGGCCCTAGCACCTATTTATTTCATCATTTCTTCCACTTTTTCTCCACACCAAAACGTGGAATACTTCCATCTCCTACTAGAAATCCTTCCTCCTCCTTCTTTGCAAGGAATCGACAAGTTCAGTGGGCGATCTTCTTCCTCATGGCTCCGAAACGTCAACGAGGAAATTCTTCTCAAGGTGCTTCCTCCTCATCCGACTACACTCCGGCAAGTCTCTTCAGTCCAGCCAAACCTAGAGATCCCGAGGAATATGATAGCACTTTGTTTCCCGACAAAGGCTTCTCCGATCTCTGGTTTGATTCTTTCTCTCTTCGTCGTATTTGTGCTGGAGCCTTCGTCAATTTTACAACTTTCTTTGAATATGCTCCTGTTTTTGATCAACTTGGATTCCGTGACTTTTTCGAGGTCCAAGATAGCATTTACGACAATGCAGTCCGTATGTTTTACTGCAATTTGCAAGTAAAACAAAACGGAAATTTCTATTCCTGTATTGCTGGACAGGAATTAGAATTTAGCGCCACCGATATCAGTGAATATTTTCACATTCCTGATCTTGGTGATGCACTTGTTGACATCCACCATGTTCAATTCCCTGCCGATGTCACTTTAGCTTCCTTTAGAGAATTGATTTGTCACCCTACTCCTCCTCCCCGGAGAATCTTTTCTAGACATCTAAACCAAACCTTTTACGAGCTTCATCGTATGATTTTCTCGGCCCTTCTTCCGAAGAAAGGCTCTACCGATGAAGTTACATTTTTGGAACTCTCTGCTCTTTATCACATTCATTTTGGAATTCCTTTCTCCGTTCCAAAAACCATGATGTCTTGGATGCTCAGCTGCAAGAATGCAGGTAGGAACTTAGTCTTTCCTATGCACCTTGCTAGTATTTTTCGACGTTTTGAGATTGATCTTGAAACGTGTGCCATTTCTTCTCCACCTGTTGAGTTGACCCGCTCTCGTCGGTTTCCTCAACCTCCTGGTGCTGCTCCTGCTGTCCCAGCTGCTGATGCTGAGGCCCCTCCAGCTGATGCTCATCCTGCTCCGGCCCCTGCCCCAGGACTTGATCAGGCATTCTACCAGCGGTTTGATGATTTCGTTGCTGTATCCACGCAACGTTATCAGGACTCCGAGTTCCGGCATATTTCTCAGGCCCAGGTGCTGAGAAACAGTATTGCCGATCTCCACTACAGCCTGGTTCATGATCCCGTTCATCCACTCACTATCCTTCCACACCCTGCTTTTCCTGGTCCTCGTTTTACTGATGAGACTACTTTTCAGTACTTCGACCCGACCACTGCCTATTTCCCTCATGATCCTCCCGGTGCGGACGACCCAGCGTTGTGATATGGATTCAGCCATGGGATAGTGGATTTAGTTTTGATTAGTTGATGCAGTTTATGTAGTAGTTTCATTTTTATTTCATGTCTAAACTGTTTCAGTTAGACTTTATCAGATGTATTTTTTTTGGATTATTAGTGGAACCTTTGTGCTATTTCAGTTTATTATAGTTCATTTTATTCCAGTTGTTTATGCTGTGATTACTTCTTTTTACTTCACTTTGTCGTGTCTATTCTATTGTTGGCTTCATGATTTACGGGGGAGCCTATTCATTTTACTACTTGACAAAGGGGAAGAAAAAGAGTATACCAAACGCATGCATATCCAAAACAAAAACAATTCTCAATTTTTCAGGTATTTTTGTTATTTTGTTCTATTTGATATAAATATATTTTGGTATAGACTCAAGTTTGTTAATTATCAAAATGGGGGAGATTGTTGGCCCATTCCATGGTCACACCCGATTTCGATAATCAACATATACTTTAGTCAATACACAAAATATAGAAAATGCTGCTAACTATTTCAGGATGCATGAAATCATATTCAACGGACGATGTACTGCATAAATCAAAGCGTCAAAGTCATCAAAATCTTCTGAAGACTCTTTTCTACTTTATTCTGTATTTTACATTTTATTGAGTCTAGGAATTACTTTGTAAAATCAATTATGGTAATACTGGCTTAGGGTTAAAATTGTCCTCCTTTCTAGAAACCTATTTTTACCCTTTCCTATTTTCGGTTACAAATATTTCAAAAACATATTTTGAAAATATTCTTTTCAAATGATTTTACAAATAACCAAAAACCAGTTTGAAAACTGTTTTTACAAAAGAATTTCAAAATATCTCCTGACAGAACTCCTAGCCGAGTTCGGCCCGAGTTCGGTCCGAACTCTGACCGAGTTCGGTCAGTTTGTATTCAAACTTCAGTTGCCTCCAAATCTGCGAGCAACGTTTATTTTGCGAGATATTTGCACCCGAACTCTGCCCGAGTTCTGCCCGAGTTCGGTTGATGAAAACACCTATAAATAGAGAAGAACTTTTCACTTCAAAACATCAATTCATTCTTCATCTTCTCTTCTCTATTATTCAAGTGTTTTCTAAACGATCCAAGATTTTCAAATCTCACCTACACATCTCTTAGCCAAAAGCCAGTACTATCAGATTGATTTAGAAGTCTTTTGGTTATTCAGAGTTGTAAAGAGGTCGTCAAGTTTCAACAACAAATTCTCGTTGTGGAGCTGGTCGTGCGCTCGTCATCAAGCACGGTGTGTGTTGGAGTTGGTCGTGCACTCGTCAACAAGCACGGTGGTGTAAGAGTTGCAAGCACTCAGTTAAAGCTTGTGCCTTTAGTGGATTAACATCGAGCAAGAGTACTCGAGACTGGATTAGTCCTTTCAGAGGGATACCAGTATACATCGCTGTGTTACTGAGTTTGATTCTCCTTTCTTTACTTACTGCTCTTACATCATTGCCATAGTTTAAATTATTAATTGGTAATTTTATTTCCGCTGCACACACGCACTCTATTCACCCCCCCTCTAGAGGTGCTCAACGGTCCTACAGATGACAGGTACCCTTATATTTTGTCTAGTTGTAGTATTTATAGACGACCTATACAATGTTCTACCGCCGATTCTGTGACGTAGGCTGGACGTAACCACGTACTCGTGCCCCTAATCAGGGTGTGGGTCGTGACACATTTTTGTGGTGGCCCATGCAGGTCTTAAACCTGTGACCTTCGCATTATCAGCACGATGCAGGTCAGAGTCGCAACTAGTGCGATTTTCTAGTGGTGCTTGACTTAGAACGCTGCTACGAGCCTGCTATTAGGATATAGGTTCTAGGTTATGATAGGAGTTTCTCAATCACAGTTAGGAACTCTTGATAGATTCCAGGAATAACCCCTGAGAATCTTACTTTGAAAACTCTTGAGTCTATTCCCACTTGCCTCCATTTTACACTTCCTTGATTTGTTATTGATTTTGATTCCTGATGTTTGTTGTTGACTTTGATCTTGCATCGAGATAAATTTTGTGGATTGAATTAAGGTATATCCTGATAAGGTAAATGTCTGCTTTATTTATGGAGTTTAGAATTTATCGCAGCCATACAAGCTAGCATGACAAGGACATAGAGCCTGATTTTAGATATACTTATCCTAGTTATGGAATTTTGATTTTTCTTGCAGCCATACCGGTTGGCGTGGTAAGAATTCCAGATGACATGATTTTAGGGTGTATACCTTAGTTATGGACTCTATCGTTTATTGCATCTATGCTTACTGGCGTGACAAAATGTCACGCCCCAGAACCAGAATACTGGAGAGCGGGGGCAGACATAGCCAGCTACGTATAATGAAATGGAATCCATGTCACTATACGGTCACGGCTGTCTAGATATATGAGGGTTTAACTACAATCCATCAGTCTCCTATGGTCGAGAACAAACCTATTGTCTCAATCACAAGCAAGTAGTAACAGTCACAAGATATTAGAGCATCAATATATAATAGTAAGGCGTCCCATACATTACATATCGGATGATCATGAAGCTAGTCGTACAAAATGTCAGGACTAGCAAGAGTTTTAGTCAATACATGATCAACCCTAGGATTTGTCAATCATGTTACAGCCCGTAGGCAGACAGTAAATAAAGGTGCAATACGAGCTAACACGTGCTCGCCGGCTAAACGCCTCTAAAGAATAATTTTACAAATAGAGTGGGAGGACAAAAGAAACCCACTCGTTGCCCTGGTTACGCCTGGTGGTCACCATCGGGCTGGAAGACAGGTAGATCCTCTGGTGCTGCTCCGATATCTGGCCACACAAAACCAGCTGGGTCAGACCCCAGAAAGAGCAAGTGCCACAAAGGAGGCTTCACTTAGGAACTAAAACCAGCATATCACAATAGAATATTAAAGATAAATAATAATTAAAGAACTGATAATAATAGAGATAACAACAGTAAACTGAGTACGAGGAAACCATTCAAGTAGCCAGGTCACAACCCTTAAACCAAACAAGGACCGGGGTTGCAGCCCTTCACCTGAATAGAAACCCGTCTCAAATACTATTGGTACAATGAGGACAATAAACGAAAAGAGGACACAGAACTGCTCCGGGAGCCAGGTTACAACCCTTAAACCAAACAAGGACCGGGATTGTAACCCTTCGCCTGAACAGAACTGGATCCCTGATCTTTATTGTTAATGTCGGTATAAATAATCACGATATTGAAGTAAGGTAAAACATGACAAGCATGACATGGGGAGCAATAAGATAATAAACGAGGAGAGAACACAGAACTGCTCCGGGAGCCAGGTTACAACCCTTAAACCAAACAAGGACCGGGGCTGTAACCCTTCGCCTGAACAGAACTGGACCCCCGGTCGTTATTGTAAAGGCAGGTACAATAAGCAGGACGATATATGATAGGATAACCATGGAACTATTCAGATAGCCAAGTTACAACCCTTAAACCAAACAAGGACCGGGGTTGTAACCCTTCACCTGAACAGAACTTGGTATCCCATCATTTATCGATACAAGAAATCATGTCCTGATACAATCTTGTACAGGATCAGGATAAGACTAAGCTGGGATAAACTTCATCCAATCAATCACGGCCAATCAAGAGTACGGCTTGATACTTTTAACTAACTAGGGTTATCACAGGCCTAGTTACTAGCAAGATGCAATGAGATTATCCCAACAGCCACAAGCCCTGCAGACCATCCGGTTATCCGGGTCGAATGTCCGTTTATGAAGGGTGCACCACATGACTGTGTGCTGGAAATGTGCCCTACTCGTCGGTAGGCTACAAGTCCACTTAATGCGCCCAGATAACGGGATTGCCTGTAGCTGGGAATCTCTTCATGACTACTGAATCGTTCTAGTTAATTAGCCTTAGTCAATTTCAGTAGGTAACCCTGACCGTGGTACTCAGGGATCCACATCCTAGACATGATGCAAGATAGTACCAGTTTATTTGTACAAACGCAATCGCCCACGGTGTCCAGGTCATTCATACTTGTCATGTCAGTTTACTTGTCAAAAGGGCGCCACAGCGGGCCACTATCGTGTTCTATTCTTACATTATCATGAATGAGAAAAATTGTATAAAATAACTAATAACATATTCTTGAAGCCAAGGAAAAGATCTACAACTTTCATGTTTTGAGTTTTTCAAGATTCTAGCTACAAAACAACTTAAACAGGCAAAAACAGTGAATTCTTGCACAAATCGACGCATGAGATTTCTGCACGAATCGGCGCATGGGATTTCTGCACAAATCGGCGCATGAGATTCCTGCACCAATCGGCGCATGAGATTCCTGCACGAATCGGCGCATGAGAGATTCCTGCACGAATCGGCGCATGAGATTCCTGCACGAATCGGCGCATGAGATTCCTGCACAAATCGGCGCATGAGATTCCTGCACAAATCGGCGCATGAGATTCCTGCACGAATCGGCGCATGAGATTCCTGCACGAATCGGCGCATGGGATTCATGCGCAATCGGCGCATGGGATTCCTGCACGAATCGGCGCATGGGATTCCTGTGCAATCGGCGCATGGGATTCCTGCACCAATCGGCGCATGAGATTTCTGCACAAATCAGCGCATGAGAAACTCACGTTGCGTTTTCAATACATACGCGTAGGGAACCTATGCGCATGACACGCTCGGAGTTAAGGGATGCGTTACCGGGATTTCACGGCGCATGGCCTCCCGGCGCATGGCCTCCCGGGCGCATGAGGTTCCCGGCGCATGGGGTTCATCGTCCCCAAACAGCAAGTTCAGCCATGAAAGTTCCAAAAACTTGTAATGGCCATAACTTACTCATCCGGAGTCGAAATCAAGCAAAACAAAAGCCAAAACTGAATGAAATTGAATTCTCTACAACATAGAACCATTAGTTTTTGAAAATAACCAAGTTTTAGAGATCAAAACCAAGAAAACTAAACAAGAAGGAACTTAAAACTTAGATCTACAAAATATAACCATCAAAACCGAAAACTTCCAGTTCTAAAGAGGCTTAGAATCTAGTAAGGAAGAGAATAGAACAATAAAACATGAGATCCATCATGAAGCAAGTTTGCACTTGCCTAAGCTCTCTCTCTCTCTCTCTCTCTCCTTCCTGGTAGGTGTAGAAGTAAATGTGGAGAAGAAGAAGAAAAATAATAAAGAGAGAGAAAGAGAAGGGGTTAATAAATGGGGATAGTGGTGGTAGGTAGGGGTTCACCTTTGGTTCATGATGAACCAAAGCAAACCAAGCCAAGCCGAACCAACCCAAGAATAAACTAATCAATAAAATGCTAGAATAAATCAAGCAAGGAGACATGTAATACAAGTCAAGATACGTATACGTATTCTAAAATACGTAATACGAACTACATGCATTACAACTCTACCCACCTTCAAAGAATTTCGTCCTCGGAATTTAATCAAGAGGCTAGAATTGCAAGGACAAGCTATACTAATCGTAAGCTATAACAAGCAGTCTATCATGCAGTCATTTATTCGAGTAAGGAATTGAAAACATAAGGCATAAGGAAGACATTATACCTTACGAGTCAAACAGGTCGGGATATCGCGATCGGATATCATCCTCACGCTCCCACGTTGACTCACCCAAAGAGTGATGACCCCAAGCAACACGGACTAAACTAATAGTCTTATTCTTAAGTATCTTCTCTCTCCGGTCCAATATAGACACGGGCCTCTCCTCATACGAAAGGTTGGTACCAACAACCAATTCCGAATGATCCAGGATGTGGCTAGGGTCCGGGATATACCGTCGTAGTTGAGATACATGGAATACGTCATGCACCTCACGTAGCGACGGTGGAAGAGCGAGACGATATGATACATCACCTACTCGCTCCAGAATATCGAACGGCCCTATATACCTAGGACTAAGCTTTCCCCGCACGCCGAAACGAATGACGCCACAGTTAGGCAAAATCCTCAGGAATACATGGTCGCCGATAGAAAACTCAAGAGGGCGCCGATGAGAATCGGCCCAATAACGTTGGCGATCTTGGGCAACTCGAAGATGATCTCTGACTCTCCTGACCACCTCAACGGTCTGAGCAATCATTTCTGGACCGAGCATCTGCCTTTCTCCGACATCGTCCCATGCTAACGGGGATCGGCACTTCCTACCATACAGTGCCTCGAATGGTGCCATCTGGATACTAGCTTGGAAACTATTATTGTACGAGAACTCCACCAGGTGCAGGTGATCTTCCCACGAACCACCGAAGTCGAGCGTACAAGATCTCAACATATCTTCGAGAGTCTGGATCGTGCGCTCCGACTGGCCATCTGTCTGCGGGTGATAAGCTGAACTGAACTGGAGGTGAGTTCCCAAACTCTCTTGCAGGCTACACCAAAAGTGCGACGTAAACCTGGAATCTCTGTCCGAGGTGATACTGACTGGTACACCGTACAATCTGACAATCTGTCGGAGATACATCTCCGCTAGCTGAGCCGTCGACTGACCAACTCTGAATGGGAGAAAGTGAGCCACCTTCGTGAGCCTGTCTATGACAACCCAAATAGCGTCTCTGCCAGCCGGGGATCTAGGTAATCCAGTCACGAAATCCATGGTTATATGTTCCCACTTCCACTCTGGAATTGGCAATGGTTGAAGTAGTCCAGCTGGCCTCTGATGTTCAGCCTTAACTTGTTGGCAAACCAAACACCGAGAGACAAATCGAGCTATCTCCCTCTTCATGCCATTCCACCAAAAGTGCTGACGAATATCACGGTACATCTTTGTGCCACCGGGATGGATGTAATACTGAGAACTGTGCGCTTCTGACATGATCTCTTGCCGGATATCTCCGCTGGGTACACAAAGACGATTACCATGCCTAAGTGTACCGTCCTCGTGGATACATAACTCTGGTCTTCGTCCTGCCTCACACTCTGCTCTGAGTCGCTGAAGCTTGGAATCTGCTGACTGCGCCATCCGGATCCTCTCGACGATAGTGGACTGAACTTGTATGCTGGCCATCAATGCCACATTGGAAGGGAGGACAACTTCTATACCCATCTTCTGAAGATCGGCTAACAGCTCTGGTTGCGCTGTTAGGAAATAAATTCCGGCTCTCCTGCTCAATGCATCTGCAACAACGTTGGCCTTTCCTGGGTGATACTGCAAGTTGACATCATAATCCACAAGCAGCTCTAGCCATCTCCTCTGACGCATGTTAAGATCCTTTTGGGTAAAAACATACTTCAGGCTCTTGTGGTCGGTGAAGATCTCCACCCTATCTCCGTACAAGTAGTGCCTCCACAACTTAAGTGCAAACACTACTGCTGCCAGCTCTAAGTCATGGGTTGGGTAACTCTTCTCATGATCACGAAGTTGTCGTGACGCATAAGCTATTACCTTCCCATGCTGCATCAGAACACATCCTAAACCTTTGCCAGAAGCATCATAATACACTGAGAATCCTCCGGTCCCATCTGGAAGCGTGAGAATAGGAGCCGTCATCAAGCCTCGCTTCAACTTCTCAAAAGATTCCTGACATTCTGTTGTCCAAGAAAACTGCACATCCTTGCGGGTCAACTGGGTCAATGGCGCTGAAATCCGAGCAAAGTCTGAAACGAATCGCCGGTAGTAGCCGACCAATCCAAGGAAACTGCGAACTTCTGCCACTGTGCTAGGTACCGGCCACGTTTCAATGGCCACGATCTTCTGGGGATCCACTTCGACTCCTCCTCTGGTGATGATATGACCCAAGTACGAAATGCGATCGAGCCAGAACTCGCATTTACTGAACTTGGCATACAACTGGTGCTCTCTGAGAATCTGAAGAACAACTCTGAGATGCTGTTCATGCTCCGCTTCACTTTTGCTATAGACCAGGATGTCGTCCAAGAACACAATTACGAACTGATCCAAATAAGGCATAAAGATACGATTCATGAGGTCCATGAATACAGCCGGCGCATTGGTTGCTCCAAATGGCATCACAAGGAACTCCCAATGCCCATACCTAGATCTGAAAGCTGTCTTCGGGATGTCCTGCTCTCTGACTCTGATCTGATGGTATCCTGACCGTAAGTCGATCTTCGAGAACACTGCTGCCCCCTGGAGTTGATCAAACAAGTCATCTATCCTCGGGAGAGGGTATCTGTTCTTGATTGTCACTGAGTTCAAGGTACGATAGTCAACACATAATCTGGACGTACCATCCTTCTTTTTCACAAGAAGCATCGGGGCTCCCCAAGGCGATCCACTAGCACGAATGAATCCCTTGGTTCGGAGTTCTTCAATCATCTTGTACAATATCTCTAGCTCTGACGACGCCATCCTGTAGACTCTCTCTGACACTGGGGCTGTCCCGGGAATCAAGTCGATGGTAAACTCGATCTCTCGCTCTGGCGGCATCCCTGGAAGCTCTTCTGGGAAAACATCTGGAAACTCTTCGACTATCCGAGGTAACTGCACTGCTGCTACTGCCATTCGCAACACTGGAGGAGAAGGTTCAACTTCGCCTCGGGAGAAGGAAAACTCCGGCTCGCCTGGAATGCTAAAAATAACCCTGCCAATGTGGCAGTCTATCCTAGCATACTGGTCCCTCAACCAATCCATCCCTAAGACCACATCATAATCGGCCATCGGGAACTCTATCAATCTAGCGGGGAATTCTCTACCGCTAACTACGATCCGACACGAGAAAAATACTCTATCTACTCCCACAAGTCCGTTACCAGTAAGTATATTGAGCCTTACTGATAATGACTCGGGCTCCAGTCCTACCCGTGTCGCGAATCGTGCAGACATAAATGAATGCGAGGCACCAGAATCAAATAAAGCTGAAGCTGGAAGGGAGTTGACGAGAATAGTACCTGCCACCACCTCACCTGGTGCTATTCCTTCTTCTCCTATGGTCAAAGCCAGCACTTGACCATGTCCTCTGGGTGCGGGTCCCCTCTGCTGAAAATTCCTCTGCCTGCTCTGGATCAGGGCTTGGGCTTGGGCATACTGCTGCGGCCTCTGCTGCTGGAACGCCTGGGCCTGCGTCGGCAATGCCCTCGGGAGCGGGTACTGCAGCTGCTGCTGCTGCTGGACTGGTGCTGGTCCTCTAACTGAAGGACTAGAGAAGGCGGATGAACTCCCCCTGTTCGGGCAGTTCCCAACCCTGTGGTCCGGGGCACCACAAACCAAGCACAAACCTTGTGCTCTGCGACACTCTGATACCACATACCCTGGCTTCCCGCAGTGTGAACATCCCACTGCGGAAGACTGCTTCTGCTTCTGCTGCTGAGGGTACGTCGGGGTGGAATGTTGAACCGACGTCACAGAGGCCGCCCGCCTCGGAGCTCCAATGGTCAAAGCCCTGGCGGCCGGGGTTGGTGCTGATGACTGATTCATCTGGCCGTGAGATCGCTTCCGACCTCCGGTCCTATCCACGATCCTCTAGGAGGTATACTCATGCCTCCGGGCTGCCCTCAGTACTGCATCAAAGGTCTGATGCTCAAACTGCTCCACCGCCAATAGAATCTCCAGATGAAGCCCCTGCTGGAACCGCTGGGCTCTATCGAACTCGGTCGCCACCAAGGTGGGAGCAAACCGACTAAGCCTAGAAAACTCGGCCGCATATCCATCGACCGTCCTGCCCATCTGCTTCAGATTGGTGAACCTCGTCTGTAGATCATACCGAGCTACAACATCAAAATACTTGGTCTGGAATCTCTCCCTGAATACTGCCCATAAAATAGGGGCCACTAATCCATCGGCCTGCGCTGCCCACCAGCTGCAGGCAAGATCTAGTAACTGCAGGCGCACTACGGCCACCTTCTCGTTCTCTGGAGTCTTTGCTGCTTCTAGAATCACCTCTGTGTCCTGAAGCCATGCATCTGCAGCGATCGCATCTTCACTGCCGTCGAAGAAGGGAGGGTTTAAGCGCTTGAAGCTGTTGGCCGCGCTATTACCCTGATGACCTCCTCTGGTCAAAGCATCTGCCACCGCCTGGTGCAAGGCATCTCCGCGATGATCTTGGGAAGCTAATAGGGATCTGATGAGATCCACCAAAGTGCCATCATCAGGCTCTGCAGGCGGGACGGGCTGAACTGGTGGTTCTCCTTCGGTAGGCATAACTCTGGAGGCTACTCCTGAATGTTGGGCTTGATCTCCAGGTTGTTGCTGGTCCGCGGGAGGTGCTCCGCCTTGCTGATCGGCAGGTCCAGGAACAATATCGCTGAAGAAGACGACATAGGGAACAATAAGAAAGGACCAGGATTGATCAACGATACAAGCATGTGATCAGGTCATGATTACAGGGATTCAGAAGATACGAGCAGAGATCAAGGGCGAATACTGATTGAGACATCTATTCGGTAAACCCTCACATATCTTGATTTACAAGACCTGCATGGGCCACCACTTAAAACCATGTCACGCCCCAGAACCAGAATACTGGAGAGCGGGGGCAGACATAGCCAGCTACGTATAATGAAATGGAATCCACGTCACTATACGGTCACGGCTGTCTAGATATATGAGGATTTAACTACAATCTATCAGTCTCCTATGGTCGAGAACAAACCTATTGTCTCAATCACAAGCAAGTAGTAACAGTCACAAGATATTAGAGCATCAATATATAATAGTAAGGCGTCCCATACATTACATATTGGATGATCATGAAGCTAGTCGTACAAAATATCAGGACTAGCAAGAGTTTTAGTCAATACATGATCAACCCTAGGATTTGTCAATCATGTTACAGCCCGTAGGCAGACAGTAAATAAAGGTGCAATACGAGCTAACACGTGCTCGCCGGCTAAACGCCTCTAAAGAATAATTTTACAAATAGAGTGGGAGGACAAAAGAAACCCACTCGTTGCCCTGGTTACGCCTGGTGGTCACCATCGGGCTGGAAGATAGGTGGATCCTCTAGTGCTGCTCCGATATCTGGCCACACAAAACCAGCTGGGTCAGACCCCAGAAAGAGCAAGTGCCACAAAGGAGGCTTCACTTAGGAACTAAAACCAGCATATCACAATAGAATATTAAAGATAAATAATAATTAAAGAACTGATAATAATAGAGATAACAACAGTAAACTGAGTACGAGGAAACCATTCAAGTAGCCAGGTCACAACCCTTAAACCAAACAAGGACCGGGGTTGCAGCCCTTCACCTGAATAGAAACCCGTCTCAAATACTATTGGTACAATGAGGACAATAAACGAAAAGAGGACACAGAACTGCTCCGGGAGCCAGGTTACAACCCTTAAACCAAACAAGGACCGGGATTGTAATCCTTCGCCTGAACAGAACTGGACCCCTGATCTTTATTGTTAATGTCGGTATAAATAATCACGATATTGAAGTAAGGTAAAACATGACAAGCATGACATGGGGAGCAATAAGACAATAAACGAGAAGAGAACACAGAACTGCTCCGGAAGCCAGGTTACAACCCTTAAACCAAACAAGGACCGGGGTTGTAACCCTTCGCCTGAACAGAACTGGACCCCCGATCGTTATTGTAAAGGCAGGTACAATAAGCAGGACGATATATGATAGGATAACCATGGAACTATTCAGATAGCCAAGTTACAACCCTTAAACCAAACAAGGACCGGGGTTGTAACCCTTCACCTGAACAGAACTTGGTATCCCATCATTTATCGATACAAGAAATCATGTCCTGATACAATCTTATACAGGATCAGGATAAGACTAAGCTGGGATAAACTTCATCCAATCAATCACGGCCAATCAAGAGTACGGCTTGATACTTTTAACTAACTAGGGTTATCACAGGCCTAGTTACTAGCAAGATGCAATAAGATTATCCCAACAGCCACAAGCCCTGCAGACCATCCGGTTATCCGGGTCGAATGTCCGTTTATGAAGGGTGCACCACATGACTGTGTGCTGGAAATGTGCCCTACTCGTCGGTAGGCTACAAGTCCACTTAATGCACCCAGATAACGGAATTGCCTGTAGCTGGGAATCTCTTCATGACTACTGAATCGTTCTAGTTAATTAGCCTTAGTCAATTTCAGTAGGTAACCCTGACCGTGGTACTCAGGGATCCCCATCCTAGATATGATCCAAGACAGTACCAGTTTATTTGTACAAACGTAATCGCCCACGGTGTCCAGGTCATTCATACTTGTCATGTCAGTTTACTTGTCAAAAGGGCGCCACAGCGGGCCACTATCGTGTTCTATTCTTACATTATCATGAATGAGAAAAATTGTATAAAATAACTAATAACATATTCTTGAAGCCAAGGAAAAGATCTACAACTTTCATGTTTTGAGTTTTTCAAGATTCTAGCTACAAAACAACTTAAACAGGCAAAAACAGTGAATTTCTGTACAAATCGGCGCATGAGATTTCTGCACGAATCGGCGCATGGGATTCCTGCACAAATCGGCGTATGAGATTCCTGCACCAATCGGCGCATGAGATTCCTGCACGAATCGGCGCATGAGATTTCTGCATGAATCGGCGCATGAGATTCCTGCACGAATCGGCGCATGAGATTCCTGCACGAATCGGCGCATGAGATTCCTGCACGAATCGGCGCATGGGATTCCTGCGCAATCGGCGCATGGGATTCCTGCACGAATCGGCGCATGGGATTCCTGCGCAATCGGCGCATGGGATTCCTGCACCAATCGGCGCATAAGATTTCTGCACAAATCGGCGCATGAGAAACTCACGTTGCGTCTTCAATACATACGCGTAGGGAACCTACGCGCATGACACGCTCGGAGTTAAGGGATGCGTTACCGGGATTTCACGGCGCATGGCCTCCCGGCGCATGGCCTCCCGGGCGCATGAGGTTCCCGGCGCATGGGGTTCATCGTCCCCAAACAGCAAGTTCAGCCATGAAAGTTCCGAAAACTTGTAATGGCCATAACTTACTCATCCGGAGTCGAAATCAAGCAAAACAGAAGCCAAAACTGAATGAAATTGAATTCTCTACAACATAGAACCATTAGTTTTCGAAAATAACCAAGTTTTAGAGATCAAAACCAAGAAAACTAAACAAGAAGGAACTTAAAACTTAGATCTACAAAATATAACCATCAAAACCGAAAACTTCCAGTTCTAAAGAGGCTTAGAATCTAGTAAGGAAGAGAATGGAACAATAAAATATGAGATCCATCATGAAGCAAGTTTGCACTTGCCTAAGCTCTCTCTCTCTCTCTCTCCTTCCTGGTAGGTGTAGAAGTAAATGTGGAGAAGAAGAAGAAAAATAATGAAGAGAGAGAAAGAGGAGGGGTTAATAAATGGGGATGGTGGTGGGAGGTAGGGGTTCACCTTTGGTTCATGATGAACCAAAGCAAACCAAGCCAAGCCGAACCAACCCAAGAATAAACCAATCAATGAAATGCTAGAATAAATCAAGCAAGGAGACATGTAATACAAGTCAAGATACGTATACGTATTCTAAAATACGTAATACGAACTACAGGCATTACACAAAAATTTTGGCAACATAATTTCAGGAAGACGTGTATGGTTATCAGATTATATTTTAAATCGGTTCACTTTGTTATGACCAGATGAGCGAGAACGTATTCTTATCATCATTCTTCCCCGTCTTGGTTAACTCTGTCTATCTACAACAACAAGTAGGATTTTCTCAACATAATTGTTTGTGTTCCATCTTTCTATGATTTGACTAAACTCTTCTTCTCTAACCTCTTGGGTAATTCTTCTCGTCCTTCTCGATAATTGTTGAAGGTGCCTCATGGGTTGATTCAGGAAAGGTTCGAAAAGTATATTTATCCTTGTATTACGAAATCGAGAGTTTGCATCCAGAGAAATATTGGCGAGGTATGACTTCAGATAACGACATCATGGCTAAATATGTTTTTCGAATTCTACTTGGACCACTCCCTAAGCATTTTGACTAACATCTTCTCCTTTATTTTGCAAAAATTGTTTGGAAATATTTTACGGATTTAGCCAAGTTAAGTTCATGAACCTATATTATCTGGCGTGACAGCTGTGCACTGCAGCCATCCGTTATATTATAGAACAAGGAAGTTAATCGCAACCAGATGCACACTAGCACGATAGTAACTTCATGTGACATAATTACGGAGGTATATGGTTCTTGAATTTTACTTCGACTACGTCCTATGCATCTCGTTTGGCCTCGTACTATTCTTGAAAATAATTCGACAATCTTTCCTGTCTTGCTTGACCATTACCTTGTCTGAATATTGATATGGATTGCTAGACCCAGTCTTAGGCCTTTGTTACCTTCTATTTTTGATGATTGGATAGCCAGACCTTGTTAACAGATTCTGTAGTGTAACTATAATATGTTATTATGTGTGATTGTGATGAGTATATTTTTCCTAGGGACTTATTGGGTTAAGCTTATAGGACAGATATGAGTGACTGACTATAGTGGACTTAGAAACCATTAAGAATGATTAGTTTGCTAGTATAGATTGGTTTTAAGGTATCTAAGAAGGAGTAATAAAATATTATATTTTATGACTACAGATTAAGGACTAGAATCTTGTGCTTAGATTCTAAGGGGTAAAATGACATAGTTTTAAATGAAATAAGTTTGTTGAACCAAAACCAAAATACCTGTAGAGAGAAACAACATAGATGATCACAAGGGTAGCAGATTGGGTACTGTAGCCATAGCAGTTGCATGTTTTAGCTTGACCTATTAGATGATTTTTAATTTCGAGGACGAAATTTTTATAAGGTGGGTAGGATGTAAGCCCCCTGAATTTAGGGCTTATTTTTTTCAATTTTATAAATCAATTATTTGCAATAAATATTATTATTTGATTATTATTTGATTAAATGCTCTTTACTGTGACTTCGACTTCTGGAGCGTCAGAGATGCCAATCTCTGGAAACTCTCTTCATCAGTGTGTAGTAGACAAGACTACCTTCATGTTGATATATCATGTCACATCCAAACTTGTTCCCTTGTACTCTTTTTGCTTCACACAACTTTGGATCAATTTAGACCATTTGATCATTAATAATTATTAATTGATTTTCCCACTTTTATCTTTGATCATCATATGCACGTTACCGTGACTTTTAATTTAGGAGCACAAGGCTAGTCATTTTCTTGAAACCAACTTCTCATGCCTGATCTACTCGAGACGCCCTGCACCCATGACCTTCGTGTCCCACTCAGACACACCATCTTGTGCTTCATTTGCTTCGTACAACTTTTGGGTCAATTTAGGCCAATTAATTATCCACCGTAGAATGTGATCTGACTTCCAATTTAATTTTGGGACCCGACATCGACCCAAACCTGTCAGCCCAAAATATGGACATAGCCTACATGAAGCCTACTATCCGCCTGACACTTGTGTCCCATTTATTTGAGTCCCCACATGTTACTTATTTACCCATGATCATAAATACCTTTTTAAATTCAATTAATGCACCATGTTCGATTTTGACCCGACCCGGCTCAACCGAACCCAACGCAAACTTCATGTTGCCCCCTCATGAATACCCACACACAATTTTTCCTAAAAAAAATATTAAATACCTAGTTTTTCCACTTCAAATATTTAATGTATTTTTCATTGATTTAAATCCCTAAAGGAATGATCTATTCCCTACATTAAATCATAGCCTTCATTCCACCCTTATTTAATCCTAGCCCTCCATTCCTACTTGGCACTCACTCCCAAAAACCCCTCTCTATGGCCGGCCCTAACATTTAGAGAATCCCCCTTTCTCTCTCTATTTTTCCCTCTCTCTCATTTATTATTCCTACATACACCTATTTTCTCTCTCCTCCTTAAGAACCAATAGCAGCTTCCCCCATGCTTGGCCGAGCATCTCCCATGGCCGACCCTCTCCTTCCTCTATCATGAGTCTTCTCCTTTCTCCTCCTCCCGAGCACAGCCACCAGCAACCCCCTTTTCCCCCCATGGTCGAGCTCATCCCCATCACCCTTCCTCTCCTCCTCTTTTCTTCTTCATTATCATTCTCTCCACTCCACCACCATCTCATCATCATTCACAGCCACACATCACTACCACTCCACTTCGCCTCCGCCGTCGCGCTCGTCGTGGCCGCGCCGTCGTGCCAGGCCAGCGCAGCCCCTACCGCAGCTGACAGCAGCAGCAGCAAACAGTGCCGCAGCAGCGCGCAACAGCAGCAGCCGCTCGTGCGCACGGGCCACCGCGCGCCGCCGTGCGCCGCCGTACGCCGCGTATGTACAGTATTTATATATATATTATATATTTATTTCTTTATGTATATATATGTATTTTCTATATATATATATATATATATATATATATATATATATATATATATATATATATATATATACATATATACATATAGGTTATATATGTATATGTATATATACATAACTATTTAGCCTAAGTAAATTATGTAATATTATACATATGTATATTTTCAATATATGTAAATATTACTTATCATATTTTTATGGCCACTATGTATAATTTTACCCTATTAAAATATTAATATTTATTATATATTTTTAACTCTTTGTATTTTTTGTGTATTTTTAATTACTGCAACCATTTGGTGTCCATGCCTAGCATGGGTTTTTGGGCCCAAATGTGTTTTCACACATTCAAGACCTGTACAAGTCATATTGGACTTGATTCATGGCCTTAGGTCCTGTATTTGAACTTTGGTTCAAATTATGTACATGGACAAAATACGCAGATAATTAATTATTTAATTTCAGATTGTGTGCCATGCTGTTTTTGGATTTCTAAAAATACTTTAATTGCTGTTGAAATTCTGGAAAATTAGTATTTAGATACTATGTTAATTTAGCTAATTTAGAATAATTTTTACAGTATTTAATTTACAGTTTTGCCACTATTTTGGCATATGAAACCAGAACTCATTTTCTGTGTACTTAAGAAAAACTGATTTTTATAAAATACTTGTACTGGTTAATAAATTCTAGAAAAATTATAATAAATTTCTATAATTAACAAGGATCATTTTGGTACTTTATTTTATGTAAAATTAAGCTTTTTGTCTATCTCAAAAATTGTTGGAACACAATGTTCATTTGATTTATTTATTAAATAATTACGACTTACAACTTTTTGTGTTATTTTGAGTTATAGCCGTTTTGAACCTTACCCCTCACTAGTGTAAAGACCCTAGAAAGTTAGTTATAATATTGTGTCACCCCATATTGGTCTCCTATGCTAAAGTCATCATTTTGGCTAGGTGCCCAGTCACAAGTCGTGTTGCACCAATTAGTGTTCTAGTATTTTAGCTTAGTGTAAAAACTAAGTTTATGTATTTATTTCTACAGTGACGAGTTACCAGACATCTATAGCACTTTTATCGCAGCTTATTTTGCAAGAGGCAAGTACTTTCTACAAACTTTACATACTGTTACATAAATGAACTGCAAATCCGACCATGTTAAATGCTGATCCTTGGGGTAGCAAGTTAAATCTTCACATGTCGTACTTTCAGTTACTACCATGCTTAGAACAGTCTTTATGTATCTCTCACATGATTAGAATATGGGTTATGGGGAAACTGATAGTAGAGTACGTGATCATGCACCCTTTATCGTACCGAGCAAAGTTTTATTTTATATGTTACTGCACCGTAGGCCATTATCCCGCATTTCTGTACGGAGGTACACCTATGCTTGTACACTTGTACGTATGTATATTTTATTTACATGTGCCCCTGCACATTGTACACCTATTGACGATCACGTACCTGCTACAGTTTTAAACATTACATATACATCTGTCTCTATGACATATGTGTCCTTGCCATGATAGATTATGTGATGCCATATTTCCAGTTATTCCTCTTATGTTCATTTCCATGTTTCATATGCTAGTTTGTTAGAATCAGTACTTGCTCCCGTCCTGATAGGATAACGTTGTAGGTATCCTTACTGAGGAGGAGTTACTCTGCAACTCATATTATGGAGATACTGCCGAGGACCCGGCTTTGCTTTACGAGGATGTTCCTGCGGGAAAACTCGCCTAGTTTGCATAGTCACTTGGGATACTTAGTGTAGTCATGTATTAGACTACGTATTTTGTAACTGGACATGTATCCAGTTTTACATTTCAGACTTGTACTTTGGGCTTATTTCTATATGAGACGACTTTTGTGTTTGGAGCATTTATGACTTTTATTCACTTATAGAACTGTTAGCACATTTAGTCTTATCTTGTTATCTCTAGAACAGCTTACTGCATTTTATCCCAAACGCAGGCTGGACATGACTCGGCCCGGCCCAACAATTTGGGTAGCGGGTCGTGACATGTTTTTAGTGGTGGCCCATGCAGGTCGAGATTAAATTGTTTGGTTACGTTATTGTACCAAGCATGCCTGTAATTATGAACTTAAGGTAATTAGACAACATTAGGAATAACGCTTAGAACACCTAGAGGAATGCTAGGATTGCAACATAGGAAATACATCACATGCTTGCTATTATAAATTAGATTTCCTTGTCTATGATTGCTTACTTTAACAAGTCCTTATAAGTCCTTTTTATTGTAATTAGATGGTGCTTACTCGTTTATCCCAGTATGTCACATCAGAGAATGGTACACTCCCCATCCAGTCAGCTGACCAGTTGACTGATACACCTCCACCTACCATACTCCCCCACTCCACAAATCCACCAACCCAGATGCCTCCACCACCTTCCACATCGCAGTCCCAGCAGGACCCGATACTTCCACCACCCCCTGTCACTATACCTACCCAGGCTTTCGTCACACTCGACGGAAACCAACTGGTCACTCTGATCCAGGGATTCCTAACAACCCATCAGGAGCAGACTACCCTACTCCGCCAGAGCATGAAGCGTTCTGAGGAACGTCCCGTGGTCCCACCACCTGTAGAGCCACGGCAGAGAGCGGGGACGATTAAGGACTTCATGGGTCTGAACCCCAAGGAGTTCTCAGGGACTGAAGGCATAGTAGTAGCAGATGACTGGCTAGACTCGGTAGAGAGGAAGCTCCTTGGAGTTAGGATGTCGGGTGACCTCCAGGTCGAGGCAGCGAGATTTCTGCTGATAGATTTCGCAGGAGTTTGGTTCCGCAATGAGCCGTTATTTGCGAGAGGGAGAGCCACTTGGGATCTGTTCAAGACCCAGTTCAAGAAAAAATTCTTCTCGACCACTGCTAGAGTAGCCATGGGGCTACGATTCTAGAACATCCAGCAGGAAAACCGTTCTATTGATGACTATGCGACAGAGTTTAGTCGCCTGAGCCGTTTCGCTCCTAGTATGTTTGCAGACCCAGAGGAGATGACCCGTAGGTTTTGCCATGGTCTAGTTCCAGACATTAGCATTCTTATAGTGGTGAACGGTACGACTGACTACTACCAGAGCCTAGAGTTGGCCCGGAGCATTGAGGAGCGTCTTCTGTCTAGCAAGAGGCCGGCTTCTGTACATCATGAGGGACCGTCCAAGCGTCAGGCTTTCCAGCAGAGAGCACCGATGCCGCACCAGCAGACATACCGTCCCCCTATACCACATCATCAGACCCCGCCAGTTAGAGCCCCGGGACCCCGACAGCAGCAGAAGGGAGTTATATGTTCTTTCTGCGGAAGACCAGGTCATGACTTCGCCGTCTGCAGGAAGAGGTTGGGTCAGTGCTTAGTTTGTGGGTCTGCCACCCATCAGCTTCGGAACTGCCCAGCAGCCAAGGGACCTAGAGGACCACTCCCGACTCAGCAGCAGAGGTTTGGGCAGCATCTATAGCAGCAGAAGGGACCTCAGGGAAGGTTTATAGTCTAGCTCTCGAGCCAGAGCCGGAGCAGGTTTCGGAGCCAGATTACTTAGCTGACGTCATTACAGGTTATATTTATTTGCATACTTTTCTAGCTCTATGCTTGTTTGATTCTGGTGCATCTCATAGCTTCCTGTCATTAGAGTTTATACATGAACACCACTTAGTATCTACACCTACTGCGGAGATTAGTAGAGTAATGACGGGAGGAGGACCAGTGCCTATTAGAGCTAGCTATAGATGCTCTATTACTATAGCCGGGAGAGAGTTTGAGGGGCGATTCTTTGTGATGCCACTCCCCGGTTATGATATCATATTGGGGATGGACTGGCTTAGCTATGCCCATGCATCTATGATTGTCATGATGGTAGTATTTTATTCAGTCCCCCAGGCACAGCACCATTCAGAGTCAGGAGGACAGGGCCGGAGATCAGCCTAGAGCCGAACTGTTGTGCGACAGTTGGGGACATAGCACCGCCACACCCTATCATTAGGGAGTTTATGGATGTATTCCTAGAGGATCTTCCAGGACTTCCACCTGACAGAGATGTGGAGTTCACTATAGATTTAGTGCCGGGTTCATCACCAGTATCCCGGACTTGCTATAGAGTGGATCCCAAGGAGGCCGTAGAGATGAAAGAGCAGATTGATGACCTGTTGAAAAAGGGTTTCATTCGATCTAGTACTTCTCCATGGGGAGCGCCAGTGCTCTTTGTGCCTAAGAAGGATGGTACAGTCCGGTTGTGTATTGACTACCGGGCCTTGAATGCCATCACCATTAAGATAAAATATCCTCTGCCCAGGATAGATGATTTGTTCGACCAGTTGAGTGGGGCGAAGGTGTTTTCCAGGATAGACTTGAGATCCGGGTACCACCAGGTGAAGGTCAGGGCAGCAGACGTCCAGAAGACGGCGTTCAACACGAAGTACGGGCAGTACGAGTTTCTGGTGATGCCATTTGGTCTCACAAATACGCCAGCTATCTTTATGAATTTGATGAATAAGACATTCCACCAGTATCTTGATAAGTTTGTCGTAGTGTTTATCAACGACATCCTGATATACTCGAAGACGCCGGAGGAGCTTGCAGAGCACTTGCGAATAGTTTTGGGGATTCTGAGGCAGGAGAGATTGTTTGCCAAATTACCGAAGTGCGAGTTCTTTTTAGACTGAGTGGAGTTTCTCGGCCATGTAGTTACTGGAGAGGGAATCTCGGTGGATCCCAAGAAGATTGCTGCAGTTGAGACATGGAAGGCTCCGCGTCAGTTTCAGAGATCAGGAGCTTTCTGGGTTTAGCAGGCTATTATAGAAAGTTCGTCTAGGACTTTGCTAGGATAGCTGAACCCATGACGAAGCTGACGCGGAAGGATGTAGAGTACATTTGGTCAGAGGACTGTCAGGCAGCATTTGAGGAGCTCAAGAGGAGGCTGACGACCGCTCCAGTTCTGACTTTACCTTCAGGTTCTGGAGGTTTCACCATATACAGCGATGCTTCTGGAAAGGGGCTAGGATGTGTCCTACAGCAGCATGGAAAAGTGATTGCTTATGCATCTAGGCAATTACGGACTCATGAGCGGAATTATCCTACCCATGACCTAGAGTTAGCTGCGGTGATCTTTGCACTCAAGTTATGGAAACATTACTTATACGGAGAGCGTGTGGAAATCTTTACTGACCACAAAAGCTTGAAGTATGTGTTCACGCAGAAAGAGCTGAACATGAGGCAAAGACGATGGTTGGAGTTGATGAAGGACTTCGACATCGATTTACAGTATCACCTCGGGAAGGCAAATATGGTGGTGGATGTGCTGAGTGGCATCTGATGGCATGGTATCTGATGATAGATCGGCATTTGCGGGAAGATCTGGAGAAGCTCGGTATCGAGCTAGTTCGTCCAGGATCAGTGATACAGATGACGGCGCTTGACATTCAGTCAGGTTTGATGGAGCAGATCCGGGAGGCACAGTCTACAGATGAGAGCCTTCGCAGACTTCGAGCCCAGGCTTTAGCTGGATTGCTGGATGACTTCACTATAGCAGAGGATGGATCCTTGAGGCATGGCAGTCGATTGTGCGTGCCGAAGGAAGAGCTGGTAGAGGCAGTCTTGCAGGAGATGCACCGATCGAGATATTCTATTCACCCTGGTGCTAACAAAATGTACCGTGACTTGCGGGAACATCTTTGGTGGCACGGGATGAAGAGGGATGTATCACATTTCATCTCGAGATGCCTAGTTTGCCAGCAGGTCAAGGCGGAGCGCCAGAGGCCAGCTGGTTTGTTGCAGCCGTTACCCATTCCCGAGTGGAAGTGGGAACATATTACGATGGACTTCGTCTCAGGGCTTCCTCGATCCCAAGGAGGGAAGGATGCCATTTGGGTCATCGTGGACAGGCTGACGAAGTGTGCGTACTTCATACCCTTCAAGGTGGGGCTTTCTACCGAGAAGTTGGCAGAGCTATACATGCAGCAGATAGTTGGTCTACACGGAGTGCCAGTGAGCATCGTGTCGGACAGAGACAGCAGATTCACATCCCACTACTGGAGGAGCTTGCAGGAGGATTTGGGCAGTAGGCTCAAGTTCAGTACGGCGTACCACCCGCAGACAGATGGGCAGTCCGAGAGGACGATACAGACACTGGAGGATATGCTGAGGACCTGCGTACTGGACTTCGGAGGATCTTGGGAGAGCCATCTGCACTTGGTAGAGTTTTCATACAACAACAGCTACCAAGCCAGTATCGGTATGTCTCCTTTCGAGACGCTATATGGACGACGATGCCGCACACCGCTCTTTTGGGATGATCTTGGAGACAGAGTTATGTTTGGGCCAGAGATGATCACGGATGCAGCAGAGAAGGTCGGGATGATCAGAGACAGGCTCAGAGTAGCTCAGGACAGGCAGAAACACTGGACTGATGCTAGTCGTAGACCGATGGAGTTCGCAGACGGTGATATGGTGCTAGTGAAGATATCACCTACTAGAGGGACGATCCGGTTCGGACGAGGAGGGAAGCTGAGCCCCAGATACATCGGGCCGTTTGAGATACTTGGTAGGATTGGAGAGGTAGCTTACAGGGTTGCACTTCCACCCAACCTAGCAGGAGTTCACGATGTCTTTCACGTATCTCAGCTGAGGAGATATGTTCCAGACCCCAACCATGTGCTAGATCATTCAGAGTTGGAGGTCGGACCGAGCCTTACAGTTTCTGAGCAGCCAGTGGAGATATTAGACAGGAGAGAGAAGAGGCTGAGGAACAAGGTTATACCCTTAGTACGAGTAGCTTGGAGCCGTCACTCTCCGGGTGAATCTACTTGGGAGAGGGAGTCGGACATGAGGGAGAGATACCCTTACTTGTTCGATCCAACCACTGCGAGGGAACCACCCGTTTTCGCTTGATACCTTAGAGGTTAGTTTCGATCATAGCCTTAGTCATTTGTTGTATTGCTTGCTATGTTAGAAAATTGTAGGGTCTTCAATCCTTATGAATTTCGAGGACGAAATTTTTCAATGAGGGAAGACTTGTGAGCCCCTGTTTTTCAAAAAAATTATTTAATTAGCATTAATTAATTATTAATGTCATATTTAGCCTTAAAATATTTATTATAATTTTTAGGAATTTTTCTAGAATTTTTAAATGAGTTTTAAATGAGTTTTAAATACTAAAATATTATTTTGCAATTAATTTAAATGTTTTAATATCATTTTGTAATATTTAGAATTGTTTTAATATAGTTATGTAATTTATTAAATTGTTATAATATCAGTATGCAATTTATAATTTGTTTTTAATTACGGAATGCAAATTCCTATTTGTATTTACCTATTGGAAGGACCTACTTGTAATTACCTAAACTCTAGGGGGTTTTCTGTAATTCCTAACCTACCCACCGCCGACGACCAGGCTGACCCCCCCGACTGCCCGACGACCGTCGACTCGCTGCCCCCGCCATTTCCGGCCAGCGCGACGCCCCCCGACCGACTCGACCCCCCCATATAAACCCCCTCACTCCCCTTAGCTCGACCACCACCACGACAACCCCCCCAGCCACCGCAACTCTTCTTCTACGACCAAAACCCTAAGCCCCAAACCCTAACTCCGGCTAACCCCCAGTGCCGCCTCACCGACGAACGTCACCGCCCCCAACCACCCTCAACTGACTCGCCGCGCTGAGGCGAATCGATCGCCACCCGAGCGCCGCTTCCCCATCTCCTCCTCCGCCGTCCACGGCCTTCGAAACCCTCACCAATCGCCGGACACGTAAGTTGCAGCACTGAATCGTGTCGTACGTGTCTCGAATCCACGTATGTGGTTCGCCAGAACACGGGGACCCTAGTCCAGTGCTTGGACACGCGAATCGATACTCGTACGTGTCGTGCATAGCACGGACACATAGACTCTGTGTCCCAAACTGTCAGGACACAGAGTTGATTTTTCGGGTTTACTGTTATTTCAACTAAAACCTAAATAAAATAAATCTAAATCCTAACCCTAACACAACGAACGGGCTGACCCCCTGGCCAGCCCGACGGCGCTGTGTTGGTTTTCCTTTCCTTTTCCTTTTTCTTTTTGTTTTTTATGTTATATATATATATATATATATATATATATATATATATATATATATATATATATTTATATATATATAATATTATATACGTATGTACAGTATTTATATAAATTTTATTATATATATATATATATATATATATATATATATATATATATATATATTTATATATATATACTATTATATACGTATGTACAGTATTTATATAAATTTTATTATATATATATATATATATATATATATATATATATATATATATATATATATATATATATATATATATATATATATATATATATATATATATATATATATATATATATATATATATATATATACTATTATATATGTATACTATTATATATATGTATACATATATTTGTATACTATTATTATATATGTATACATATATTTATTATATATATATATATACTATTATATATATGTATTTCTGTATATATTTTATTATTATTATATATATATATATATATATATATTTTATATATATATATATATATATATATATATATATATATATATATATATATATATATATATATATATATATATATATATATAAATACTGTACATACGTATATAATATATATATATATATACTATTATATACGTATGTACAGTATTTATATATATATATATATATATATATATATATATATATATATATATATATATATATATATATATATATATATATATATATATATATATTATATATTTATTTCTTTATGTATATATATGTATTTTCTATATATATATATACATATAGGTTATATATATATATATATATATATATATATATATATATATATATATATATATATATATATATATATATATATATATATATATATTTTTTTTTTTTATACATATAGGTTATATATGTATATGTATATATACATAACTATTTAGCCTAAGTAAATTATGTAATATTATACATATGTATATTTTCAATATATGTAAATATTACTTATCATATTTTTATGGCCACTATGTATAATTTTACCCTATTAAAATATTAATATTTATTATGTATTTTTAACTCTTTGTATTTTTTTTTGTGTATTTTTAATTACTGCAACCATTTGGTGTCCAAGCCTAGCATGGATTTTTGGGCCCAAATGTGTTTTCACACATTCAAGACCTGTACAAGTCATATTGGACTTGATTCATGGCCTTAGGTCCTGTATTTGAACTTTGGTTCAAATTATGTACATGGACAAAATACGCAGATAATTAATTATTTAATTTCAGATTGTGTGCCATGCTGTTTTTGGATTTCTAAAAATACTTTAATTGCTGTTGAAATTCTGGAAAAATACTATTTAGATACTATGTTAATTTAGCTAATTTAGTATAATTTTTACAGTATTTAATTTACAGTTTTGCCACTATTTTGGCATATGAAACCAGAACTCATTTTCTGTGTACTTAGGAAAAACTGATTTTTATAAAATACTTGTACTGGTTAATAAATTCTAGAAAAATTATAATAAATTTCTATAATTAACAAGGATCATTTTGGTACTTTATTTTATGTAAAATTAAGCTTTTTGTCTATCTCAAAAATTATTGGAACACAATGTTCATTTGATTAATTTATTGAATAATTACGACTTACAACTTTTTGTGTTATTTTGAGTTATAGCCGTTTTGAACCTTACCCCTCACTAGTGTAAAGACCCTAGAAAGTTAGTTATAATATTGTGTCACCCCACATTGGTCTCCTATGCTAAAGTCATCATTTTGGCTAGGTGCCCAGTCACAAGTCGTGTTGCACTAATTAGTGTTCTAGTGTTTTAGCTTAGTGTAAAAACTAAGTTTATGTATTTATTTCTACAGTGACGAGTTACCAGACATCTATAGCACTTTTATCGCAGCTTGTTTTGCTAGAGGCAAGTACTTTCTACAAACTTTACATACTGTTACATAAATGAACTGCAAATCCGACTATGTTAAATGCTGATCCTTGGGGTAGCAAGTTAAATCTTCACATGTTGTACTTTCAGTTACTACCATGCTTAGAACAGTCTTTATGTATCTCTCACATGATTAGAATATGGGTTATGGGAAAACTGATAGTAGAGTACGTGATTATGCCCCCTTTATCGTACCGAGCAAAGTTTCATTTTATATGTTACTGCGCCGAAAGCCATTATCCCGCATTTCTGTACGGAGGTACACCTATGCTTGTATACTTATACGTATGTACATTTCATTTACATGTGCCCCTGCATATTGTACACCTATTGACGATCACGTACCTGCTACAGTTTTAAACATTACATATACATCTGTCTCTATGACATATGTGTCCTTACCATGATAGATTATGTGATGCCATGTTTCCAGTTATTCCTCTTATGTTCATTTCCATATTTTATATGCTAGTTTGTTAGAATCAGTACTTGCTTCCGTCCTGACAGGATAACGTTGTAGGTATCCTTACTGAGGAGGAGTTATTCTGCGACTCATATTATGGAGATACTGCCGAGGACCCGGCTTTGCTTTACGAGGATGTTCCTGCGGGGAAACTCGCCTAGTTTGCGTAGTCACTTGGGATACTTAGTGTAGTCATGTATTAGACTACGTATTTTGTAACTGGACATGTATCCAGTTTTACATTTTAGACATGTACTTTGGGCTTATTTCTATATGAGACAACTTTTTTGTTTGGAGCATTTATGACTTTTATTCACTTATAGAACTGTTAGCACATTTAGTCTTATCTTATTATCTTTAGAACAGCTTACTGCATTTTATCCCAAACGCAGGCTGGACATGACTCGGCCCGGCCCAACAATTTGGGTAGCAGGTCGTGACAATTCCTGAGAGGGAGTAGCTATACTCTTAGGAAATCCTGTCACGATCCGTACCCTGATTAGGGGCACGAGTTCGTGGTTACGTCCAGCCTACGCCGCAGCATCGACGGTAGAACGCTGTCTAGGTCATCTATAAATACTACAACTAAACAGATAAAGGTACCTGTACAGTATATACACTCCGAATGGAGGTGACATAGCAATACAGTCTCAATCACAAAAGCAAACTAGGATAGATAGCACGAAAGGAAATATGATAGATGAAAGCAGGAAATAAGTTCGAGATCCACACAAGCCCAAAGCTATACACAACACCACAGAGTCACAGAATATAATATGAAATACTACAGTCTAAAACAAAAGCTGGATCGCAGTTCAGGCAAGCCTAACTAAGCTAACTACTCAGGGAGTATAAAATCTAGTGGCCAAACTATCAGGCCACAGCCCTGGCCTGAGTCTCCATCTGTCTCAGAAACATCTGTAAAATTGTCAACGGTATCCTGTCAGGAAAATGAGCAAGTACAAACACCAACAACAGTTCCATGTGAATTGACAAATACTATAAGAGACAATATAATGAAATACAAGACAAAGATATGTGAAATACAGGGTAAAATCAGCAGGAAATGTATAATAGATGTGAGTACTGAATAGGACGACAAGATGTATATATATAGGGTGACTTAGGAACTATTCGGAAGCCGAGTTACAACCCTTAAATCAAACAAGGACCGGGGTTGTAACTCTTCTCCCGAACAGAACTTAGCCTCCCAGGATAAATAAATATAAAAATGTGACTTGAATTATTAGAGCGCTATGTGATCGGCTAGGGAATCATGGTAGGGTTATCCACTTGGCCCGACAATCTGCGGTGACCTCAACGAAAAGTTATGCCGGCCAACCTGGATAACATGGACATGGAGGTATTTGCTACACCCTACGTGAGGTGAGAGTGGCGCAAGCAAAATAGTGACATGGGGCTTTGATCACATAACCCCTAATAATTCCTCCATCCCCGAATAATATCATGGATCCGGACATGGCACGTCATGACACGGGATTCAAAAGCAGGTGATCAGCCCACTCTCAAATCGATGTCTATATAAGTATATGAAACATGTATATCACACACCAATATACCAAAGAAATTCAGGAATAACATCTCATGACAAGATCCGACGTATACTAGTCCGTGAACCGTCGTGTCGGGAATCATTTAAGACACTACAACTGAATCGGATGTAGTAGATATCAAGACAATAAAAACTATCAGTGAATGTACTCGCCTGTGGTCCTGAGCTGATAAGGTGAACAGACGCTCAGAGTAATCACACACCTCTAATGAGATACTATGAGTCAAACAGGGTTTTATAATGAAAATGAAACTAATTTAAGTCATGAATGCAAGTCTAAGTCAAACTTGATCAATCTAGGTCAAACTATATCAAACTGGGTCATACCAGAGCATACTAGATCACTGGGAGTCAATCCAAGTCAAACTAGGTCGAACGGGGTCAAAGGTTGACTTACAGTTGACTTTTGGTCAACCCTGGTCAACTCTGGTCAAACTAGTCTAATGTTGACCAACTGTTGACTTCTAGTCAACTGGTCAACTCTGGTTTGGTTTCGGTCAAATCTAGTCACTTATAGGCTAAGTTTGACTCTCGGTTGACTTTTGGTCAAAATGGTCAACCGAAGTCAAAACTAGTCTAGGAGCACTGTATTTGACCATTACCAACCAAGGGAACCAAGTTCTAACCACATCTTAAACTCTAAACTCAATTACCTACATTACCCTTACCAAGGTAAATTCCGATACCTTGCCCAATACAAAGGAAACCCCGCTAATTCTCAAGATACTAGCTAGGCTCCCTATACTATCCTATCTAAGGGTTACCTACCAAGATACATAGGTCTCCTAGATATCTAATTCATCTTAGGACACATGTGGTCATTTACCTATTACCTTACCATGATATCATATACCATTCTCACATTTCACTAAACACTCACCCACACAAACTCACTCACTCACTCACTCACTCACACATAACACCCATGATACCACACTTATAGGCTCACTCCTAGGCTCTTCTATAGACTCACACACATATGGATTTAGTTCACTCCTATAGGCTTACACACACACACACACAAGGCTCACAAACACACACACAAGGCTGTCCTATAGGACTGATTTGGGGGCATGTTAAGGGACTGAGTTTAGGGGCATTTAGTGACAGGTTTTAGGGCTATTTAGTGGGGTGTAAATTAATGGACTGAAATTGGACTGCCATTTGGCTTGTTAAGGGGGGGAGGCTGTTATGTGGTGTGTTTAGGACTGAAATTTAGACAGCAAAGGGGGCTAAAATGGACTGATATGTAGGCTATAGGGACTGGAATGTGGGACAACATATATGGGCTGATTAGTAGTAGAAATGGACTGATTTAGGGGTGCTGGACTGTTGGTTACATGGACAGAAATGGGACTGAAAAAGGGCAGCAATGGGGACTGTGGGGACTGGAATGTGGGGGCTAATCAATGGCAGCTATGGACTGGAATGGGCTGCTAAATACCCTGCTATTTGTTGCTGTACCTACTGCTGTTTGCAGCAGCAGTACCCCCCCCCCCTCAACACCACTCTCCACTCCCAATCTAACACTCAATCCCCTCTCTAACTCTCTCACAAACAAACTCTCAAATACCTTCCATTCTATCAAACACCCTACCAACACAAATTCCTCTCTAAACTAACACAAACACATACATCACCAACACAACAAACACACATCCAATCTTTCTCCCCCCTTTGGCCGAACCTACACCATACCCACAACATAGAGAAATACACACATTACACACCATAATATATATATATATATATATATATATATATATATATATATATATATATATATATATATATATATAAGCCAAATTATATTTACATATATATATATATATAGAGAGAGAGAGAGAGAATAACATATATATAACCCACATATATATACAATATATAGGTAAATAAATATGGTACAATATGATACTTAGAAAACTCACCTCTAAACTATTAGAAATCTGAGATTAAATATTAAAACAATATTTAAACAATATGCATAATAAATACAAGTGTCCAAATAGAGACTTTCCCACTAGGACACAAGCTTACACATAGGACACTCCTAAAAGTCTCCAAATGGACACGAAATGGACACAAATAGAGACACAACCATGGGAGTCATTCCTATGGGTCAAAATCAACCTATATGCATGTAGGGATGGTTTAGAGGAGAGATTATACCTTCCGGGAGAGAGATTCAAAGGAAAAGCCTTCCGACACGACACCGACACGTAGAGATTCCAAAAGGACACGAACGAGCTCCGAATCCTCCCAAACTTGGCTAGCTTCCTCCTTGGCTTGAGTAGAGAAGGAAAGAAGAAGATTTGGTGGAAGAAATGATAGATTTGGAGATGAAATCAATGGAGGTTGCTCTCTAGAAATTTGGGGAAGAACAAGAGAGAGAAAGTGGAAATGGAAAATAACAAATGGCTAGAGTCTATCCATTCCTAATGTGGCCGGCCCCCTTAGAGCTTGGTTTCCTATTTTGGCAATGTCAAAAATACCCCCCTCTAATCTATTAATTAATACATTGGAAAGGGTTTAAGTCGGGGCTAGTTTAGTCATTTCTAAAACACTAATCTAACTAATTCCACCATGAACTAATTAATCTAACCACTAACTAAAATAATTAGCATGTGGGCTATGGCTAACTAGTGTGTGGATCCCACTAGAGTCAAAACTACCCCGGGTCCCCGTTCAAGTCGGATTGAGCTGAAATTCGAACCCAACTCAAATAACTCCAAGACAATATCATAAATAATAAAATAAATTAAAAAAAAATTCTAAAATAAAAATGAAAAAAATACCCCTGTTCCTGAAAATTGGGGGTGACAAATCTATCCACCTTAAAAAATTTCGTCCTCGAAATTAAAACCAAACAATAGTAAAATATCAAAATCACAAGTCATGGCTTAAAATTTAAAATAATTAAATCTCAAAAATCAAAGCATGAATTAAATGACTAAAATTATAAAATTTAAAATTACTATCAAATAGAAACTGGGTGCTATAAGTCTATCCACCTTAAAAAGAATCATCCTCAAAAATTAAAACAAAGTAAACACAAAAAAATCATGCAAATCGATAATCGTATGCGTCTGTCCAATCATCATAATACTCAGAATCTCCGTCATGCCAGTGAACAAGGCTACGATAATCACAGAGTCCTCAACTATGGTACATACCTCTAGAATTATGGTATTTAAAATTTTTGCATTGTCGCATGCTTGGCAGCGAAAACCTTAAATTCCCACACCCGAGAAATACGACCATAATCCGACTATATGTCCTCACTATGCCTGCTAGCATGACCCTAGAGTATTCTAAAATCTCATAATCAAGGCGACCTAGTCCATACGACTTATCTCAGAAGGAAATCACATCACAAGAACAAACTTTTTATTTCAACTAATCAAGGAACAGATGGAATCGAATCTCAAACAGTTTATAAGGAGGCAAATGCGGAAATAAGATCGAAGATTGAAACCTGCACTCTGCCCTGCTGCTGCCTGACTGTCCTTAACTGCCACGACGAAAAGCACGCCCCTGCTGGCCTCCTATAGCCTGCTGTACTATGTCCTGGCCTGCCTGTCTGGCTGCACGGGCAGCACAGTTCTTCATCTGGTGGTCTGGAGCTCCACAGAATAAACAAAATCCTAGCTTTATCCTACAAACCTCCTGGGTGTGCCCCATCTTCTTACAGAAGGCACACTGGACGGCCTGCCTCTTGTCCGGACCCTGCTGCTGGTCGACACGTGCTGGTGCCTGATGTATCTTGTCCTGGCCTCCTCGGACTCCACGAGCGTGGCAATCCTTTAGCTGGTGGTCGGGTGCCCCACAGTATAGACACACGCCCAATCTCATCCTGCAAACCTCCCAGGCGTTCCCCGACTTTCCGCAGAAATCGCACGGAGTAGTCTGCCTCTGGTCCTGTCCCTGGTACTGAACTGGGGTATCCTGAACTGTACCCGGTACAACCCTCTCAATTGCTGCTATCACCAGCCGGTAGGAGTTCTCCATGCTCTGCCGTATCACCTCTGTCTGGCGGTGCTGTGTCTCGGCCTGTGCTCTCTGGGTCTGCAATATCTACTGCAGAAGGGCCATCATTTCCTGAGTATCCGTCGGTAGCGGAGGCAGCGGTGCGAGAATATCAGGAATGACCATGGACGGTCTCGCTGCTGGAGGTGGAAGACCTCCTGAAACCGTCGCTGCTGCTCCCGCCTGAAGGGCAGGGACTGAGGTGGCAGCTCCCTCGACTGCAGCTCCCTCAGCTGGAGGTGGAAGACCTCCGGGAACTGCCGCTGCTACTCCTGCCTGAAGGGCAGGAACTGAGGCTACTGCTCTCTCGACTGCTACTCCCGTAGCCGAAAGTAGAGGTCCTACTGGATCGGATCTCTCTGGAACTGCACTACGTCCTGCTGCCTGAGAGCGAGTAATCGCCATCCTGAGGATGAATTGAACCCAAGAGATCAATATGGCACAAGATAAGATATTATCAAAGGAGGACAATTGAATTCAAATGCAAGAAGAGTTGTCATGGTAATCAAAAGATCAGAAAATTTCCTAAAATATGATTGAGTAACTCCTATCATATCCTAGATCCTATGTCCTAGTCGCAGGCTCGTAATTAGTACTCTAAGTCGAGCACCATTACGAGATCGCACTAATTGCTACACTGACCTACATGGGCCGCCACAAAAATGTGTCATGACTCGCACCCTGATTAGGGGCACGAGTACGTGGTTACGTCCAGCCTATGCCGCAGCATCGATGGTAGAACGCTGTCTAGGTCATCTATAAATACTACAACTAAACAGATAAAGGTACCTGTACAGTATATACACTCCGAATGGAGGTAACATAGCAATACAGTCTCAATCACAAAAGCAAACTAGGATAGATAGCACGAAAGGAAATATGATAGATGAAAACAGGAAATAAGTTCGAGATCCACACAAGCCCAAAGCTATACACAATACCACAGAGTCACAGAATATAATATGAAATACTACAGTCTAAAACAAAAGCTGGATCGCAGTCCAGGCAAGCCTAACTAAGCTAACTACTCAGGGAGTATAAAATCTAGTGGCCAAACTATCAGGCCACAGCCCTGGCCTGAGTCTCCATCTGTCTCAGAAATATCTGTAAAATTGTCAACGGTATCCTGTCAGGAAAATGAGCAAGTACAAACACCAACAGCAGTTCCATGTGAATTGACAAATACTATAAGATACAGTATAATGAAATACAAGACAAAGATATGTGAAATACAGGGTAAAATCAGCAGAAAATGTATAATAGATGTGAGTACTGAATAGGACGACAAGATGTATATATATAGGGTGACTTAGGAACTATTCGGAAGCCGAGTTACAACCCTTAAACCAAACAAGGATCGGGGTTGTAACTCTTCTCCCGAACAAAACTTAGCCTCCCAGGATAAATAAATATAAAAATGTGACTTGAATTATTAGAGCGCTATGTGATCGGCTAGGGAATCATGGTAGGGTTATCCACTTGGCCCGGCAATCCGTGGTGACCTCAACAAAAAGTCATGCCGACCAACCTGGATAACATGGACATGGAGGTATCTGCTACACCCTAGGTGAGGTGAGAGTGGCACAAGCAAAATAGTGACATGGGGCTTTGATCACATAACCCCTAATAATTTCCCCATTCCCGAATAGTATCATGGATCTGGACATGGCACGTCATGACATGGGATTCAAAAGCAGGTGATCAACCCACTCCTAAATCGATGTCTATATAAGTACATGAAACATGGATATCACACACCAATATACCAAAGAAATTCGGGAATAACATCTCATGACAGGATCCGACGTATACTAGTCTGTGAACCGTCGTGTCGGGAATCATGTAAGACACTACAACTGAATCGGATATAGTAGATATCAAGACAATGAAAACTATCAGAGAATGTACTCGCCTGTGGTCCTGAGCTGATAAGGTGAACAGACGCTCAGAGTAATCACAGACCTATAATGAGATACTATGAGTCAAACAGGGTTTTATAATGAAAATGAAACTAATTTAAGTCATGAATGCAAGTCTAAGTAAAACTTGGTCAATCTAGGTCAAACTGGATCAAACTAGGTCAAACTGGGTCATACCAGATCATACTAGGTCACTGGGAGTCAATCCAAGTCAAACTAGGTCAAACGGGGTCAAAGGTTGACTTACAGTTGACTTTTGGTCAACTGGTCAACCCTGGTCAACTCTGGTCAAACTAGTCTAATGTTGACCAACTGTTGACTTCCAGTCAACTGGTCAACTCTGGTTTGGTTTCGGTTAAATCTAGTCACTTATAGGCTAAGTTTGACTCTCGGTTGACTTTTGTTGACTTTTGGTCAAAATGGTCAACCGAAGTAAAAACTAGTCTAGGAGCACTGTATTTGACCATTACCAACCAAGGGAACCAAGTTCTAACCACATCTTAAACTCTAAACTCAATTACCTATATTACCCTTACCAAGGTAAATTTCGATACCTTGTCCAATACAAAAAAAACCTGCTAATTCTCAAGATACTAGCTAGACTCCCTAGGATAGTTAGATACTCTCCTATCTAAGGGTTACCTACCAAGATACATAGGTTTTCTAGATATCTAATCCATCTTAGGACACATGTGGCCATCTACCCATTACCTTACCATGATATCATATACCATTCTCACATTTCACTAAACACTCACCCACACAAACTCACTCACTCACTCACACATAACACCCATGATACCATACTTATAGGCTCACTCCTAGGCTCTTCTATAGACTCACACACATATGGATTTAGTTCACTCCTATAGGCTTACGCACACACACACACAAGGCTCACAAACACACACACAAGGCTGTCCTATAGGACTGATTTGGGGGCATGTTAAGGGACTGAGTTTAGGGGCATTTAGTGATAGGTTTTAGGGCTATTTAGTGGGGTGTAAATGGACTGAAATTGGACTGCCATTTGGCTTGTTAAGGGGGGGGGGCTGTTATGTGGTGTGTTTAGGACTAAAATTTGGACAGCAAAGGGGGCTAAAATGGACTGATATGTAGGCTATAGGGACTGGAATGTGGGACAGCATATAGGGGCTGATTAGCAGTAGCAATGGACTGATTTAGGGGTACTGGACTGGTGGTTACATGGACATAAATGGGACTAAAAAAGGGCAGCAATGGGGACTGTGGGGACTGGAATGTGGGGGCTAATCAATGGCAGCTATGGACTGGAATGGGCTACTAAATACCCTGCTATTTGCTGCTGTACCTACTGCTGTTTGCAGCAGCAGTACCCCCCCCCCCCCCCAACTCCACTCTCCACTCCCAATCTAACACTCAATCCCCTCTCTAACTCTCTCACAAACAAACTCTCAAATACCTTCCATTCTATCAAACACCCTACCAACACAAATTCCTCTCTAAACTAACACAAACACATACATCACCAACACAACAAACACACATCCAATCTTTCTCCCCCCTTTGGCCGAACCTACACCATACCCACAACATAGAGTAACTTACCTAAGGTCGACCTTAGGTACATTTTCCTCTCTCTCTCTCTCTATATATATATATATATATATATATATCTTATACAAAACACAAAGGTTTTTGAATCCTAGGGCTGACTGTGCCAAGATAAAGAGTGGTTGGGATTTAATCTTGGTGAATCAACGGTTGTGGGGTTTTTTGGGGAATCCAAATAGTGGGGTTTGTACTCATAATGGTTGTGGATGAGCATTATTGAGAGTGGGGTTTATGGGGAATGAGCATTATTGAGAGTGGAGTTTTATGGGGAATCCAAAGAGTGGGGTTTGCACTCATAATGGTTGTGGATGAGCATTATTGAGAGTGGAGTTTTATGGGGAATCCAAAGAAAATTCACATCCAGCAGTGGTTGGGATTTAATATTTTGATGGGGGCCTCATAATTATTATTGTTCGTTTAAAATTGGGGGTCCAAGATTTTGAGGGGGAATACCTTAAATGAACCATGCCCTATGGGCACGGGTTATGACTATATATATATATATATATATATATATATATATATATATATATAGAGAGAGAGAGAGAGAGAGAAAAAAAATATATATATATAGAGAGAGAGAGAGAGAGAATAACATATATATAACCCACATATATATACAATATATAGGTAAATAAATATGGTACAATATGATACTTAGAAAACTCACCTCTAAACTATTAGAAATCTGAGATTAAATATTAAAACAAGATTTAAACAATATGCATAATAAATACAAGTGTCCAAATAGAGACTTTCCCACTAGGACACAAGCCTACGCATAGGACACTCCTAAAAGTCTCCAAATGGACACGAAATGGACACAAATAGAGACACAACCATGGGGGTCATTCATATGGGTCAAAATCAACCTATATGCATGTAGGGATGGTTTAGAGGAGAGATTATACCTTCCGGAAGAGAGATTCAAAGGAAAAGCCTTCCGACACGACACCGACACGTAGAGATTCCAAAAGGACACGAACGAGCTCCGAATCCTCCCAAACTTGGCTAGCTTCCTCCTTGTCTTGAGTAGAGAAGAAAAGAAGAAGATTTGGTGGAAGAAATGATGGATTTGAAGATGAAATCAATGGAGGTTGCTCTCTAAAAATTTGGGGAAGAACAAGAGAGAGAAAGTGGAAATGGAAAATGACAAATGGCTAGAGTCTATCCATTCCTAATGTGGCCGCCCCCCTTAGAGCTAGGTGTCCTATTTTGGCAATGTCAAAAATACCCCCCCTCTAATCTATTAATTAATACATTGGAAAGGGTTTAAGTCGGGGCTAGTTTAGTCATTTCTAAAACACTAATCTAACTAATTCCACCATGAACTAATTAATCTAACCACTAACTAAAATAATTAGCATGTGGGTCATGGCTAACTAGTGTGTGGGTCCCACTAGAGTCAAAACTACCCCGGGTCCCCGTTACAAGTCCGATTGAGCTGAAATTCGAACCCGACTCAAATAACCCCAAGACAATATCATAAATAATAAAATAAATTTCAAAAAAATATTCTAAAATAAAAATAACAAAAATACCCCTATTCCTGAAAACTGGGGGTGACAAATCCCGTGTCATTATGTGTCATGTCCAGATCCATTATACTATTCGGGGATGGGGAATTATTAGGGGCTATGTGATCAAAGCCACCCTTTCACTATATTCTTGTACTTGCGCCACTCTCACCTCACGTAGGGTATAGCAAGATCTTATTCATGTGCTTGTTATCCAGGTTGGCCGACATGCCCTTTCTAGAGATTTTCTTGTGATTGTCAGGCCAAGTGGATAGCCTATCCTGTAACTTTCCCAAGCCGATCACATAACGTTCTAATAATTCAAGGCACACTTTATATTTATTTTATCATATCTTATATCCTGCTCAGTTCTACATTCAGTACTTTCTCACCATGCTATGATATTCTTTACTCATATGTTCTACATGCTCTTATGCTAAACCTTGATTGGAGGCTAAGTTCTGTTCGGGAGAAGGGTTACAACCCCGGTCCTTGTTTGGTTTAAGGATTGTAACTCGGCTTCCGAATAGCTCCCAAGTCATCCTATATCTTTGTCGTGTATTTCATTATACTGTCTCTTATTGAATTTGTCAATTCATATGGAACTGCTGTTAGTGTTTGTACTTGCTCATTTTCCTGACAGAATACCGTTGACATATTACAGATAATTCTGAGGCAGACTGCTCAACCTACTATGGGGTCGAGATAGATGGAGACTTAGTCCAAGACTGTGGCATGTTAGTTGAGCCACTAGACTTTGTACACCCAGAGTAGTATAGCTTAGTTAGGTTTGCCTGGACTGCGATCCAGCTAGTGTTTTCAGGCTGTAGTTTTTATATTATATTTTGAGTTTCTGTGATGTGTCTATATCTCTGAGCTTGTGTTGGATCTTGAACTCCTTTCCAGTTTTCCTTTCTATCATATTACTATTTCGTGCTATCTATCCTAGTTTGTCTTGTGATTGAGTTATGCCATATTATACCCCCGTACGGAGATGACATGTACCCTTATATTGTCTAGTTGTAGTATTTATAGATGACCTATACAGCGTTCTATCGCCGATTCTGCGGCGTAGGCTGGACGTAACCACGTACTCGTGCCCCTATTCAGGGTGCGGGTCATGACAACTATATAATTGGAATAGTTAGGCTTGACTATGAAAGTTTGTTTTCTAAAAATATTCTTACCTATATTTGTTGATTAAAGTTGTCCATTAAATTAATATGAGTATTTGATTAACTATGTATAAAAATAGTAGAAAATTAATATATTATTGCTTGCTCTTTTCCAATAATTTGAGATACAAGCACATGCAAATATACTGGTTGAAATAATATAAATCTTGATCCTGTGGTAAGGATGTTGCCCAAATGAAAAGTCATCATAGGACCTCTCAATCCTCAATTGGGCGAACAAGCAATAGTGCAATGTTCTCTTTCATCTTGCCGTCAGGGTTGGTGAATGAATCTTCATGCTTGTATATTACTTCTATCATACGATTAAATTTGAGAGCCAACAGGTTAAGATGCTTTCGTGAAGGAAATGGGTTAAGGCACTCCTTATTGATGTCTTTCCACGCATCTTCAACCATTTTGTTAAGCTTGGCAAGCGCCTCTTGCTCTGTGATTCCTTCATCTCTCATGCAGATCTCCAAGCTTGAGTCTACATGGTTTCTCTGTCGTTCAAACTACAAAAAAGTAAAGCACCAAAATTAGCCTAAGTCAAGTTGGAACACATTATTCTTACGAAAGAGGAGTCAAATATGCATGCCATTACTAACCTCAGACACAATGTCATCCATTAGCCTACAAATCATGGCGGAGGCTTTCACAATCTTAGGCACAGTTAGCAACCAGTCTAAAGTATCGTTTCTCAAATCTTTTGCCATAAGGCATAGTGAGATAGAAATGAGCATCGGGTATGCACTGCTCATAAGTGAAATATTGAGATATTCTTCAAATTTTGGTTTGTATCCGGTGCCTATCCATATAGCTTCCTGAAAGTATGCTCTAACCAATGGCTTGAACTGTTCATGAGAAAGGATTGGGAACCTTAGCATTAATGAAGTAGCATGTTTTCTACTAAATATCCAACAATTACATGACATGCAACAAATATGAATTACAAGTAATTCATATATATATTCAATTTTTTTTAATATAAAGGCCAGTTTTTCTTGACCGCAGCCATGCCTAATCTGTTTAATAAAGCATCCATGCCTAATCTGTTTAATAAAGCGACAATGATCGCAGCCATGCCTAATCTGTTTAATAAATGAGTCTACAACTCCTTTAATCCATTTTGACTCGTTTACCTAAACCACAGTTTTTCAAACTCCATTTGGCATAACGGAACAATATATATCATAACCGGCCAATGTTCTTCATAATCAACATTATAGAGTTCACCTTCTCCAATGTGCCATTACTGTCGCTTCCTCGATCGACCACAGACACCTCCTCTTTATTCTTTTGGAATTGTTGATGCAAACTATCAGAATCCGATGAAATATAATAAAAGAAATAGGGTTCAAGGTTGTTAGAATAGGGTTTAATCTATACCCTCCCCCCCCCATTCGCAACAACACCCATACTAGGTTGACCAATTTGTTTACATGTTGGATTAGGCTTTAATTAGGTTAAATCAATTGATCAAAAATGGGTCGGGTTTGGGTTAAGCCTTAACCGCTCAACCCAAATCTGATCCGACGCGACCGATTGCCAACTTAGTTGATAGCAAATATTTATATTATTCAACAAGACCACTAGTCGAAGGCCGATTGCAAGGGCAAATACGTAATTATATAGTGGTATAAATATATTTATAAAATATCTACACTAGAGGTTCAAAATTTGGTTATTCGATCTAATATCATGTTAAAGTCCTTGCCACTATACCAAAACTCTATAATGTTAGTGAACGTTAATATTTAGACTATTCAACGGTTTTCATTTCATGGGACGATAAAGAAAGCTAACTAAGTTTGAGAAATGATGAAAATCCATGCCATTTATGAATTTTACACAAAAAAACTAGAAACTATCAATAATTAGTGTTGAGGTAATTTATGGACCACTTACCATTTTAAAGAAAATAGAACTACTATAATTTGCAATTACCACATAAGCTTAAATTCATGACTTCTAAAAAATAATCAATCTTAAATTGAACATCAAAACTACCGATTCTATTATGTGGTGCTTATGATGTAGGGTTCCCTTCTTCCTCAATTCCTCCTCAATTTCTATCATGAAGCCTGCAAATACATTCAGAAAGATCCTCATGTAGTCAGGTAGGCCGTCAACATCCTGGAAATCCCACCTAAGTATTGAGGGGAACACTTATCAGTCCAGCATATTGTTATATGTGCTAATGAGGCTAAAATGACTATGTAATAACTTGATATTTCTATTTAACATGCATGCATTACAATGCAAAAATATAGTATTTATATAGATGACCTTTCAAATACATTGGTGAATAGTTGCAGCTCTTCAACGGTGCCATATGCATCGTATATGTCATCCAACACTGTCATCAAGTTTAGCAACTTGGCTATGAATAATCTTTCTGTAGAGTACCGAGGTTCAAACCACACTCCTAAGCTCCAGAAGTAGCACTCTGCTACTCTATCCCGAAAGAAAGATAGATTGTTCATAAGGCCCATTTCATTCCACCATCTGTAGATCGAAGAATATGCACATGAAGATGATAAGCACCATAAGATCTTACCATGTTATACATAACAAACAAATGATCTATTGGCGTGCCCAATATGCTACAACTCGAATTGAAATTGTGTTGCAAGTAAGTTATTTTGCCATGAAAGTCTTTTATGATTTTCTACAAGAATTATGATACAGGAGAGAATAAGATTAACTTTGGTCAATATTGTTAAGATGACTAATTTACGTTTAAATACCCTAAACTATGAGCATTTGGCATTTTAATACTTCATAACTATTTTTAATAGTAAGTTACTATTCTAAAATTTCCAGGTTTTGGCAAATTGGCCCTTCAATAGTCTATCACCACATTGGACCATATTATCCATTACTCCCCTACAGTTCATACGTTAGTCTTATAGGACGTATACTTGGGCATATATGTGCCTAAAAAGGCTTAGGAGTGGCCACTCTGTAGGGTCCCTTGCCCTTTTAATTTAGCACAAAAAAAATCCATTACTCCATTTTATGTCGTTTGTACATGTCCAAGCTCTCTTGGTGTTTCTTCATGCTAAGAAAAAAGGGTGCACTGTCTCACAAATTTGGGTTTGCCCCCACAGTCCAAGGAAGGAAAAAAAAAAACTAGAATCAAGTTTATGTTATAGATTTTTCGTTCTAGTGGAATATTTATAACTTCGTCCCTATATATGCAATGGTGGAGCCATTGGTGGACGGCAACAACCAGCAAAAAATTATAACTGATTTTGATAGCTCTCCTCTCTCTAATTCAATTACTTACTAAACTTCTATCTCTATAATTTACCTTCTCTCCTCTCCGCTCCTCTACTTAATCTCCAACTGAGAATCAACATCACAACCAAGACCGCGTCATTATCGTCGGGTTGCAACGGCAGCCGTAGGAGGAGCTATAACAGCAGCGTTAAGCCCCGTTGACGGGACTTTCCTCGCCGTCCGAACTCCAGCACTTTCGGCGAGTTCTACCACACTGCGGATTGTCTATTGATGGTGAAAGAGGATACCAAGGCTGTTAGTGTTCGAATTTATGCCTAAAAGAGACTACATGGTAAACTCATTTTTGTTTTATCAAGTCCCCATGTTTTTAGTATGTTGGAAGCGGTTCTACATTGGCCAGACATGGTACAATATGGAAACGATGAGATATGGACATGACGATACTAACATAATATTTATCTGTTAAATTTTTTTAGGACGTTTTCAGCTCAGTCTAGAGTAAACTAAAATCTTGGCTACGTCGTTGCCCATCCTTGTTAAGAAAGAAAAACATAAGCTATACTCATGAGAGTACATAACAAAACTACTACCTATCAACGTCTGGTTAGACCTTTACTCGTTTTGAGTATAGTTATCCAATCATTAGAGACAATGAAAATGTTGATCTCGATCCTCTGGGAGGATGAGTGGGAGAGACAAAGAGGTAAAGTTGATGAAAAAGAACGTACACGGAGACACTCTGGATCTCGGCCTGGTGGATTGATTGCAAATGATTGAAATCAAGCTTGGCGAGCTCTGACAAAATTCCGTTGCAAGCCTTACTCTTTGCATACACGGGGATATAGAGCCTTGCCTCTAGCCTTCTCATTCCGCGGTGAAAAGGTGTCTCGAGGGCTCTTCGTATTTGGGCGGTGTGCGGCTCCTCTCCAACTTCAAGCATGCGCTCCATATGCCCTCTAGCAAAATCCATGGCTTCTTCGAGGATCGGTTCGTCATTTGTGCCTAGCATGCTCGCTTGGTACAACTGTAGTAGGCCCTCTACATCATAACTCAGTTCCTGCTTGAACTTCCCCTCACTGTCTTTAAACTTACTAAACACACCTGCGTTAATTTGCAATATTAGTGCATGCTATTTAATTTCTTGGGCTGTTCAATATTTTGTAGATCCGCATGCGTCGAACATCGACTAATTACCTGGGGAGACAGCATAACCTTCTTGCCTCAACAATCGGAATCGCAGGGCAACCAATCGTATGTCAGAAATTTCATAGTCGACATGGTCATTAATACATCTTATTGCCTCCCTGATCTCGTCCTCGAAGTGATAGTATATGCCGAGGCGATGGAGGTCATCGACCAACGTCAGTTTCTCCGCTAGGTCATTGGTTGAAAACATTGTCTTCACCTCCTTTTTGAGCGCTTCGATTCTCTGCTCAATCGCAGACATCTGCATTCAGATCCATATACATATTGGCTCAACCAAGTTAGAAATAGACAAACTTAAGACCTCGAGAGTTCAATAATTAATGAAGATTTTGTTGCATTTTTTTTTATGGCTGTGGCTGTGAGATGAAGGAGAACTTGCCTCGGCCATCGAAAGCGAAGGAGAGTAGTGAAGGAAGAAGTCTCCCCAAACGCTTGGCTTGTAATCTGCGATTGGCCGGACGACCTCCATTTGTCGCTCGCTCTCTTCCAACCTAGAAACTGAGGGCTGCTAGGAACTGTGAGTGCAAAAGGCCTCACTGCTGCTGTCTTATTTATAGGACTTGAGGAATAACTGAGAGCATCAAGTTGATTATGAAATTTGTTTATTATTTTTCTTTTTTGAGATAGAATAGGAAGAAAATATTTGTTTTCCAGTATTTTGTCAAAAGAGACGTTTTACAAATGGAAATTTTTCTCCAAACAATTAGAATTTAGCAAAATTGTGGTGAGAGCACAAAGTTTGAAAATTTTACTAAACGAGAAACATAACCTACATAGTAAAGAAGTTTTTTTTACCGCCCAACAAATTAAATTAATAAAAAATTAAGTAAACAAAAATGACTTCGTAAGGATACGTCATTCCTAAGGACATCTCCAACCAACCCATCCTCAAAATTTTCCTCAATTGAGGATCTTGTGATCTCTTCAGGTTACTACTGAGCTCGCTTTTGTGTATATGGATGGTTGATGATTGTATCTCTAGGATTCAGGTATCGCTAATGGTACTTTTATTATTCTTCAGCCATCTATTGTTTATGATGATATCATTTGTTTTATAGCCTAATTTTACAAGCTTTATTCTTTGTCATGAGCTTGTTCAGAAAATTGTATTAAGGTCCGGCCTACTTTATTACATGTTGTCTATCTTGGTATTGTTATTCTTGTGAAATTGGTGTATTACTGTTTAATCAGTATTAGCACACATGGTTCTTACATTAGATGATATTTTGTGGATTGAGATATAATTGAACTTGACAGTTATAGTAGACTTGACTCTAAACATCTTATACGTATTCGAGTTGGGCTAGAATCTACTTAATACGTTGTTGGCATGAATACGTATCCTAGTCCTATGTTTTTGGGACTGGGACGTGACATGCTTTACCCATGCAGGTTAGCACATTCTACTCGTATGTTCTAAAAGAACAAGAAGAAAAATATTGATTTTGTTTGCAAAGGTCGAAAAGTTAGTAATACACATAAAACAACAAACAATTTCTAAACTTTTACCAAAGTTCAATAATATATTGTTCAACTATTTATTTTCTCAAAAAAATTACCAAAAATAATGATGGAAGAAGATCTACATAACTTTGTTTTGAACCCTCACCTTCATAAAGAAAAATAAGAATAAAGAAGACTCCTATCAATGGCGATGAGGTTTTGGGGATCGTGGGAGCAGAAGCGCAATGGTTCTTGCTGCTTTGGATTATGGGAGAAAACTCTACGGTGATGAGGTTTTGAGGGATTTGCCACTTAAATGTTTTTTTTTTTGTGCTATGCTATTTTTTTTTCTAGTTTATACAATTTAGGGCTAAAATTATGGGTGGAATAATATATTTTAATCTTAGCTAGCAATTAAATTTGTTCTTGCTTAAGGCTTTTTCTTTGTGATAAGTATTTTCGCCAAACATGTTGTGACTAAATAATAGTCGTCTAAGAAATATTTATCTTCGCCCAAAATTTGGTTGAAAATTTAGTGTCCCCACTCTACTTTAGGCGATAAATATTTTTTCAATTTGTCTTAGATTTTTCTTGCAAAGAACTTATTGGTCAATCTAAACTAATTAATTGTCGTCAGAGGGTTCACAACTATCTTTGCCAATCCAGAGGACTTTAGGCGACAACTACCTAAATTTCTTTGATCGTCTCAGATTTTGTAGCCTAAAGCTCTTATTCTTGCAGTATCAAGTTGAGGCATTCACTTTATGAATTAAAATAATTCGACGGATGTGGTATAATTACCAAAGTGAGATGTGAATAATAAAGTATGCCTTGCATTTTCATTAAGAAATCATATTCCCAATTTGCGATTGTAGTAGCCTATATCGATGGCATGAATCTAATTGGGACTTCTTAAGAGTTTGAGATAATTACCTCACACTCGATGTTTGAATTTGAAATGAAGGATTTAGGTAAAAATGATTCTATTTAGGCCTATAACTTGAGCATTATACGGATGGTGTTTCGGTTAACCAATCGATTTCTACCCAGAAGGTGCTTTGCTAGTTCAATATGGAGAAAGCAAAAAATAACATCGACTACACCATTGATCGTCCATTTAAATGCTAAAATTGACCCAATCCAATGAAGATGAAGAAGTGATATTGGAACATGAACTTCCATATCTAAGTACAATATGAGCATTATTGCACTTAGCTCAATGTGTAGACTGGATAACTCATTTGTTGTATCTCTTGGTTAGATTTAGTGTTTATATCAATAGGTAGCCACTGGAATGACAATAAAGACATCTTTCGTTACATCAAAAGGTACTACGAATATGGGCTTATTTTATTCTATGCATCTCAGAATGGATCAAACCTCCTTGATCCTTGGATTGATGAATGCATTGTTGGTTGTACTGATGCTGGTTATTTATTTGACTTGTCCAAGGCGAGATCCTAATGTGACTATATCTTTACCATTTGGTATATGGCAATATCTTGGAAGTATAAAAAGTAGACCATGGTTTCTAGTTCTTCAAATTGTTTTGAGCTTATCATCCTTCATGATACCATCCAGAAGTGCATATGGTTGCGAGCTATCATTAAGCATATTCGAACTACAAGCAGATTCTCTTCTATCTATGACGTCCCGATGATAATATATGGAGACAATACAACATGTATCTACCAAATGAAGAAGGGCTACAACAAGGAAGACAATACCATGTACATCATACCAAAGTTTTTCTTCTCGCATCAGCATCAATAGTAGCAAAATACTAAAAAGATCCGATCATAGGAAAACCTTTCCGACATGTTCACAAAGTCACTCCAAAATTCCAATTTCCTGAATAACATCATAATATCAAATTGCGGTCTCTTCATTGTAATAGTCATAGTTTAGGATAATGTCAAAATTAGAAAGAGTATACAAAAGTATACTCTCTTGATCTTAATGTATTATTTTTCCTAACTTATGGACATTTTGTTTTTGTATTTTTGGCATCCTAAGAAGGTTTTAATAAGGTACCCACATCAAGATAGTTATTGCTCTAAATATTTTCACGTTCTGAAATCATATCGACATTGGCATAATTTTTTTTTTCCTTCGATTACGGTTTTCCTACTGAATTTTTCAAATCAAGATTTTGGTGAATATTGAATCCCGAAAAAGGTTGGAGCAACATGAACCAAATTCCATCCTTCAAACCCAACAGTTACAAAATTGGTAAATAACTTCAAATTATCTACAAACATACCGCTTTATTTACATCCGTAAATATAGTCCCATGTCACTAAATTATGGTATGTATTCTTGTTTTAAGTCCAACTCTCTAATTTCTAGTCAATTCGTCCTCCCACTTTATCTTAAACGTTGAAGGGAATTCCACTAAGGAACCTCTCATTGTAATTTTTTTGGACTTGTGGTGCATAATAATTGCAACAGTTTTCCTAATCTAAAATAGTATATCATCTTCATCTTTCAGCCGAACCACAAGTTGAAGTCCATCCTATCGTAATGCGAGTGGTTTCTGTTGAAACCTATCCATCTTCCAATAGTTTTGCAATTAACATGCCAAAGCCGCCTTGTTTGACCACACACTCCATACAAATCATATCAGCTTTTGGCATGTCATTGTATGGGACCAGGGATTAGATAGTACCATGGAATCCAATCCAACGTAATTCAACACAAAATACACGTTTATGTTCTTGTTTGTACTTTGTACTTCCGACTGCTACCTATGTTGACATGATCATGTCTCATGTTTGTCAAGACTCGATCTTAAGAAATCGTTGCCTACTCTCGATTAGCCCAAATTAATCTAGTTAAACTATTGATCATGTCACATGTTTGTCAAGTTGCCTGTTTTGTAGTCAAGACTAGTTTCTTACTCAAAAGACGTGGAGGGAAATCAGTGCCTACTCTCCCATCCTAAAGGTATTGTTTGGGAAGAAATTATTAGGTGCTCCCGGCTCACCACTGGACGTGGTGAGTGGTGAGCCCGGGCCAATGAACAATTGACACTTGGAATAACCAATTAGTCCCATATTTTTCATATCATAACCGGACAATTCATAAGTTAGCTTAATATTAATATTAATATTAATAATGTTAATATTAATGTTAATTTTAATATCAATGTTAATGTTAATATTAGTATTAATGTTAATATTAATGTTAATATTAATATTAATTTTCATGTTAATGTTAATATTAATATTAATATTATTGTTAATATTAATTTTACTGTTAATAGTAATGTTAATCTTAAAATTAATTTTAATGATAATATTAATATTATTGATTCTGTTAGTATTTTTTTATCTTTAACATTAATGTTAGTATTAATATTTATTTCAATGTTAATATTAATATTAATTTTAATGTTAATATTAATATTACTATTATTGTTAATATTAATTTTACTGTTAATATAAATGTTAATCTTAATATTAATTTTAATATTAATATGATTGATTTTGTTAGCATTTTTCGTTATTTTTTCATATCCGGTTATGATGTGGAAAATATGGGATTAATTTGTTATTCCAAGTGTCAATTGTTCATTGGCCCGGGCTCACCACTCAGCACGTCCAGTGGTGAGTCGGGAGCATCTAATAATTTCTCCTACTTTCCCATCCTAAAGGTATTGTTTGGGAAGAGAAAAAAAATAGGAGGAAGAAAAAATTTAAGAAAAAAATGAGAGAAAAATTAAAAGTGATGATGGTTGGAACATGTGGGACCCACACAAATTTTTGAAGGAATTTTAGAAAAATTTACCCAATTATCCCTCATAAATTATGATTGTAAAAATTATTATATCTTTATCCACAAACAAACAAAAATATATTTCTAAAAAATTTCATCTCGTATTTTTTGGTCATCCAAACAAGAGAATGAAAAATTAAATTGACTTTCATTTTACTCTCCTTCGTTTTTTTCCCTCCAATTTTTCTTTCCCTCCTCAAAAAAATTTCCGAACACACCATGAAGTTTAGTAGTGACAGATTGATAAATAACTTCAAATTATTTAGCATACCGCTCAGTCGTGAGCCGTCAGTAACTTTTTGGCCTCTTATTAATGAAGGTCTGCTTTTTTCTCCCCTTTCGTATTAAATCATGTTATTATAGATTTCCAGCTTTCTATTTTCCAAACTGAGGATAAAATATAAATAATATAAATAAATGATCTGATCGAGACCGAGGTTTGAACTTGGTTCAATGTCCTTAACATGTTAGGATATCTATTTTATTAGAAGAATAATTATTATAATAGAGGAGTTCATCACAATTACATATAATTTCTGTAGTTGCTCATATTCTGTTCAAATTTCCTATATACTTAGAACTCTGTTGCAGTATCTCTATATTGATCCAAATGGAATGAAAGCTTGACAGTAAATAGTTAACTTGTATATCTAATACTTTATGCATATTGACACTGCACCGAAACATGGATCGCTGAAGCCAACGATTGAAGATACTGACAATTGACAACTCAATTTCCAAGCAAAAGAATTAAAAGATAAGAAAACTCGTCGATTGTCACATTTCGGTTTTGGGGAACCGGAAGTCGTCATTGAACATAATGTTGTACAAGTCTAAATTATCTACAAACATACGGCTCTAGTACATCCATAAATATAGTCCCATGTCACTAAATTATATTTGGTACGTACACTTGTTGCAAGTCCAACTCTCTAATCTCTAGTTTATTCGTCTTCGCAACTTTATCTTAAACGTTGAAGGGATTTCCACCCAGGAACCTCCTCAGTGTGATTTTTTTCTAATCTAAAATAGTACATTGTCTTCATCTTTCAGCCGAACCACAAGTTGAAGTCCATCCTATCGTAATGCGAGTGGTTTCTGTTGAAACCTATCCATCTTCCAATATGTTTTGCAATTAACATGCCAAAACCGTTTGACCACACACTCCATACAAATCATATAAGCTTTGGCATGTCATTGCATAGGGACAGACATTAGACACCATGGAATCCAATCCAACGTAATTCACACAAAATACACCATTATGCATGTTCTTGTTTGTTCTTCCCCCTGCTAGTTATCATGTTGTTGGAGTGGGTGGGGTTCCCAACCTATGTGGAAAAGATTTCGGAGTGCGACGAGCGCTATCTGTGTGTCAGAGAAGCTCGGGGAGGTTCCTACTACAAAAATTGTTAACAATGACACTTTATAGATGACACGCATATCAAAATGTCATTAATGATAATTTTATTGTCGTCTCATTTAACGATCATCATTAATACCTTTATCTATGACGTTGAAAAAAATATAACGTCATGAAAAGTACTCTAAGATGACAACTGATTTTATACATGTCATACTTCGTGTGTTGAAAAAAAAAATTGTGAGACTAAGAATAATGTAGTGTTATTAAAAGTCATATTTAGTTTAAATAATGACGAACACCAAGTGTGTGTCATAAAATATTGACTAAAAAATAACGAAATTTAATGATGAATAAAAGTCATCTTTTGTAAATAAAGATGACGCATAAAAGTCATCTTTTACAAATAAAGATGACATGTATTGAGCTGTCATAGATTTCTTATGATAAATGTAATTCTTTTAAAATAAAGATGACGTATAGAAGTCATCTTTTGTACATAAAAATGACGCGTCAAAGTCATCTTTTGTAAATAAAGATGATGCATAGAAGTCATCTTTTGTAAATAAAGAAGACGTATGAAAGTCATCTTTTATAAATAAAAATGACGTGTGTTTAATTGTCATTAATTTTTTATGATAAAAGTCATCAAATGTAAATTAAGATAACACACAGAAGTCATCTTTTCTAAATAAAGATGACATACATTGTCATCTTTTATAAATAAAGATGACATACGTTGAGCTGTCATTGATTTCTAATGATAAAGATGACCCCTTCATAGATGACGGCCAAACAAATGTCATCAATTAACATATTTAGCCGTCATTGTTATCTATTTTTGTAGTAGTGATGACGAGGCCATTCGGAGACGACGGAGAAACTCGAGAGCCAACATATGGCATACTGGAAAAAGGGGAGGCAGGGTTCGGGCCGAACTCTACCCCCTTGGTTCCAGAATGGTTCTGTGATAAAAACACAGAGTTCTGCCCGAACTCTATGTTGTCGGGCTGAAGTGGATTTCAGGGTGATTTAATCACCGTTGGATCGCACCCTACGGTACAGGTTTTGTTGCGGGATTAGGGTGTTTACATATGATTTTTTCTAACCCTAATCATATACGTAACACACACAAGAGAGAGAAAAGAGGCAAGAGTGTCATTGCAACTTTGGGAGAGAAGAAGGAGGATTGAAGACCGTTTTCGAAGGAGGATCGTATTCGGGTAATCTCTACTCGTCGTCTTTGTTCTTCGTAGCCTTGTAATCAATATTTCTTGCTTCCAAGTGTTGTGGGGATCCGTGTTGGATCGAAAGAAGTTTGTAGAGGGTGTACTTCTTTATTTCATTAGTGAAAGCTTCTCAAGGATTGGACTCCGATCATCCCGTGGTTTTTTTTCTGCAAGGGTTTTCCACGTCAAAAATTCTATGTGTCTGCGTGGTTTGTTTTGGTGTTTAGTTCGTGCGTTGTATTGCTCGATTCTCTCGTAGGTACTCTCTGGTTTGGAGAAAGGTTTATGCGCTTCTTTCCCAACAAAGTGGTATCAGAGCCAGGTTCTGGAATTCAGAAGGGTGTCAGGAGTTGTCAGAAAAACTAGAGAGGAGAGACGGACGTGAAGCCGGTGCGCATGGTGAACCTGAACGGCACCAACTATTATTATTGGCAGAGCAAGATGAAATATTTGCTGTTTGTCAAGAAGCTATATCTGCCCGTATTTGCTTTCGAGCGACCAGTTGTTAAATCCGAGGAGGTTTGAAAATTCGAGCATATACAGGTGTGCGGATATATCAGGCAGTTAATTAACGAGAACGTGTACAACCACGTTGTCAATATTGAGCACGCGAAGACATTATAGGATAAGTGGGAATCTTTGTACGTGAAGAAAACTGGGGTAAACAAGTTATTCCTGATCCGGACGATGATGGATCTGCGGTACAAAGATGGGGCGTCTATTACGGATCACTTGAGTGATTTCCAGGACGTGGTTGGCCAGCTATCTTCGATGGGAGTCAAGTTCGATGACGAGGTTCAGGGACTATGGCTGCTGTGTACATTGACTCATGGGAGACCGTACGAGTATCTATGATCGCTTCTGCTCCAGAAGGCGTGGTCAGTCTGAAGTTTGCCAAGAGCGGGGTGCTGAATGAAGAGATGCGGGGACGTTCTCAGGGCACTTCATCCACATCCCACAACTCAGAGACACTAGTTTCAGAGAGCCCTGGAAGGGGTAAAAGCAGGGGTCCAGGTGGTGACAGAGACAAGAGCAGGAGAAAGTCCACGGGTCGGTACGAGGACTCAGAGTGTTACCACTGTAGCAATAAGGGCCACATCAAGCGGAACTATTTCGCTTGGAAGAGAGAGAAGAAGGGCAACAAGGGGAAGCAAGATGAGAATACTACAGCGACGGCTTTGATACATGGAGGCGATGTGATCATCGTAGGTGATAAGGTTATTACAAACCTCGCCTGCGATGACAATTCTTGGCTGGTGGACTCAGGGGCTTCGACGTATGTATCTCACAACAGGGCACTATTTGCCACTTACACGGCAGGCGACTGTGGAGTGTTGAAGTGGACAATGACGATGTGTCGAAGGCGGTTGCCATTGGAGATATGCATTTGAGGACGAAGACGGGTGCAGTTCTTGTTCTCAAAGATGTTCGTCATGTCTCTGATATCTGTTTCAACCTGGTGTCGGTTGAAAGGTTGGATGATGAGGAATTCTTCGGTCTCCTCGGGAATGGTCAGTGAAAGCTTTCCAGAGGTTCGATGGTGATTGCCATAGGAAGCAAGAAGTCCGGTTCTCTATTATATGGAGGGGAGCTGTAACTCCACTTCCCAATTTTTTTAAATAAATACAAATTCAATTTCAAAAAATTATATACTTATTATTATTAGATTAGTTTCAATTTATAAATTTGAAAAATATTTTGGAGGGAATTAATTTTGGACAACTTTTCAAATTTGAAAAGTTGTTGTAAACAAACTTAAGGTCCCCATTCCTTATTTTGAAATTTTTACTGTTTTTAAATAAATTTCTGTAATTATGAAAAGGCAGAGGGGTTTTTTGTAAAATTGTTGAGCGGAGGGGCTTAACCGAAATTAGTGAAAAGGGGGAGGGTATTTGTGCTAGAGTGCCAATTGCGCTCGAGTCCTCCACCGACCTCTCGAGCTCCCCAGTCCCGCCGACAGTGACTTCGATGATGACGGCGACTTCGATGATGACGGCGACTTCGATGGTGACAGCGACGACCTGAGCGGGAGCAGCGACTTCAACCGACGACGACGACCCTTCCTGATGGCGATGGCGATGAAGATGACGACAAAGGCTAGGCGAGTTCCTCTCGACGCCTAGGCGCTGCTCTCGACAGAGCTTTCCTTTCCAGATCCGACCCTTCTCTTCTTCTCCGGCGAGCTTTCGAGGCTTCGACTTCTTTGAGGGTAAACCCTAGCCTTCTGTTCGTAGATCTGTGTCAGATCTCTAGATCTGACCGTTGCCTTTATTTTTGCGAAGATCTATGATGAGATCTCGAGGAGATCTCTGAGATCCACGGATCTATGATGATCTTGAAAGAGTTTTCGGGATCACTTCAAATCTGTGTTGATCTTGAAAGATTTCTGAGGTCCTTAGATCAGTGATGAAATCTTTGTAGATTGTTCGCATGCTTATAGATCTATGATGTTTCTTCATAATTATGGCTAGATCTTGTAGATCGATTCTGTTAATTTGAAGATGTGTTGGGATCTACAGATCTGCTATGAGATTCTGTAGATTGATCTCTGTTTGTTGAAGATCTGTGCTGGATCTGGTGATTATGTCTGGATCTCGAAGATTATTTCTGTTTCTTTGCAGATCTGTGATAGATCAGAAGATCTGAGCATTTTTCTTTGTGATCATTATAGAGATCTGTTATATTATGTGTGCAGAATCGATTAGATCTATGAGTTTTGACTCAGATCTGGGAAATCGAGACAAGTTCTTCATAAAACTTGTAGATCTGAGAATTTGGGTTCATTCTTAAGAACTGAGATCTTGTGTCCTGACACTTTTGTGTCGGATACTGCATGCATGATTATAATTACTTTTCTTCTGTGATGGAAGTTGTTTACTCTTTTGGTAACCATTATTTCTTCTTTCCGAGCTGCTCTGGATGTTTGTGTCGGTTTTGGACTTGGTGTCGTGTTTGGATCGGACGGTTGGATTATATTTGGACCACTGCTTGGCGTGTACCTGCTGTTGAACCTTTGTGTGTACCTGCTGTTGTACCTTGACCGTGTCATACCTGTTGTTGTATCCGACGTTCGTGTCGGATACGAGGGAGATGACCCTGTGGACGTGTTGTACCTGCTGTTGGACCATTGATGGGCTGAACCATGAGTTGGGCTTTAGTTGGGCTAGCTAATTGGATGTTCAGTAATTTTTTATTATTAATAATCTATTTGATTTATTTGTAATTATTGTGTGGGCTGGATCGGGCCACTGGGTTTTGTAATATTTTGTGTGTGTGGGTTGGCCATAGGAATTATAGTGTTGGGCCAGTCTTGAGATTTGTTCTGTGCTGGGCTTTGTGGCAGGAATACTGGGATTTGTTGGGCCAGGTCAGTATGGCCAGAACTTGGGCCCAGTAGGTACTGGGTTGGACTGTAGCAGTGTAATTACATTTTAATTTAAAATAATTTCTTTTGTTTTACTCTCAGTTTAATTTTGGAAATGAATTTCAGGAGTTAAGAGTTCTTTATGTTTAAAAAGTTTTAGTAACTAATTCTGGTATTAAAGTTATAACCAAAACTGTCTTCCCAAGAAAGACAGCCCTTTTGATTGAGTAGATTAATTATTGAAAAACTAGAATTTACTTTTCTTAAAACTGGTTAACTTTCATTAGTCCATTGATAGTAGATAGGAATACGTCCTATTAAGTCTTGAGTGTAGTTGCCAGTTAGCTTCATTAGACATTAGTATTCATTAGTAAGTAGAGTAACTAGCAATAATATAGCAACTGATAGTTTAGAACTTAACCAACTTGTAATCATTATTAACAGGAGATCATCCAGCTCTTTTGCCTACTTGTACTTTCCTGGAGCAAGGCAAGTACACTATACGGTCTTGTGCATTTTATTATATCCTGTACTTTCTTGATTGACACATTGCAACACGTCATGTACTTTCTGGTGCTTATGTTCCTTGTTCTTACTACTTGTACCTGGGGTGGGGAAATATACTATCTATGTGACCAAACCCAAGAAACAACTCAGGTGTGTTTAGCTTAGACCCCGCATCGTGCACGCGGGTCCTAAGTTGTACCATTCATGTGCTTTCATGTGCTTACCCCTAGCCGGTCACATACTTAGTTATATTTCAAATATAGTACACACATGCAAGAGATATACCTTGTACTTATTTCCTGTGATTCCATGATACCAAGTTCTTTCATGTGCTTACATATCATGTACTTTCATGTTCTTACATACCATGTTCTTTTATGTACTTTACACACTGTTTCTTTCATGTACTTATTCACATGTTCTTTCCTGTACTTTCCATGTTTCTTCGTACTTTCATATCATGATGTCTTGTTCATTACCTAGAATTGTACTTGCTCCGCTCCTGAATAGGATATGTTGCAGGTGAGTTGGAGGCCCTGTGCGACACTTACTATGGTCAGGATACTGCTTTCCTTGCTGAGCCAGCTGGAGCTGCTTGTGACCTAGAGGCTGCAGAAGCCTAGAGCTTCTTTTAGTTTTTTCCTATTATTTCCATGTATTGAGACTAGCAGACTTCTTTCGTTTGTTGAAATGTAATAATTCTGAGTTGTACTTTACTCTGGTTGGGACACATTTATATAGATGCTGTAATTTCATACATGTTCATATTTATCTGGTTAGTTTCCCTAGATTGGTACAGCTTACTTTGTTGTGTCTAACAACAAATGCTGGACGTGTCCGACTCGTATCCGGTTATTCGGGAGCGGGTCGTGACATGTTTTTAGTGGTGGCCCATACAGGTCTATCTTAATAGTATCTAGGTCTTAGCGTACTATCGAGGGACTTGATTATACTAGAAAAACTTGATCACAGCATAGAAAAATCGGGAAATAAGGGAATATCAGGTATATTGATATTCTATAAACACTTGTTGTATTTAGGTCTAGGTTATTTTAACAGTTTTCTGTTTTACAGATAGTTCAAAAGCATGCGACACCAGAACTGTTGATCCACCTACATTTGAAGGTTTCGAGCTTCCACTACCTTCTATCGCCACTACTATCCCCATGGGTAGTACGCAGTTGACAGAGACGTTTCAAGAGTTCCTTGACACCAGTAGGCCGTCCTTTTCCAATCCAGACTTGCAAATGCATTTCCCCGAGTTAGAAAAGACTTTTGATTTCCAGACTCTCAGACACTTGGACTTTTTCGACACCGAGCACATATCTTGCACCGAGGAGCAGATCGAGAACCTGGAGCCGCCACTGAAGATCATCCAAGTTTTGAAGGATCCGACTCCTCAGAAGACTGAAGCCACTAGCCAGGAGATCCAGAATATAACGCAGATAATGGAACGAGACGGGAAGCTGAAGCACATGAGAGACATAAAGACTTATGCCGAAGACATCAACTACCCTGGACCCGCAAAGCGTTGCCATACTCAGACGTTGCTTCTTCAGCCGCATCATCGGATTCAGACTCAAATCCAGCCAACAACCAATTGCAATTTCTGCCACCGCTCGAGACACCACTACGACGAATGCCACAAAAGACGAAGACTACGCTTGTGCTGCGGATGACCTACTCACCAAGTCAAAGATTGTCCGGAGACCGTTGATCGCACTGCCCGAGAACAAGCACGAGGAGCACCAGGACCGCAGCAGAAGAACCCGCTTCTCCAGATTCAGCAGCTATATGGAGCATTACCGCATGGACCAGTCTACGTCAGGACAGTGAAGAAGATTGAAGTGATTCCAGTCCCGGAGGAAATACTGAAGACAGATTGAAGACAGAAGATTTGTTTTGCATGGTTGGGAAAACCATGTATGTGATTAGCAATCCAGCCTCTCCTTAAAATCCTCTTAGCACCTAGATCATTTCTTCAAAACTTCTTGTTTTTCTATTTTTGAAATCTTGATTGATGTCGAGGCTTACTTTGAGATATTGTTTCCTGTTTCGGTAAACTTGTTTCAGATCCACAAATCGATAATTGTTTAAAATTTATTATTCGATACCGTTTGCATATTCATCATTCCTGACTTTGTTTCCTAGTGATGGCTCCTATTTGCAAATTTTGTTTCTTTATCAAACTTCGTGTTAATTGATATTTAATCGTTTCTCGAGATTTCATTTCGAAATCCTGTTCCTTATTCGAAACTTGTTTAAAGCTCCGTTCTATGCAGACATTGTTGCAAATACCTTTGAGGCTTTTGAAGATTTCGTTTCCTATTCGAGACTTGTTTCCTCATTTATGACTTTGATTTTCTAGTCGAGAGTTGTTGGTCCACTATTTTTGTTTCGATCCTGTCTCCTATCCAAGATTTGCTTGTTTCATGGATACTTGTTCCTACTCATTTATTGATATTCTGTTCGCTAATCGAACTTGCACTATTCCAGAATTATTCCTACTTGAAATATCATTCTGAAACCTTGCTTGTACCTTCGCTTCTATTGATGCTTGTTGGGATTCTATTTCCTATTCCTGATTTTATCTTTATTCGAGATTGTTCTTTATCTGCGGCTTTGTTTCAAACTTAATTGAGAATTGCTTGTCTCATATTTATGATCCAATACCTTGTTTCCTATTGAAACCTGTTTTCTAGTCACTATTCTAAATCTTGTTTCCTCGTCAAGTTTTCTAGTCGAGATTTTATTTCCTAATCACGACCTTGTTGATATTGGTTCTCTAATTGAGGCCTTGTATCCTATGGGAGGTTGTTTTTCCTTCGAAATTTTTTCTGAGGTTTCGTTGTTAATTGAGATGTTGTTGAACCTTGTTTCTAGTATGGAATTTTATTTCTTATTTTGAAACTTGTCTCCTATCTAATACCTTGCCTCAGTTCATCCTTCGAGACTCTGTTACCCTTTCGTAATAACATCCTATATATGGAATCTTGTTACCATTCCAGATATTAGTTGATATTTCGTCATAATTTGAAACATTCGCCCTGTCTGAAATTTTAAATCTCCCTGGTTGCCCTCTTATACTCACCGATGGGATCCCTTGTTGTCTCTTAGTACCTAATAAATCCTTGTATTCTAACAGTCAAGTAACTTCACCATTTCCATGACTTAGACTATTGAAACTCATTTTGAATTCCTTGAAACTCTTTTGAAATTCCTAGGGATAAAAGTCGAGAGGCTATTCGATGACCTACTATGGCATGACAGTTGCGCGCTGCAGCCATTAGCTGGATTATGGAGGCTGAGGGTTCACTGCAGCCAGTAGCGTACTGGCGAGACAGGAACTCTAAGTTGAAGTGATTTCAGACACCCATAGGTTTTCGAGTACTGTCGAGACTTGTCATATTCTTCATACCTTGATCTCTTAGGTTGATTCGTCAATGATTGTTAGAAAATGGATAAGGTTGACAGATTATTCGGTGACATATTATTATTTGAGTCACGGAGCCGAAGGTCCACTGCAGTCAGATACATACTGGCGGGGTAGGGATTCTAAGCAAAGTGATTTCAGATACCAACATGTTCTTAGATATCCTGGAGACTATATTTCCTTTTCATATGATTATTGGTTTTCGAGAATCACAAATCCTGACATGTTCACCCTGATTTGATACTAATATCTCCTGAGTATTTCGTACGTTCCTAAATCAACCCTTGCTAAATTTTTCTTCTAACATTTTATCGTTAGATCATTGAATTCCTCAAAATTGTATATTACCAGATTGTGATTCCGTACTTCGTTGTGATTTGTCTAAACTTCGATCTTAAGTCATGTCCATCTGACCATGATTTCCTATCTTGTCCTAGTCCACTTTTGATCATACTTAATAGTTGTATCGTCATAAATTTGCTTCTTTATGTTGTAATTGAACTTCATTCTATCTCATGCCTATTTGATTCTTAACCATTGTTAGATCGTCTTATTCCAACTTCTTGTGTATAATTATAGTACTTGGTCTCAAGGCTCAAGGCGTCGCAGAGTTGCACAGGATCGGCAGAAGCACTGGGCGGACAGCAGCAGACGGACACTTGAGTTCGAGGTTGGAGACAGAGTGTTCCTGAAGATCTCACCGACTAGGGGCATCATCAGATTCGGCAGAGGCGGGAAGCTCAGTCCGAGATTCATCGGACCTTTCGACGTGACAGTGCGGATTGGTGAGGTGGCATATCGATTAGCGCTTCCAGCTAGCTTGGAGGGAGTGTATGACGTCTTCCACGTGTCCCAGCTTCGACGCTACATTCCAGATCCGAGCCATGTGGTGGACTATTCCGAGCTGGAGGTGGGCCCGAGATTGACCTACGAGGAGCAGCCGGTTGAGATCCTCGATCGGAGGGGGAAGCGCTTGCAGAACCAGACTATTCCTCTTGTTCGCGTCATGTGGAGACACCACTCTCCGGGAGAGTCCACATGGGAGCGCGAGGACGAGATGCGGGAGCGCTATCCTACTCTGTTTGATTGATTTGATTGTACTCTGTTTTGTGGAATTCTATTTTCAATAAATGACTGGTGTTTGGACCTTTGTGATTTGCTGAGGTTTTTTTTTGGTCCTTTGAATTTCGAGGACGAAATTTTTTTAAGGGAGGGAGATTTGTAACTCCACTTCCCAGTTTTCTTAAATAAATACAAATTCAATTTCTAAAAATTATATACTTATTATTATTAGATTAGTTTCAATTTATAAATTTAGAAAATATTTTGGAGGGAATTAATTTTGGACAACTTTTCAATTTTGAAAAGTTGTTGTAAACAAACTTAAGGTCCCCATTCCTTATTTTTAAATTTTTACTGTTTTTAAATAAATTTCTGTAATTATGAAAATGCAGAGGGTTTTTTTGTAAAATTGTTGAGCGGAGGGGCTTAACCAAAATTAGTGAAAAGGGGGAGGGTGTTTGTGCTAGAGTGCCAATTGCGGGGGGGAGGGGAGTTATGTGTAAATAAGCCGATTCGTTTTTATTTATGGGCTGAAGAGAGAGAAGGAGCCGACTCATTATTTCTTCTCTGTTCCCAACGTTCTTGATTCTTCCAATGTTCTCTCGAGTCCTCCACCGACCTCTCGAACCCCCAGTCCCGCCGATGGCGACTTCGATGATGACGACGACTTCGATGATGACAGCGACTTCGATGGTGACGACGACCTGAGCAGGAGCAGCAACTTCAATCGGCGACGACGACCCTTCCTGATGGCGATGAAGATGACGACAAAAGCTAGGCGAGTTCCTCTCGACGCCTAGGCGCTGCTCTCGACAGAGCTTTCCTTTCCAGATCCGACCCTTCTCTTCTTCTCCGGTAAGCTTTCGAGGCTTCGACTTCCTTGAGGGTAAACCCTAGCCTTCTGTTCGTAGATCCGTGTCAGATCTCTAGATCTGACCGTTGCCTTTATATTTTGCGAAGATCTATGATGAGATCTCGAGGAGATCTCTGAGATCCACGGATCTATGATGATCTTGAATGAGTTTTCGGGATCACTTCAAATCTGTGTTGATATTGAAAGATTTCTGAGGTCCTTAGATCAGTGATGAAATCTTTGTAGATTGTTCGCATGCTTATAGATCTATGATGTTTCTTCATAATTATAGCTAGATCTTGTAGATCGATTCTGTTAATTTGAAGATGTGTTGGGATCTACAGATCTTCTATGAGATTCTGTAGATTGATCTCTGTTTGTTGAAGATCTGTGCTGGATCTGGTGATTGTGTCTGGATCTCAAAGATTATTTCTGTTTCTTTGCAGATCTGTGATAGATCAGAAGATCTGAGCATTTTTCTTTGTGATCATTATAGAGATCTGTTATATTATGTGTGCAGAATCGATTAGATCTATGAGTTTTGACTCAGATCTGGGAAATCGAGACAAGTTCTTCATAAAACTTGTAGATCTGAGAATTTGGGTTCATTCTTAAGAACTAAGATCTTGTGTCCTGACACACTTGTGTCGGACACTGCATGCATGATTATAATTACTTTTCTTCTGTGATGGAAGTTGTTTACTCTTTTGGTAACCATTATTTCTTCTTTCCGAGCCGCTCTGGATGTTCGTGTCGGTTTTGGACTTGGTGTCGTGTCTGGATCGGACGGTTGGATTATATTTGGACCACTGCTTGGCGTGTACCTGCTGTTGAACCTTGGTGTGTACCTGCTATTGTACCTTGATCATGTCGTACCTGCTGTTGTATCCGACGTTCGTGTCGGATACGAGGGAGATGACCATGTGGACGTGTTGTACCTGCTGTTGGACCATTGATGGGCTGAACCATGAGTTGGACTTTAGTTAGGCTAGCTAATTGGATGTTCAGTTATTTTTTATTATTAATAATCTATTTGATTTATTTGTAATTATTGTGTGGGCTGGATCGGGCTACTGGGTTTTATAATATTTTGTGTGTGTGGGTTGGCCATAGGAATTATAGTGTTGGGCCAGTCTTGCGATTTGTTCTGTGCTGGGCTTTGTGGCAGGAATACTGGGATTTGTTGGGCCAGGTCAGTATGGCCAGAACTTGGGCCCAGTAGGTACTGGGTTGGACTGTAGCAGTGTAATTTCATTTTAATTTAAAATAATTTCTTTTGTTTTACTCTCAGTTTAATTTTGCAAATGAATTTCAGGAGTTAAGAGTTCTTTATGTTTAAAAAGTTTTAGTAACTAATTCTGGTATTAAAGTTATAACCAAAACTGTCTTCCCAAGAAAGACAGCCCTTTTGATTGAGTAGATTAATTATTGAAAAACTAGAATTTACTTTTCTTAAATCTGGTTAACTTTTATTAGTCCATTGATAGCAGATAGGAATACTTCCTATTAAGTCTTGAGTGCAGTTGCCAGTTAGCTTCATTAGATATTAGTATTCATTAGTAAGTAGAGTAACTAGCAATAATATAGCAACTGATAGTTTAGAACTTAACCAACTTGTAATCATTATTAACAGGAGATCGTCCAGCTCTTTTGCCTACTTGTACTTTCCTGGAGCAAGGCAAGTACACTCTACGGTCTTGTGCATTTCATTATATCATGTACTTTCTTGATTGACACATTGCAACACGTTATGTACTTTCTAGTGCTCATGTTCCTTGTTCTTACTATTTGTACTTGGGGTGGGAAAATATACTATCTATGTGACCAAACCCAAGAAACAACTCAGGTGTGTTTAGCTTAGACCCCGCATCGTGCACGCGGGTCCTAAGCCGTACCATTCATGTGCTTTCATGTGCTTACCCCTAGCCGGTCACATACTTAGTTATATTTCAAATATAGTACACATATGCAGGAGATATACCTTGTACTTATTTCCTGTGATTCCATGATACCATATTCTTTCATGTGCTTACATATCATGTACTTTCATGTTCTTACATACCATGTTCTTTCATGTACCTTACACACTGTTTCTTTCATGTACTTATTCACATGTTCTTTCCTGTACTTTCCATGTTTTCTCGTACTTTCATATCATGATGTCTTGTTCATTACCTAGAATTGTACTTGCTCTGCTCCTAAATAGGATATATTGCAGGTGAGTTGGAGGCCCTGTGCGACACTTACTATGGTCAGGATACTGCTTTCCTTGCTGAGCCAGCTGGAGCTGCTTGTGACCTAGAGGTTGCAGAAGCCTAGAGCTTCTCTTAGTTTTTCCCTATTATTTCCATGTATTGAGACTAGCAGACTTCTTTCATTTGTTGAAATGTAATAATTCTGAGTTGTACTTTACTCTGGTTGGGACACATTTATATAGATGCTGTAATTTCATACATGTTCATATTTACCTGGTTAGTTTTCTAGAATGGTACAGCTTACTTTGTTGTGTCTAACAACAAAGGCTGGGCGTGTCCGACTTGTATCCGATTATTCGGAAGCGGGTCGTGACATGAGCGCATAGGGGGCACACAGTTTCTGACGCGTCTACCGAGTTATGGCACAGGCGGCTTGGCCATATCAACAAAAAGGGGACGAACGACTTGGTGAACAAGAAGGTGATTCCAGGGCTCAAGTCTACAAAGTTGGAGAAGTACACGCACTGCTTAGCTGGAAAGCAAAATAGGGTGTCATTCCAAAGTCACCCAAGTTCAAGGAAGCCGGCATTGCTCGAGTTGATTCACTCGGATGTCTGCGGTCCTATGAAGGTAAAATCTTTTGGTGGGGCTTCTTACTTTGTAACTTTTTTTATGACTGTTCCAGGAAGGTTTGGTCTATGCCTTAAAGACCAATGATCAAATGCTGCCTACTTTCAAAGAGTTTCAGGCCTCTATTGAAAGAGAGACGGGCAAGAAGTTATTGTGTGTTCGGTCTGACAACGGCGGCAAATACATTGGTCCCTTTGATGCTTATTGTAGAGAGCAAGGGATACGACACCATAAAACTCCACCCAAGACACCTCAGCTCAATGGTGTAGCAGAGCACTTGAACAGGACACTAATGGAGAGGGTGCGGTGTTTGCTGTCAGAAGCAAATTTGCCAGGCAGATATTGGGGTGAGGCTCTTCTCACAGCTACTTATGTTATTAATTTATCTTCTAGTGCTTCTTTGTAGGGTGATGTGCCTAAAAAAGTATGGTACGACAAAGAGCTGTCATACAATCACCTACGAGTGTTTGGTTGTAAGGCCTTCGTGCATGTACCGGAGGACGAGAGGTCCAAACTTGAGCCGAAGATGAGACGGTGCATCTTTGTCGGCTATAGTCGGGATGAGTTTGGCTATAGACTCTACGATCCAGTGGAAAGAAAGCTCTACAGAAGCAGGGACAGTATATTCATCGAGGATCAGACCATGACCAACACTCAGGATTCCGAAACGCCTTCTGAGGCTGAGAAATTGCCTGAATTAGAGTCATTTCGCTTCGAGCAGTTTCCAGAGGACATCGCAGAGGATCCAGTTGTGGGGAGCCAGTACATGGAATTGCTTCCAACATTGATCATCAGCTTGCTGATGGTGGTCAGGGTATCCCACAGGAGGATGAGCATGCTGGGGAGGCAGTTCCTGAAGGGGAGGAGGCTGTTGGTATACAGCCAGCACCAGTGGCTCCTTTGAGAAGGAGCAACATAGAGCATCGACCATCTATGAGATACTCACCGGGTGAGTATGTGCTACTGACTGACGGGAGAGAGCCCGAAAGTTTTACAGAGGCTATGGAAGACAAACAAAGGTAGGAGTGGATGCAGGCTATGCAGGAGGAGATGGGTTCCTTACACGCCAATTCTACTTACGAGCTGGTACGGTTGCCAAAGGACAATAAGACTTTAAAGAATCGATGGATGTTTAGAGTGAAGCAGACAGATGATGCCACTCGCCCTCGATACAAAGCGAGGTTAGTAGTTAAAGGCTACGGTTAGTGGAAAGGTGTGGATAATGATGAGATCTTTTCGCCACTCGTCAAGCAGTCGTCTATTCGGGTGGTGCTAGCATTGGCAGCTAGTTTTGACTTGGAGGTCGAGAAGACGGACGTAAAAAGGGATTCCTCCACGGTGATCTTGAGGAGGAGTTATACATGGAGCAGCCAGAGAGATTCTGTGAGAAGGGCAAGTCACATTTGGTCTGCCGGGAGAGGAAGAGCTTATATGGCCTGAAGCAGGCTCCGAGGCAGTGCATGGTACAGAAAGTTTGAGTCATTTATGGGGGAGCATGGTTATGCATGGACAACGTCGGACCACTGTGTATTTGTGAGGTACTTTGCCGATGATGATTTTATCATTTTATTGCTCTATTTTGATGATATGCTATCAGTGGGTCGAAATGCCACTAGGATAGCAGAGTTGAAGTGCCAACTGGGCATGACCTTCTCTATGAAGGATTTGGGCGCAGCAAAGACTATTCTTGGGATAGAGATTAGCTGAGAAAGAGAGTCCAAGCTGCTACACTTGTCCCAAAAGAAGTACATTCATCGGATACTTCAGCGTTTCGGGATGGATGGGTCGAAGAAAGTGAGTTGCCCCCTTGCGGCTCACTTTAAGTTCACTGAGGAGCAGTGTCCATCTACCGAGGACGAAAAGGAAGATATGGAGCGGGTTCCATATGCCTCAGCTGTAGGAAGCCTTATGTATGCTATAATGTGTACAAGGACAGACATCGCTCACGCAGTTGGCACAGTTAGCAGGTATCTTTCAAATCCTGGAAAGATACATTGGAGTGTGGTCAAGTGGATTCTACGATACCTTCAGGGTACTGTCGATTGGAGACTTTCTTTTGGTGGTGACGAGCCAAAGCTGGTTGGGTATATCAACGCTGATATGGCTGGAGATGTAGACACGAGGAGATCGACTTCGGGCTATGTGATGATGTTTGCTGGTGGAGCGGTGTCTTGGCAGTCGCGGTTGCAGAAGTGTGCTTCCTTGTCGACGACAGAGGCAGAGTACATTACGACGACGGAGGCTTGCAAGGAGTTGCTGTGGATGAAAAAGCTGTTACAGGAAATGGGGCTGAAGCAAGAACAATATACTTTGCTTTGCGATAGTCAGAGTGCTATTCACCTTGTGAAGAACCAAACATTTCATAGTCAGTCCAAGCACATCGAGACTCAATATCATTGGATACAGGATGTGGTTGAGAAGAAGGACGCGGCGCTTGAGAAGGTTCATACTGATGATAATGGAGCGGACATGCTCACGAAGGTTCTACCAAGGGGAAAGTTTGAGTACTGCAGGCGGATCATCGGGATGACGAGTTCCTCTACCTAGTTGTGAAGGGGGAGATTTGTTGGAGTGGATGGGGTTCCCAACCTATGTGGAGAAGATCCTGGAGTGCGACGAGCACCGTCTGTGTGTCAGAGAAGCTCGGGGAGGTGACAAGGCCATTCGAAGACGACGGAGAAACTCGGGAGCCAACATATCGTATACTGGAACAGGGGAGGCAGAGTTCTGGCCGAACTCTACCCCCTTGGTTCCAGAATCGTTCTGTGACAAAAACACAGAGTTCTACCCGAACTCTGTGTTGTCGGGCTGAAATGGATTTCAGGATGATTTAATCACCGTTGGATCGTATCCTATGGTCCAGGTTTTGTTGCGGGATTAGGGTATTTACATATGGTTTTTCCTAACCTTAATCACATACGTAACACACACAAAAGAGAAAAAAGAGGCAAGAGTTCCATTGCAACTTTGGGAGAGAAGAAGGAGGATTGAAGGCCGTTTTCGAAGGAGGATCGTGTTCGGGTAATCTCTACTCGTCGTCTTTGTTTTTCGTAGCCTTGTAATCAATATTTCTTACTTTCAAGTGTTGTGGGGATCCGTGTTGGATCGAGAGATGTTTGTAGAGGGTGTACTCCTTTATTTCATTAGTGAAGGCTTCTCAAGGGTTGGACTCCGATCGTCCCGCGGTTTTTTCCCGCAAGGGTTTTTTACGTTAAAAAATCTTTGTGTCTGCGTGGTTTGTTTTGGTGTTGGTTCGTGCGTTGTATTGCTCGGTTCTCTTGCAGGTACTCTCTGGTTTGGGGAAAGGTTTTCGTGCTTCTTTCCCAACACATGTCTCATGTTTGTCAAGACTCGATTTAAGAAATCATTGCCTACTCTCCATTAACCCAAATAAATCCGATTACTGTTGTCAAGTTACCTATTTTGTAGTCAAGGACTAGTTTCTTACTCACATCGAGGAAAATCAGTGCCTACTCTCCCATCCTAAAGGTTTTGTTTTGGACGGAAAAAAATGGAGAAAGGAAAATTTTAAGGTTGTGTTTGATTGAGCTTCTTTTCTATGGAAAATATTTCCATCACAAATTTTCCACCAATTGTAGTGTTTGATAGCGTATATTTTCCATGAAATTATTTTTCAAAAATCTATCATTTTCCACGTTTTACTCTAAAACGGTGGAAAATAAAACTGGCCCAGCCCATAGGAAAATATCAATTTCCATGAAAAATAATTATTTTCCATGGAAAATAACGACAATCAAACACCCAAATTAATTTCTTGGAATTTTTTCCGTGGAATTTTTTTCCTCGTAAAATAATTCCGTGGAATTAATTTATTTTCCACCTTGTTATCAAACACACTAAGAAAAAAATGAGAGAAAAGTTAAAAGTGATGATAGTTGGAAAGGAGAAGAAAATTATAGAAATATTTGGAAAAAAAAATCATTATATCTTTATCCACAAACAAACAAAAATATATTTCCAAAAAAATTCGTCTCCTATTTTTGGTCATCCAAACAAGAGAATAAAAATTAACTTGAGTTTCATTTTACTCTCCTTCATTTTTTCCCTCCAATTTTTCTTCCCCTCCAAAAAAGTTCCCAAACACACCATGAAGTTCAGTAGTGACATAACTGATAAATAACTTCAAATTATTTAGCATACCGCTCAGATTCGTGAACCGTCGGTAACTTTTTGGCCTCTTATTAATGAAGGCCTACTTTTTTCTCCCCTCTCGTGTTAAATCCTTATAAGAGGAAGAGACTTGTAGAATTGAGCATTGATTTTTATCCTAGTGCGAAATGAACGATCAAAACCATCATCTTTATCATCGTACTGGAAGACTTCACCTATACGAGACATAATGTATGGACATTGCCTTCTTTCTGCTCTATGCCTCAAGACAGGATCTTTTGTATTAAGAGATGAGAAAGAGCTGAGTGATTGTATTCAGAGAGATTATGGGCTTGAGTGTATTGGCGCCGTGCCTTTGTAAATTTCACTAGTTATCAATAAAAAGTTATAATTTTGTTTGAATACTTGTGTTTCTTTTGTTGTTCTACTTTTTCACTGATGACTTCTATACGACTCGATCTTTTAGCTTCTAATCGACCATTTCAGCCATTCGCTTTGCGCAAGCGCAACTCTAGGCACGTACGGCATCCCGCTCTAGCAAGAGCGATCGGTTTTGCGGAACCGGGACATGACAATTGTGATTTAAAATTGGAGTAAGATTTGAATAAATTAGTTTAAATTATTTGAATTAATGGTAGGATTATCTAAAGGAGGTTTTAAATATTTCTAAACCTTATCCAACTAGAAATCTCCACCTCCTATTTAAGGAGAAGCTTCCCTTACTCTTTTTCCAAAAACCCAAAATAGTTCCATAATCAAATCAACATCCATCCACAATTGTGTTTGTGCATATGTTTGGACACACCATAGCCGTATCTGTACATCGTGTCTGTGTCCACCCTATTCTTATTCCATTATTTTCTACCTGTACATTTTCTCTTTGTATCTGACACACCAGACACGACCTCGACTCCACCCCTGTGTCACGCAGGACACATAGACACACCCAAATCCAAACCCTAACCTAATCCAAACCTCCTGCCAGCCATCTCTGTCACATTCCGATTCTGCAGAATCGATCATTCTCGCTTGGGCGTGTTGCCACGCGAGCTTAGGTTGCGCCCGCGCAAGGCAATACCATGACGACGAATTACAGGCTAAGCGATAGGGTTGTCGCATAGAAGCCCTGAGTAGAAGCATTGAATAACACGATGATATACTAAAATAAAACTCTTTATTAATATTAAATATAAGATTACAAGGGCACGATGCAAGATTACAAGTCGCTTAAGCTCACTTTCTATCTGAATACAAACACTCAGCTCTTTATCGTCTATCATTAGAAAGGTTCCACTACAAGAAAAATGACTTTTGGTGACGGTTCTTCCCCGTCACCAAAGGGTATACATGACGGTTTACCTTCTGCCAGCTAGGTCAGTGTCATTAAAAGTCCCCACTATCATGACTCGGACCCAGTGTAAGGGTACAAGCGCGTAACAACGCCGAGCCTACGTAGCATAATCGGCAGTAGAACGCTATACTAGGTTACTATCTAACAACTCACACAAATATATAATATACCTGTCATAATCTCAACTCCGAACGGAGGACAAGTATAGATATAGTAAAACTCAATCACAGTCTAAACACGATAAGATAACACATAAGTCTATAACTAAAAGATTAAACAACAACAAAATATAAACTACTAAATAATAATATCTCCAATAAATCTCAAACAAGTCAATATCTCAAGTTGTTAAAATTCAAGTTCTAAACATGAAAACTAAACCAAGTCTACTAACTAATCTCCCGATCACTCATGAGAGTCGGGGCCCAAAGTAGCTAAGCCATCTCCTGGTCCATAGTAAGTAGGGCAAGTTTCCTCAGGGCAAACATATGTAATATTTTGTCAACAATCCAGTCAGGAAAGGAACGAGCACATCTCATCTAGAAATCTCAACTAAATGACAAAGACTATAAAGTAGTTATATACAGTTATATTGATGAACATGGTAAGTTTAGACAGGTAGTAAGGTAGAACAACAGTTTAAACAAGTTAGGAGAGCATGGCAATGGAGACTGTAAAAGTAAAACTAACTGAACTCGAATAGAGGTGATATAAGTCCAGATAATATAGCATAGACAAGTTTGATCCAGTGTGAGTCCTAAACATGATACTGACCAGTGTGTTTTGAAATACCGAGATTGACATGTAAACAATAGAGGGTAAATACAGCTCATCGTACACTTGGCAAGTGTACGACTGCTATCATTCCAGATTAGACCAGATGGGGTGATTCCAGCATTTTTGGGACTGTTTACATGTCTACTCCAATATTTCTTCGCCCAACAAGTACAAGTGAATCCAGAAAACAACACGAAAATAAAGTACAAGTCCAGCCAGAACATGATGATGCCAGTAGTGAGTCCAGTGGGGTGATTCTAGAAATAGAGGCCAGACATGTAAAAAGGTAAGTGTCGCATGCAGTGGATCCAGAAATACCAATTCGTGTTGACAGAGAATCAATAGAACTAACTAGAATTAAAATAAAATAATCATCAAATAAATGAAAGAACTATCAGAGAATGTACTTGCCTGATACCCTGTGCGACTGATGAATACAGATGTCTGAACTGGAGTAATTGAGTCCTATTTAGAGCAATATATGTTAAATTGTGTTTAATATATAATAAATGAAGTTTACAATGCAATCTACATAATTCTAGGTCATTCTAGGTCAAAGTCAACTCTTGGTCAACTCTGGTCAACCATTCTAGTCAAACTAGGTCAAACCTAAAGTCAACTAGTCAATTAATCTAGTGTTTAGTCAAACTTAAGTTAACAAGTCAATTTAGACCTTCTAGGGTCAATTCTAGGTCAAATTTGACCCACAGTTGACTTTGGTCAACTCGGTCAACAACCTAGTTAATTATGCCAAGTTAGGCCAAATGGGTTAAACTCAATACTAACACAACTCCCATAGGCTAATATAACTTAGTTATCCTATACTTAAATCCTATATACAAATTCACAATGTAAACATACACACACATATAGGATACTATATCTATACCATATATGTATCTCAATATATCCAATACATGGTTTAGCCTATATATATATATATATATATATATATATATATATATATATATATATATATATATATATATATATATATATATATATATATATATATATATATATTTTTTTTTTTTAATATATATATATATATATATATATATATATATATATATATATATATATATATATATATATATACTCACACCACTTATACAACTATAACCTAATATACCCCATATCCATATGTAAACTATTCATACATACATACATACCATATCCAACCCTTAACTTACTACCTACAAACCTATATAGGCTAACCCTCTATCTAATGCCCTGCCTAGCTGCTACTTGGTTGCTGCTGCTGCTACTACTTGCAAAGACAAGACAAGGCAAGGCATGCTGTTGGCTGCTTCTAATCCTACTGCTAATGCCTAATGCTCACTCCTCACTAATCCAAACTAACTAATACACACACACACACGGACACACACACACACACACACACACACACACACACACACATCATGGTACTCCCACATTCCTAACTAATCTAACAAAATCCCCAACCCAATCTCAACTCTAACTCACACCTTATCTCCAAATCTGAACCAAACTCATATTCATATATATAAACCTATAACATACTCATCATCACCTATATATACATCTCATTAAAACCCAACTAAACCTATATATCAAATAACACATATACAACAACCAAAACTCAGGAACTAACAATACCAAACTCAAGCTAAACCTCAGAAACTGAGAATCAAACCTACACCATATCTAAAATCTGAACTAAAACTCATATATATATATATATATATATATATATATATATATATATATATATATATATATATATATATATATATATATATATATATAAACTCAAATATATCAGGAAATCCCAAACTCGGATACATCAACCAACATAACCCAAACCATATACAAAAAGGGATGTGTGTGCAGAAACGAATGTGTCAGCATGTGTGCAAACTAGAGTGTCGTGAGGGTGTCCAAACAGTATCCAAGAAGTGTCCAAACTCATGTCAAAACAGGGTGTCAGCACATGTGTCGACCAACCTAGGGGCACGTGTGTCCAACCAAATCCCTCGTGCTCGTGCCAGAGGGTAGCTAGGGTGTCAGGGTACGTGTCTAGGATCCTGAGTCGTGTCCACGAGTCACGTGTCGCATGTCCACACGCCTATCGGGGAGGGCTGCACGTGCGTGTGCGCGCGGCCTCGTGCACGCGTGTCGGCCCACCAAGGACACGACACACACGTCCACGTGCTCGTGTCCATGGGTAGGCTAGGTATAGGGATAGGTGTTGGACACCCTGCCTCGAGTCCACGTGTCCTCGTGTCCGAGTTATGAGTGCGTGTCAGGGCCGATTTCTGCACATGTGCACAGTAGGCCGAGATCCATGCAGCCTCGATAACTTCGTGCACACTCAACGAAATCTCGTAAAATTTTACGAGAACGTGGGCAGAGGTTGCCCCCACGTGTCCACCCAATTTCACCCTAAATCGTGTCGTATCCATCGAGTTATGACACTCAGACAGCAGGACAGTGCACGAGCCTCGTGCTACGTCCCCGTGTCCGATTTGGACACGAAAACAGTGTCAAAATAAACCCAGAAAATATGTTTTGGAATTCCCTCATATAGGACTACAATAATGTGAAATTAGTTTTGAAAAACAACAACTTTTAGTTCTTTGAGGCATTTCATCAAACACATGTTATAATATCCCGACACGCATCCGATACACATATCAAACGGATAAGAAATCTTACCAAACTTGGTGTATAGGTCTATGGTACCTAGATGCATGCTTCTATGCAGAAAAATCAAAATTCAAATGAGTTTTGAAACATTTACCTATTGAGAGTTAGAATCTCAATGCAAAAGCACTCCAAAATATCTCACCGCCCAAATCCTACGGTCAAACGCCTCCAATTCCTTGCTAGCTAGCCTCCAGCAAGTTCTCCTCCTCCCAAGGATCGCAATGCAATTCATTTGGTCTAATTTGGATGAGAATTGGAGAATGGAGGCTACTTTGATGAATGTGGAAATTAGAGTTTTGCAAAAATGGCTTGGTGGCTACATGATGTATTTATATAAGAGGGGGGAGCTGTGTTGGCCGGCCACATGCTGGAATTAGGGTTGGGGTTTAGTCATAAGGCCCAATTACAACTTAAGTTAATAAAAAGCCTTTTTGCAAATAGCCCACAAGCCAAAATAACTAAAAACCCTAAAATGAATTCAAAAAGGGTTTCCTAATTTAGAATAGAACTTAAATTCTAATCTAAAATGATAACTAGGTTAATGACCGTCAACATAGGTTATTTTTGTTGACTTTTTTAGCCATCAAGGGATCCTGTTTATCAATTCTCACTTACGTTGCCGGTTCCCGCTGGTTCCTATTTACGTCACCAGATACACGCATAATATAAATTACAGAAACACATAATATAAATTCAGAAACTTTCACAAACATCAAATAACTTATAACACATTTCACATAAACAAAAACAAATGTGTTCATATAATATTCAACGAGTACATCAACAAAAGAAACTTGTTCTTAAAACCATATTCGATACATGATACCAACCCCATCACCAAAGACTAAAGTGCCAAAATACAACAAAATACCATTAACTAAAATCCGCAGCTTCACAAACATAAGATACCCAATACCGAAGCCCGTAGCTTCACAACCACAAGGTACCCAAAATGAAGCCCGCAGCTTCAAAAACCATCATTCATCGAATCCTTGTATCCAATTAAAAACACATTGTTAGCTTCAGAGTTTACCTATCTTATTGAACAAGAGATTCAACAAGAGGCTGTACAATGTTTTCTTTCATCGTCTCCTTCCGACAGGTAGCATGCTTGTACTGTTATCAACAAGATTTTGTATAACCTCTTCTGTTAGATATGGCTTTTGAATCTCAGTGAGAATATGATTTTGAGCTGTGGACTTGATAAGCTTTTAGTGATTCATAAAGACTGGTTTTTAGGGTTTAAATAGAGTTGGCAGGTTCGAGATTTGTAGCAGCAATCACTTTTAGTTTGTAAGCAATAATTATAAATCATGTGTATAACTGATTGGCGACTCACTACTAAAATACCCCACTTTACCGACGGAAGTTTAGCGACGGACGGATTCCGTCGCTAATAGCGACCAGTTTTCGACATCTTAGCGACGGATTAGCGACAGACAACATAACATAATTTTTTCCAATTTTAAATGTTAAAATATGTCGGGTTTCCGTCGCTAAGTCGACGAACGTTAGCGACGGATTCTTTTTCCTCGCTTATTCGTCGCAAATGTTGGCGGCAAAATCTTTAAAACATTGGCGGGAACTTTAGCGACTAACTGGCGACGGATATATCCGTCGGAAAACACCTTTTAATTGGCGACGGTGTAGCGACTAATTTATTCCGTCGCTATTCCGTCGCTAGGTTATGTGCCCTAACTTAAATTGAACCGACGGGGGAGAATTTTTATTCCCCCCAAAACTCTCTCTCTCTCTCGTGGCTCTCTCTCTCTCTCTCGCGGCTCTCTCTCTCTCTCTCTCGCGGGCTCTCTCTCTCTCTCTCTACCAGGTATCTCTCTCTCTCTCTCTCTCTCTCTCTCTAATTTTGGGTTTTGGGGCCGGGGGGGGGAGTGGGGGGGGGTCGGCTTCGCGGGGGGTGGAGAGGGCGGGGGGGGTGGTGAATGGGGTCAGGGGGTCGGGAGGGTGTGGGGAATGGGGGCAGGGGGTGGGGGGGGTGGGGAATGAGGGTCGGGGGGTCGGGGGGGTGGGGAATGGGGGCAGGGGGGTCGGGGGTGGGGGTGGAGAGGGCAGGGGGGTCGGGGGGGTGTTGAATGGGGGCAGGGGGGTCGGAGGGGGGGGGTCGGGAATGGGGGCAGGGGGGTCGGGGGGCGGGGGGTGGGGGGTGGAGAGGGCAGGGGGGTCGGGGGGGTGGGGAATGGGGGCAGGGGGGTCGGGGGGGTGGGTAATGGAGAGGGCAGGGGGGTCGGGGGTGGGTGTTGAATGGGGGCAGGGGGGTCGGGGGGGTGGGGAATGGGTTGCATTCCCCGATACGGATACGGTTTGGCATGTCCCGATCCTAAGAAATAATACTATTTCATTTAATTTAATTTCATTTAATTTCAAAACTACTAAGAAATAATACTTAAAACACTTAAAATTATGCCTAAATGTATAAATTATATGTTTTTAAATGTAAATAATTTATTAATAATTATTTGTTTTCCAATACCAAAAAAATTCGATACTTCGATCCGATACCGCCGATACTACCGATATCGCCGATACCAATACTAGATTGCTTAGACTTATATTGCAAGGTAACTAGATACAAGTTATGATACAATGTAAATGCAAGTATACATGTTAGCTAGATAGCTTAGACTTATATTGCAATCTCCTATTCACACGAGTATTGATATCGCCGATGCCAATACTCGTAGGAATATATAGTCCGATACCGATTCCGATACCGATACTTTGAACCTTGATTTAAATACATGTTAGTATAGTGTCTTCACATATATGTTAAGAGTATATACATGATTAGCAAGGTAACTAGATACAAGTTATGATACAATGTAAATGCAAGTATACATGTTAGCTAGATAGCTTAGACTTATATTGCAATCTCCTATTCACACGAGTATTGATATCGCCGATGCCAATACTCGTAGGAATATATAGTCCGATACCGATTCCGATACCGATACTTTGAACCTTGATTTAAATACATGTTAGTATAGTGTCTTCACATATATGTTAAGAGTATATACATGATTAGCAAGGTAACTAGATACAAGTTATGATACAATGTAAATGCAAGTATACATGTTAGCTAGATAGCTTAGACTTATATTGCAATCTCCTATTCACACGAGTATTGATATCGCCGATACCAATACTCGTAGGAATAGTCCGATACCGATATACATTGTAGAGCTCTGTTTTGCTATTCTGGACATGTTGTGACCTGTGCTGTTCTAAATAGGAGCCAGACACACTCCTAAGACGGGGGAGTATGTATAGTGATGTGGATTCTTACTAACTTATCATGTGAACCCATTTATGGGCCCTTCATTGAACCTTCTCATGTGCAACTTTCAGTCCATTCACAGTTCCCTATATTGTACTCTACATCACCTAGTTCACTTATATCTAACATCCTAACCCTAATCCAAATTTATGAGTATCGGTATCGGGCTATTCTTATGTTTAGTTTGTCTTACGATACAGATTTTCACATCCAAATTGAGGATGAGTCGTTATTTTGTTGATCGTACATGGATGTACAAACGGCAACACGAGAGTAGAATTGGTGTGAGTGACGATTTTCAGGCAGGCGTGGAAGTATTTCTTAATTATGCAATGAGCAAAGCTCAGTACATGGACGGTAACAAAATTAAGTGTCTATGTGTTAAATGTCATAATAGACGTTACGAAGAAGTGGTGACTGTGAGAGATCATTTGACCCGTAAGGGTTTCGTACGTAATTACGGCCTGTGGTCATCGCAAGGTGAACTATATTCGGAAAGACAGGCTGCGGAAGCTGCTACTTATGCTTTTGATGATAATGCTGCAACGGATGTCATCGAAGACCACGGATGCTCTGTTGATTATGGAGATCTGCAGAACCTTGCACGAGATATGGTGTATGATGCGGCAGGGCCTAATTTTGATCCGGAGGATCCTAATCCCGAGGCGAAGGAGTTCTATGACATGTTTCAGGACGCAGATACTTCTCTATATCCTGGTTGTGAGACTCATTCCGCACTGTCAGTGACGATGCGGTTGTTGAACATAAAGTCTGATTTTAACTTGCCACAAGCTTGCTATAATCGGATCACAGAAGTAATCAAGGAGGTGTTACCGAAGGAATCAAAAGAGCTACCAAAAAACTTCTACAAGTCAAAGATGATGGTCCGACAACTGGGACTGGGGTACGAGAAGATAGATTGTTGTCGCAACGGATGCATGTTGTACTACAAAGAGAATTACGTATCAGAAAGTTGCAGCTTCTGTAATACGGATCGTTACAAGCCAGTACAGGGAAAAGGAAAGTCGACTAGAAAACGACGTCCTTACAAGTATATGCATTACTTGTCGATCACGAAGCGCTTGCAGAGGATGTATATGTCTCTAAATACAGCAGAACACATGACGTGGCACAGCGAAGAACGCATAAAGGACGAAGGAGAATTGTCACATCCTTCGGATGGAGAGGCGTGGAAACATTTTGATTTGTGTCATCCAGATTTTGCTGCAGAGCCTAGAAATGTACGCCTGGCGCTATGTGCTGATGGCTTCGCCCCTTTCGGACAGTCGGGATCTCAGTACTCATGCTGGCCGGTCATTCTTACCCCTTACAATCTGCCACCATGGATGTGTATGAAGACTCCTTATATGTTTCTGACAGCTATCATACCCGGTCCTAAAAATCCGACGAAGAACATCGATATATATTTACAGCCGTTGGTGGATGAGCTGAAACAGCTGTGGGAGATCGGCGTCACGACCTATGATATTTCCAGGAAACAGAACTTTCAGATGAGAGCTTCACTCATGTGGACAATCAATGATTTTCCAGCATACGGTATGCTGTCGGGATGGAGTACGCACGGCAACATGTCTTGTCCGATATGCATGAAAAATAGTAAGGCGTTCCGCCTTAGGCATGGAGGAAAAACTTCTTTCTTTGACTGTCACCGTCAATTTCTGCCCGCGACCCATCCTTGGAGAAAGAATAAGGACGCGTTCAGATATGGAAAACAAGAATTTTCTTAACCTCCTGCCAGATTTTCGGGATACGATATTTGGGAAGCTGTAAAGGAATTGCCCACCGCAATGGAAGATCCATCGAACCATCGTGTCGAGGGGTTCGGACAAAGCCATAACTGGACCAAACGGAGTATCTTCTGGGACTTGCCTTATTGGAAAGATAATCTTATAAGGCATAATCTTGATGTCATGCATATCGAAAAGAACGTGTTCGATAATGTCTTCAATACCGTCATAGATATTAAAGGAAAGACGAAGGACAATCCAAAAGCAAGACAAGACATAGCCGAGATATGCAAGCGTCCTCATCTGAACTTGATACAAAGGAGTGCTGGTGGACAATTAAGTAAGCCTATAGCGCCATACACATTGAGCAAGGAAGATAGATTAATAATCTGCAAGTGGATATCTAATTTAAGATTTCCCGACGGCTATGTTTCGAATTTGTCTAGATGCATTGATCTCAATGAACGCAAGCTAACGGGAATGAAGAGTCACGACTGCCACGTGTTTATGGAAAGATTACTGCCCATTGCTTTGAGAGAGTTGTTGCCTTCTGCTGTATGGGTTCCGTTGGCCGAGCTGTCTACATTCTTCAGGGATATCTGTTCAACTAAGCTGACGGTGCAACATATGGTACAACTTGAGGAGAAGATTGTCTTAACAATCTGCAAGTTAGAGAAAATATTTCCACCGGGCTTTTTCGACAGCATGGAGCATCTACCGATTCATCTAGCATACGAAGTCCGTGTCGGTGCATCTGTTCATTATCGATGGATGTACCCCTTTGAAAGGTAAATAAAAATCGATATAATTTAAGTGAAATTTAAGTGGATTTTACAATTCATTGTTAATTCTCAAGATAATTTGTCTCTTTAGGTACCTACACCATCTAAAGAAGAAAGTTGGCAACAAGGCTCATATAGAGGCTTCGATATGCGAATCATATCTTATCGAGGAGGTGTCAAATTTCTGCTCCATTTATTTCGATACTCATGTCGAGACAAATCGAAATAGACCTCAAAGGAATGAAGAAGACGTTGAGGATGGAGGTATATTCAATTTAAGGGGCAAGCCTATTGGGGCTAGTAAGAAACGGTGGTTGACCGACGATGAGTATGATACCGCTCACCGATATGTCTTGTTAAATTGTGACATACAAGAAGTGAGAGATTTGGAGAAGTAAGTGACTACGCCTCGTTATAATCTCTAATTTGGTGAATTAAGTGACTACACTTATTTTTATTCTCTCTAACAGTGTATTTAGAGGTGAAGTCAAAATGAGGACACCATATATTACAGATGAGGGACTTCAAAGAGAGGTTGATTGTACCTTTCCGTCCTGGTTTCGTAAATACGTAAGTAACTGAGATAATATGTTATGCGACTACCATTAAAATATATGCAGCTAAAATATTTAAATTATCAATACATGTTTACAGGTTTTATTGCCTGAAACAACACTCATAAATGAGAGCATTCGTTATTTGGCATTGGGACCGAAGAAGCATGCAAAGACTTTGTCAGGCTATGTCGTTAATGGCTTCAAGTTTAAGTCAACTCAGCATGCTATAAATGCCGAATTTCTCAATGACGGCTTCGATACCAAGAATTCTGGTGTTTGCATAAGAGGCACCATCTATGACGACGAGCCGGACTTTGACTATTATGGAGTGCTTCGGGAGATTGTAGATTTACAATATAGTGCCCCATATGATATGCATATTGTGATGTTCAAATGTGAGTGGTTCGATACGAGACCAAATATCGGTTGGAGAATCGATAAACAATTTGGATTCGTCGATATAAATCATCGCAGGAGGTATAGAGGGTCCGACACGTTTGCGATAGCAAGTCAGGCTGTTCAAGTCTACTATACAAGCTACCCAAGGCGTCGTAGAGATCGATTTGACTGGTGGACAGTATGCAAGATTAAATCTAGAAATACATTCAACGTTGGAGACCCAGCATACCAAGAGGACCAGATCGAGAAGCCCCAATACATGGGACAACAGTCGGATACCATGGACGTGGAAGATGTCGATATACCTCATGCTGAGGAAAATAGAGGGGAGAAAGAGGTTGATATACAAGACTTAGCTGTCAACCAGGGGAGAAAGAGGCGTCTTGTCCCAAGTATTGAGCCTGAAGAAGAAGTAGAAGAAGAAGAAGAAGAAGAAGAAGAAGAAGAAGAAGAAGAAGAAGAAGAAGAAGAAGAAGAAGAAGAAGAAGAAGAGGATGAGGATGAGGATGAGGATGATGATACAGATGAAGTCGACGATGAGGATGATGATATAGATGAAGTCGACGATGAGAATGAGGATGAGAACGATGATGATGACGATGAGGACGAGGACGATAACGATGATTAGATTAAATATCGGTATATATTAGAAGCACTTACAACTAACTTAGTGAATTCAGTTTAGACGGACACATTCTTATTTCAGTTTATGTTTTTGTCGTTCGATCATCTACTTATTGTATGATTTTCTTTTTACAGATGGCACTCTTAGTTCTCATTGTCTTGACGGCACTCGCCGCCCTGCTGCTGGTATATATATTTTAGTTCAGTTTTATATTCATTTATACTTCTATATTGTTAATTATATTTATGTGTTCTATTTACAGGTCATGGTCACTACCACTCGTGCTGCTGGCAGTGGCCGTGGACGTGATGGTAGTGGTGCTGGTGGTGGCGGTACTGGCCGTGGTGGGCGTGGTGGTAGCGGCACTGGCCGTGGACGTGATGGTAGCGGTCGTGGTGGTAGCGGCACTGGCCGTGGACGTGATGGTAGCGGTCGTGGTGGTAGCGGTCGTGGTCGCCTTCCACATTCCCCGGATATAGAGTCCTCCGATCCCGACCTGGAGAGCCCGGCCACAGACTCTTTCCGCCGTCGATCTATCTCTGCGCTACCTTCATCTTCATCGAGGCCTGAGACTCCATCCGCTAGCGGATCCGTTCCGCCCCCGGATGCACCAGCGGGTACACCATCAGTTACTGCAGGGTGGGCTCCGGAGTACCCCCGGATTCAGCTTCATCCTGCTACCGGTGAGTACATCCGCGGACCCGCGGATCCTCCGACGCCTCCAGAGAGGCCGATAGGCGAGAACCGACGAGAGCTATGGCCCGCGGGTGATACGTAAGTAAATTTAAGTTAATTTATTAAATTTGTTTCATTTATTCAAGTTAATAATCCAGTCTTTGCTTCTTTGTAGGTTTTTCCCGTATGATGCTGCCCGGATACTCGGGCAAATTATCCGGGAAAACTACCATGGCCCCTACCTCAATTTTTCTGAGGTGCCTCAGAACATGCAGTACGTCTGGCTCGAGGAGATGAAGGTATATATATATCTTTTGGTTAATTATTAATTATTCTTTAATCCACTAATTTTTTAATTACGTGATAATTTAATTTGTATGTCAGACGACGTTCTGGTGGCCCCCCCATCGCGAGGAGTTGATTCGCAAGGCCTACAAAGCCGCCGCCGGGAAGAAGATACGGGATGCGGTGTACGACGTTCGTACGGCGCATTCGAGGAAGAAGTGGCTCCGGGAGGAGTACTACGAGCAGATGTTGGATAAGATGAATACTGCTCAGTACAGGGAGAAATCAGAGAAAGCGAAGGCGAGCAGACAGGCCGCTGGTCTGCATACGGGAGGTTCAAGGCCCCACGCAGCGACGCGTGCAGATTTGGTGAGATACCGCAAATTCATTTCACTATTAAATTCGGTACTATTAATATACGTAGTTAATTAAATTCGACGTATATTTCGTATGCAGGCACAACGGGCGGTAAAGGAGGGGAGAGAGCCGGAGTCGGTCACCGCCTACGATGTATTCCTGCATACACACAAGAGGCGGGCAGACGGGAGCTTCGTCGACGCGAGGGCCCAGGCGACTGATGTAAGTAATTACGTTTATGAGATTTATATTAGAAATATAATTATTGTTAACTTAATTAGGTGAACGTAGGATTCAAATTATAACTTAGGGAAACATAGGATTTAGATTATAACTTAGGAAAACTTATAGTATAAACACATTCATTGGATAGGCTGCATATCGTGAGGCCCTTAGTCAGATTGAGCCCCCTGCCGAGGTTGTCGGCGAAACGACGCCCACCCAGACGCCCTCTTCTATGGCCGCTCGCTACGACGACGTGTTCGTAGAGTCTGTCGGCGGCTTTAATAAAGGGCGCGTCTACGGCGTAGGTTCCCTGGCGGCGGCGTTGCAAGGCGCGACTCCGAGATATCCACCGCCCCCGCCTCCTCCCGCGCCCCCGTCGGACGATATGAGGACGCAGCTTGCGACTCTCACCTCCGATATGTCGGAAATGCGGAGTCTAATGTCGGATGTGCTGGAGCGCCTTCCGCGTCCTTCTTCTGCTCCCGGTCCAGATCCGTCTGCTCCCGGTCCGTCTAGTGCGGTTGTCGGTCCTTCCGACCCTGGACGTTATTCATTTGACCGTTCTGCCGAGGTCCGCCTGGTACCGGATACTGCGCTCATTGGGCTCATGGACTTGATGTCGCCAGAGCAGCTCCGCACGCTTCCAGAGCATGTGTTGTCCCAGGTGCCGGCGTACATGGTGGAAGAGTACATCCGCAGAGCCGAACGACGACGCGATCCATCTCAATGATATTTGTACTGTTTTTGGATATTTGTACTGTTTTTAGATTTTGAATTCTGGATATTTTGGAAGCGTACATGAATGTTTGGATATTATGAATTTGTGTATTTGTGTTTGGATATTTGTACATAGATGTTTGGATATTTCTGTTTGATATTGGATATTATGAATTTGGATATTTGGATATTTGGATATTTGTTGATCGTACATGGATGTTTGGATATTGGATATTATGAATATGTGTAATATTTACGAAAAGGAAATAGAATGTTTCTGTAATTTTTTTTAATTAATGTTGCATTTAGCGACGGACTAGCGACGGATTAGCGACGGACATATCTTTTTAGCGACCGATGAGCGACTAACTAGCGACGGAAAATCCGTCGCTAACTGGGTTATATAAATATTTGCAGTTACCGACGGACGAGCGACGGACAATCCGTCGCTAACTGGGTACAATTAATATTAGCGACGGAATATCGACTACCTAGCGACGGCAAATCCGTCGACATGGTTCTGGAAATATGGTAGGTTTTCAGAGACTTAGCGACGGATAATGGGTCGCTAATCCGTCGCTAATCTGTCGAGGATGACGACGGACTAGCGACGGCTTAGCGACCCATTATCCGTCGACATGGTTCTGGAATTATGGAAGCTTTCCAGAACCAGGCCGACGCCCTACCCGTCGCTAATCCGTCGCTATAACGTCGAGGTTAACGACGGAATGGCGACAGAATAGCGACCGATTTTGCGTATCAGGAACCTCTCTGATACGCTTTTACCGACCTATTTACGACGGCTTAGCGACGGATATTTTAATATTATATGGCATGTAAACCGACGGGGGCAAGTCGCTAATCCGTCGCTAATCCGTTGAAAGGCAACCGTCGGTAATCAGTCGCTAGTCCGTCGGTTAACCATTTGTCCCGACGGCTTAGCGACGGACAAATTTTAGCGACGACGTATTTCCCGACGGCCATTTTCATCAAATATCCGTCGCTATGCCGTCGGTAATTTATGTTACCGACGGATTCGCGACGGATGTGGCCGTCGCTAAAGTTGGTTATTTTGGTAGTGACTGGATCAGCCATTACGGGTCTTGTGGCATTTCTATAAAGAAATTATATTGATAAAGTAAAGCTCTGGTCCCAAAGATTGTGTGGTCAAAAATTAATGTAGAAAAAAATAATGTAAAATTTAGAATTTAGAATGTTAGGCTCTAAATTGAGACTTACTATTCTACAGAATAAGTTCCTACAATCTAGAATCTAGAATTTGGGAGGCCCAACCATTAGCACCTATTAGTGAGATGAAATCGAAATTGTAGAAATTGAAAGTAGGGATGAGACTTGCTATTATACAAAATAACCTTCAAAATTCTGAGCGTAGAAATTGGACTTGAGGATGAGTCTTACTAAGGCTGCCCTTACTAGACATTCAACTTCGTACCCTGTACCCACGTCAACACACTCAAATATTCTAATTTAAATAACAAAAAAAATTGGATGTGATTAAATTTAACTGCCACGTGTAAAAAAAACTTAAAGAAAACATTTGAATTGGAGATGACTTTTGTTATAGGATGTCATGAAATATTTCTTGCCATATATGATACAATCCACGTGACATTGTCTATTTAAGACTGTCATATAGAAAAATTAAGACTTGCATTGGAGATCCTCTAATTGGACGTCGTTTTGCTGACCTACTTTGGTCTCTCGACTACTTCTAGTCTTTGCCCTTCCCTGTCGCTTGACTACCAACTATTTTGAGACCTAGTGACATTGTTGTTTCCGTTTTGCCAAAACAACAAAACAAGATCTCCCTCTTTTCGAAGTAAATAAAAAGGTATTAAAATTTCTTTTGTTTAAAAAAGTAGTCTAAAAGTTGGTTAACTGCCCTTTCCTGATGTTAATTGCTTTTATTCAGTTAGAAAAATTGAGCTCACTCCCCCACTATTTAGATATGAGACTGCTGTGATTAAAGTACTTCTCGAAGATTAAACAACCTTCCCTAATCAAATAGAGAAACAATGAGTTTGAGTCCCATAACTTGAAGTATGCAAGCTTTTCTGCTTTTTGAATTAGTTAGCTAGTTCTAGTACTAGTGATCTTTAGGTTTCACTTATAGACTAAAGTAAGACTAATTCTATGTGGGATTAATAGGAATGGAGAAGCTTAAGGGAAGTCTAATTCTTCTCATTCCCAAATGTCTGAACTATCATGTCCTCATGGAATCTTATGATTTTACTCTGTCCCCATATTTTTTCTCTCAAGAAGATTTATAGGTTGGTTCCACATCTTGATATCTCTTCACCTCTGTTGGGTTAATCTAAAGCAAAAGAATAATATGAAAGAACCAGGCTTATCAGAATGACTTCCCATCATGAAATCTTGGTATGGAGCTTATGAATGATTTCCATCATGAAACCTTTGTTAAGGAGTTTATGAAAAGCATAGCTTCTACTTTTAACAGAAGTTCAAAGAAATTCATTTCTTCTCCAGGACCTGTGGTAAACAAAACATAGTCAACTACAAACCACAATTTTCAGTTGGCCTCTTTTAGAACAATTTTCAACACAAGGTCAGACTCACGATATCAAAAATAAACTCGGGTATGATTTCAGTACTTAACACGAGTATAAATTGCGGATAATGATGAAAAAGAATCAAATAAAAGTTGATCATCAGGAACATTTGTTGGTTTATACAAAGAAAATTAGTGAGAAACGAGAAACTATAAATGTGTCCTCTCTACAAACCCTATATGTTCTTAAATCGTTCACTATTCTGGGCGATGTGTTCTCCGGTGTACTGATAAATCCATATGTAATAAAAAAAAAAGTTTTGAGGTGGTGTCAATTGAGAATAAGATGAGAGGAAAATATCTCAGGTGGTTAGACATGTGCAGCTTAAACCAAAAGGTGTACAAGTGGTGGTTAATCATTTCTAGAACTAGGAGTATGCCTAAACGAAACTGAATTGAAGGTGTAAAGGATATGTTTTTTGTCAACGTTAAGAACATGGCCCTTAATAGTGCTAAATAGAAGAAAATGTTTCAAAGAGCTAAACCCCAAATTTGAAATAAGTGGCTTTGTTGTTGTATGCTTTCAGGTCAACCTATTTTTCTATTACGCACTTGCTTGAGACCAAATATAAATTTGGACATCAAATAACTGAACCGAGTAACTTCCATGAATAATCAGTAGTCAATATTTTCAGGGTAAACTCTAAGATATATATGATTCCAATTTAAGTACATCTGATCACCTGAATAAATGCATGTTATCATGCAGGATAGTTTGAAGATGAAATAAAACTATATATCAGTTATGCTGGCATTGGCAGTATGAGTATGTAGACAAACTACTGGCTCACAAATTCTCAAACTCTTTCAGTGGTATAATATCTACAACACATTTTGCACAATGCCTAAACTCTTTTTTGAGCAACATCGAATTTTCATGTTAAAGATGTGACTAGCTTGGGACTTGCAGAACGCTGTGGGCTTGAAGGACACAACCTTGACCCTCTGATAATTTGCTAGCGCAAGCAACCAAGGCAGACCAACCTGTAACTTACAAATACATCAACTGATATAGATAATAAATCAATGAGAAATAATATATCTAGCTGAAACAAAAGTGGTCAAAAAATATGCTTCATTATTCATTTTCTATTGAATGCCTTCAGATCACCAATGTATTCATGTTTGCCGCCACATGATGTGGAAACAGGATAATCTAAGATAGATTACCAGCATCCCATAAATTGTCTGATCATTGTAGATTTCCCTGTTTCAAATTCCCCCAAGAATGGGCCAGCCATATTTACCTTCCCACGCAGAAAAAGGCCATCAATTTAACCGGAATCTTGAAACTGCCAGATCATATCTGACATGATGCAACGATTTGTCATTTTCTGAATACGAGATGAAGATTCACTTGTGTGGAAAAGTTAATAAGAATTAAAAACTATAAAAGGTCTGCATATCTACTGAAGAAATAGATTAGACAACGACATAGGAATATGGAATAACTGCCAGTCTCAAAATATGCTACATTTGGTCAAATTTCAGAGCAGATTCAAAAGCTGAAGTTCAATCAAATTCATTCAGGGAGATAGAAATAGAAAAATAAACTAATTCAATATGGTATAAAATATGAATAATTAAAGGTTAACTAAAGTTCTTTTCCCTGCCTCTAGACGAGCGGGCTAACTAAAGTGCCCGAGGGGCAAGGGTTTGTCCTCCTATAAGTAATTAGGGATAAAGGATTATTTGCAGTTGTAGCACTTTTAGGGATTCAGTTAACCATGTCCGGAAATTAGGGATAAAAGGGTTATGTAGCAGTTGCAGCAATTTTTTGGCGACGTTGAAGGCGGCGACGGCAGTGACATAGTTACATGGCAGGCAGCTGAAACTGCTATGAAAGTTCATTAGGTTCCTAATAGAAATTGGTTACCTCTCTTCCCAGAACCCAGAATCGTTACCGTTTCCGAATAAAGCACCGAAAACTCTCCCACCATAGATGTGACTACAAGTGACTACAAGTAACGAAACATGTAAAATCATGGTAAACCGCAGCCCGGTGGATGCTAACAGCCCTATATAGTACAAGTAACGACCTACTATGGGGTCGAGATAGATGGAGACTTAGTCCAAGACTGTGGCTTGTTAGTTGAGCCACTAGACTTTGCACACCCAGAGTAGTATAGCTTAGTTAGGTTTGCCTGGACTGCGATCCAGCTAGTGTTTTCAGACTGTAGTTTTTATATTATATTTTGAGTTTCTGTGATGTGTCTATATCTCTGAGCTTGTGTTGGATCTCCTTTCTAGTTTTCCTTTCTATCATATTTCTATTTCTTGCTATCTATCCTAGTTTGTCTTGTGATTGAGTTATGCCATATTATACCCGTGCGGAGATGACAGGTACCCTTATATTGTCTAGTTGTAGTATTTATAGACGACCTATACAGCGTTCTATCGCCGATTCTGCGGCGTAGGCTGGACGTAACCACGTACTCGTGCCCCTAAACAGGGTGCGGGTCGTGACAACTATATAATAGGAATAGTTAGGCTTGACTGTGAAAGTTTTCTTTCCCAAAAATATCCTTACCTATATTTGTTGATTAAAGTTGTCCATTAAATTAATATGAGTATTTGATTAACTATGTATAAAAATAGTAGAAAATTAATATATTATTGCTTGCTCTTTTCCAATAATTTGAGATACAACGCACATGCAAATATACTGGTTGAAATAATATAAATATTGATCCTATGGTAAGGATGTTGCCCAAATGAAAAGTCATCATAGGACCTCTCAATCCTCAATTGGGCGAACAAGCAATAGTGCAATGTTCTCTTTCATCTTGCCGTCAGGGTTGGTGAATGAATCTTCATGCTTGTATATTACTTCTATCATACGATTAAATTTGAGAGCCAACAGGTTAAGATGCTTTCGTGAAGGAAATGGGTTAAGGCACTCCTTATTGATGTCTTTCCACGCATCTTCAACCATTTTGTTAAGCTTGGCAAGCGCCTCTTGCTCTGTGATTCCTTCATCTCTCATGCAGATCTCCAAGCTTGAGTCTACATGGTTTCTCTGTCGTTCAAACTACAAAAAAGTAAAGCACCAAAATTAGCCTAAGTCGTCAAGTTGGAACACATTATTCTTACGAAAGAGGAGTCAAATATGCATGCCATTACTAACCTCAGACACAATGTCATCCATTAGCCTACAAATCATGGCGGAGGCTTTCACAATCTTAGGCACAGTTAGCAACCAGTCTAAAGTATCATTTCTCAAATCTTTTGCCATAAGGCATAGTGAGATAGAAATGAGCATCGGGTATGCACTGCTCATAAGTGAAATATTGAGATATTCTTCAAATTTTGGTTTGTATCCGGTGCCTATCCATATAGCTTCCTGAAAGTATGCTCTAACCAATGGCTTGAACTGTTCATCAGAAAGGATTGGGAACCTTAGCATTAATGAAGTAGCATGTTTTCTACTAAATATCCAACAATTACATGACATGCAACAAATGTGAATTACAAGTAATTCATATATATATTCAATTTTTTTTAATATAAAGGCCAGTTTTTCTTGACCGCAGCCATGCCTAATCTGTTTAATAAAGCATCCATGCCTAATCTGTTTAATAAAGCGACAATGATCGCAGCCATGCCTAATCTGTTTAATAAATGAGTCTACAACTCCTTTAATCCATTTTGACTCGTTTACCTAAACCACAGTTTTTCATACTCCATTTGGCATAACGGAACAATATATATCATAACCGGCCAATGTTCTTCATGATCAACATTATAGAGTTCACCTTCTCCAATGTGCCATTACTGTCGCTTCCTCGATCGGCCACGGACACCTCCTCTTTATTCTTTTGGAATTGTTGATGCAAACTATCAGAATCCGATGAAATATAATAAAAGAAATAGGGTTCAAGGTTGTTAGAATAGGGTTTAATCTATACCCTCCCCCCCCCCCCCCCCCATTCGCAACAACACCCATACCAGGTTGACCAATTTGTCTACAGGTTGGATTAGGCTTTAATTAGGTTAAATCAATTGATCAAAAATGGGTCGGGTTTGGGTTAAGCCTTAACCGCTCAACCCAAATCTGACCCGACGCGACCGATTGCCAACTTAGTTGATAGCAAATATTTATATTATTCAACAAGACCACTAGTCGAAGGCCGATTGCATGGGCAAATACGTAATTATATAGTGGTATAAATATATTTATAAAATATCTACACTAGAGGTTCAAAATTTGGTTATTCGATCTAATATCATGTTAAAGTCCTTGCCACTATACCAAAACTCTATAATGTTAGTGAACGTTAATATTTAGACTATTCAACGGTTTTCATTTCATGGGACGATAAAGAAAGCTAACTAAGTTTGAGAAATGATGAAAATCCATGCCATTTATGAATTTTACACAAAAAAAACTAGAAACTATCAATAATTAGTGTTGAGGTAATTTATGGACCACTTACCATTTTAAAGAAAATAGAACTACTATAATTTTCAATTACCACATAAGCTTAAATTCATGACTTCTAAAAAATAATCAATCTTAAATTGAACATCAAAACTACCGATTCTATTATGTGGTGCTTATGATGTAGGGTTCCCTTCTTCCTCAATTCCTCCTCAATTTCTATCATGAAGCCTGCAAATACATTCAGAAAGATCCTCATGTAGTCAGGTAGGCCGTCAACATCCTGGAAATCCCACCTAAGTATTGAGGGGAACACTTATCAGTCCAGCATATTGTTATATGTGCTAATGAGGCTAAAATGACTATGTAATAACTTGATATTTCTATTTAACATGCATGCATTACATTGCAAAAATATAGTATTTATATAGATGACCTTTCAAATACATTGGTGAATAGTTGCAGCTCTTCAACGGTGCCATATGCATCGTATATGTCATCCAACACTGTCATCAAGTTTAGCAACTTGGCTATGAATAATCTTTCTGTAGAGTACCGAGGTTCAAACCACACTCCTAAGCTCCAGAAGTAGCACTCTGCTACTCTATCCCGAAAGAAAGATAGATTGTTCATAAGGCCCATTTCATTCCACCATCTGTAGATCGAAGAATATGCACATGAAGATGATAAGCAGCATAAGATCTTACCATGTTATACATAACAAACAAATGATCTATTGGCGTGCCCAATATGCTACAACTCGAATTGAAATTGTGTTGCAAGTAAGTTATTTTGCCATGAAAGTCTTTTATGATTTTCTACAAGAATTATGATACAGGAGAGAATAAGATCAACTTTGGTCAATATTGTTAAGATGACTAATTTACGTTTAAATACCCTAAACTATGAGCATTTGGCATTTTAATACTTCATAACTATTTTTAATAGTAAGTTACTATTCTAAAATTTCCAGGTTTTGGCAAATTGGCCCTTCCATTGACATATCATTTCACTTAACAACAATACCATTTGGGACAATTTTGCCCATGAACAATCGAAACTTATTTTCATAAAATGTAAGTTGAACTTCTTTTAGGAAAAAAAACAAAAAAACAAAACATCCCTCTCTCTCTAAGGCTACATGTGCTTTACTAGTATATCTAGTTGTAAAGAAATCATACTTCAAGGTATTAAAGTGAACTTTTTAGGTATCAACTTGCCAATAAAAATAGTTTGAAATATTAAAGTGTCAAAAGTTAATAGTAAGATATTTATGGTATTTAGAGCATTCACAGTGGGAGAGATTCTAAGTGCTACATTTTGACTTTAGCTAAAATTTATAGCACTTGAAGGATGCAGTGGACACTTGTTCACACTTGAAAAATGGTAGAAAGCCATAAGACACTCCAAATTTGGAGCATCTCGTAGCTCTGCTACAGTAAATTTTGGGCCCACACTCTTTCCTCTTCTCTCAAATTTATTTATTTTTCCAGCCCTCGCTCTCTCTTTCCTTTCCCCCTTCTCTCTTTCCTTTTCCAAGCCGCCAAGAAGAGAGCCATCTCTCTCTTTCCTTTTCCTTTTCCATACAAGGTTTATGCTATATCCTTGTCATCTCGCAGAATGCCTCCTCTCCAAGGTATGTGATCTTATTCTTCTTCTTTTTTCTATTATCTTTATGTATTTATCTCCTTCTCTTGCTTAAGATCAATTAGCTTATTAAGGGATGGCTTAATTGCTAATTGCTACCCTCAACTATCACACTTTTTCAAGTTGATACCCTAAACTTTTTTTCGTAACAGATTGATACCTCAACTATTTTTTTTTTCAACTTAATACCTAACATTTTAAAAAACCCCAAAATGCCCTTATCCCTTCCCTCCCTCCACCCCCTCCCCCACTCCGGCCACCCCCCTGCTAGCTCCGGCCGACCCCCCCCCTCCTCGCTTCCGGCCGACCTCCCCCCCCCCCCCTCTTCGCTTCCGGGCCACCTCCTGCCCCCACCTCCCGCTCCGCACCCCCCTTCCCAGCCCCGCTCCTCTCTCTGCCGAGCCCTAGGGAGAGGCGGGAGCGGGCGGACGGCCGAAGCGAGAGGGGGGGGGATGGCCTGAAGCGAGCAGTGGGGGTGGGGGGGTGGGGGGAGCTGCGGCCGGAGCTAGCAGAGGGGGGGGCGAAGCTAGCACGGGGGAGGGGGGTTAGGGGTAGGGGCATTTTTGTCCAAAATAATATCCGGGTATCAAGTTGTTACAAAAAAAAGTTTAGGGTATCAACTAGAAAAAGTGTGATAGTTGAGGGTAGCAATTAGCAATTAAGCCTTAAGGGATAATCATTTGCCAGTGCCAAAGGACTATTTCCTCAGTGACTTGCCGGCAGATCGTTCCCATCTGCTATCTGCTGTATTCAAGTATTTATCTTATGTTTTTGTTCTGTTTGGAATCATGCCCCATCCTCATAGGCGGATCTATTGGTAGGTTGGGGCGGGCTCCAACCCACCCAGCCAACCCAAAATCCTTTTTTTTTACCATCCATGTAGGACCTTCAATAGTCTATCACCACATTGGACCATATTATCCATTACTCCCCTACAGTTCATACGTTAGTCTTATAGGACATATACTTGGGCATATATGTGCCTAAAAAGGCTTAGGAGTGGCCACTCTGTAGGGTCCCTTGCCCTTTTAATTTAGCACAATAAAAATCCATTACTCCATTTTATGTCGTTTGTACATGTCCAAGCTCTCTTGGTGTTTCTTCATGCTAAGAAAAAAGGGTGCATTGTCTCGCAAATTTGGGTTTGCCCCACAGTCCAAGGAAGGAAAAAAAAAAACTAGAATCAAGTTTATGTTATAGATTTTTCGTTCTAGTGGAATATTTATAACTTCGTCCCTATATATGCAATGGTGGAGCCATTGGTGGACGGCAACAACCAGCAAAAAATTATAACTGATTTTGATAGCTCTCCTCTCTCTAATTCAATTACTTACTAAACTTCTATCTCTATAATTTACCTTCTCTCCTCTCCGCTCCTCTACTTAATCTCCAACTGAGAATCAACATCACAACCGAGACCGCGTCATTATCGTCGGGTTGCAACGGCAGCCGTAGGAGGAGCTATAACAGCAGCGTTAAGCCCCGTTGACGGGACTTTCCTCGCCGTCCGAACTCCAGCACTTTCGGCGAGTTCTACCACACTGCGGATTGTCTATTGATGGTGAAAGAGGATACCAAGGCTGTTAGTGTTCGAATTTATGCCTAAAAGAGACTACATGGTAAACTCATTTTTGTTTTATCAAGTCCCCATGTTTTTAGTATGTTGGAAGCGGTTCTACATTGGCCAGACATGGTACAATATGGAAACGATGAGATATGGACATGACGATACTAACATAATATTTATCTGTTAAATTTATTTAGGACGTTTTCAGTTCAGTCTAGAGTAAACTAAAATCTTGGCTACGTCGTTGCCCATCCTTGTTAAGAAAGAAAAACATAAGCTATACTCATGAGAGTACATAACAAAACTACTACCTATCAACGTCTGGTTAGACCATTACTCGTTTTGAGTATAGTTATCCAATCGTTAGAGACAATGAAAATGTTGATCTCGATCCTCTGGAAGGATGAGTGGGAGAGACAAAGAGGTAAAGTTGATGAAAAAGAAACGTACACGGAGACACTCTGGATCTCGGCCTGGTGGATTGATTGCAAATGATTGAAATCAAGCTTGGCGAGCTCTGACAAAATTGCGTTGCAAGCCTTACTCTTTGCATACACGGGGATATAGAGCCTTGCCTCTAGCCTTCTCATTCCGCGGTGAAAAGGTGTCTCGAGGGCTCTTCGTATTTGGGCGGTGTGCGGCTCCTCTCCAACTTCAAGCATGCGCTCCATATGCCCTCTAGCAAAATCCATGGCTTCTTCGAGGATCGGTTCGTCATTTGTGCCTAGCATGCTCGCTTGGTACAACTGTAGTAGGCCCTCTACATCATAACTCAGTTCCTGCTTGAACTTCCCCTCACTGTCTTTAAACTTACTAAACACACCTGCGTTAATTTGCAATATTAGTGCATGCTATTTAATTTCTTGGGCTGTTCAATATTTTGTAGATCCGCATGCGTCGAACATCGACTAATTACCTGGGGAGACAGCATAACCTTCTTGCCTCAACAGTCGGAATCGCAGGGCAACCAATCGTATGTCAGAAATTTCATAGTCGACATGGTCATTAATACATCTTATTGCCTCCCTGATCTCGTCCTCGAAGTGATAGTATATGCCGAGGCGATGGAGGTCATCGACCAACGTCAGTTTCTCCGCTAGGTCATTGGTTGAAAACATTGTCTTCACCTCCTTTTTGAGCGCTTCGATTCTCTGCTCAATCGCAGACATCTGCATTCAGATCCATATACATATTGGCTCAACCAAGTTAGAAATAGACAAACTTAAGACCTCGAGAGTTCAATAATGAAGATTTTGTTGCATTTTTTTTTTTTCTGGCTGTGGCTGTGAGATGAAGGAGAACTTGCCTCGGCCATCGAAAGCGAAGGAGAGTAGTGAAGGAAGAAGTCTCCCCAAACGCTTGGCTTGTAATCTGCGATTGGCCGGACAACCTCCATTTGTCGCTCGCTCTCTTCCAACCTAGAAACTGAGGGCTGCTAGGAACTGTGAGTGCAAAAGGCCTCACTGCTGCTGTCTTATTTATAGGACTTGAGGAATAACTGAGAGCATCAAGTTGATTATGAAATTTGTTTATTATTTTTCTTTTTTGAGATAGAATAGGAAGAAAATATTTGTTTTCCAGTATTTTGTCAAAAGAGAGGTTTTACAAATGGAAATTTTTCTCCAAACCATTAGAATTTAGCAAAATTGTGGTGAGAGCACAAAGTTTGAAAATTTTACTAAACGAGAAACATAACCTACATAGTAAAGAAGTTTTTTTTACCGCCCAACAAATTAAATTAATAAAAAATTAAGTAAACAAAAATGACTTCGTAAGGATACGTCATTCCTAAGGACATCTCCAACCCATCCTCAAAAATTTTCTCAAATTAGGATCTTGTGATCTCTTCAGGTTACTACTGAGCTCGCTTTTGTGTATATGGATGGTTGATGATTGTATCTCTAGGATTCAGGTATCGCTAATGGTACTTTTATTATTCTTCAGCCATCTATAGTTTATGATGATATCATTCGTTTTATAGCCTAGTTTTACAAGCTTTATTCTTTGTCATGAGCTTGTTCAAAAAATTGTATTAAGGTCCGGCCAACTTTATTACATGTTGTCTATCTTGGTATTGTTATTCTTGTGAAATTGGTGTATTACTGTTTAATCAGTATTAGCACACATGGTTCTCACATTAGATGAAACTTGACACTTATAGTAGACTTGACTCTAAACATCTTATACGTATTCGAGTTGGGCTAGAATCTACTTAATACGTTGTTGGCATGAATACGTATCCTAGTCCTATGTTTGCTAGAATCTACTTAATACGTTGTTGGCATGAATACGTATCCTAGTCCTATGTTTTTGGGACTGGGACATTACATGCTTTACCCATGCAGGTTAGCGCATTCTACTCGTATGTTCTAAAAGAACAAGAAGAAAAATATTGATTTTGTTTGCAAAGGTCGAAAAGTTAGTAATACACATAAAACAACAAACAATTTCTAAACTTTTACCAAAGTTCAATAATATATTGTTCAACTATTTATTTTCTCAAAAAAATTACCAAAAATAATGATGGAAGAAGATCTACATAACTTTGTTTTGAACCCTCACCTTCATAAAGAAAAATAAGAATAAAGAAGACTCCTATCAATGGCGATGAGGTTTTGGGGATCGTGGGAGCAGAAGCGCAATGGTTCTTGCTGCTTTGGATTATGGGAGAAAACTCTACGGTGATGAGGTTTTGAGGGATTTGCCACTTAAATGTTTTTTTTTGTGCTATGCTATTTTTTTTCTAGTTTATACAATTTAGGCCTAAAATTATGGGTGGAATAATATATTTTAATCTTAGCTAGCAATTAAATTTGTTCTTGCTTAAGGCTTTTTCTTTGTGATAAGTATTTTCGCCAAACATGTTGTGACTAAATAATAGTCGTCTAAGAAATATTTATCTTCGCCCAAAATTTGGTTGAAAATTTAGTGTCCCCACTCTACTTTAGGCGATAAATATTTTTTCAATTTGTCTTAGATTTTTCTTGCAAAGAACTTATTGGTCAATCTAAACTAATTAATTGTCGTCAGAGGGTTCACAACTATCTTTGCCAATCCAGAGGACTTTAGGCGACAACTACCTAAATTTCTTCGATCGTCTCATATTTTGTAGCCTAAAGCTCTTATCCTTGCAGTATCAAGTTGAGGCATTCACTTTATGAATTAAAATAATTCGACGGATGTGGTATAATTACCAAAGTGAGATGTGAATAATAAAGTATGCCTTGCATTTTCATTAAGAAATCATATTCCCAATTTGCGATTGTAGTAGCCTATATCGATGGCATGAATCTAATTGGGACTTCTTAAGAGTTTGAGATAATTACCTCACACTCGATGTTTGAATTTGAAATGAAGGATTTAGGTAAAAATGATTCTATTTAGGCCTATAACTTGAGCATTATACGGATGGTGTTTCGGTTAACCAATCGATTTCTACCCAGAAGGTGCTTTGGTAGTTCAATATGGAGAAAGCAAAAAAAAAAACATCGACTACACCATTGATCGTCCATTTAAATGCTAAAATTGACCCAATCCAATGAAGATGAAGAAGTGATATTGGAACATGAACTTCCATATCTAAGTACAATATGAGCATTATTGCACTTAGCTCAATGTGTAGACTGGATAACTCATTTGTTGTATCTCTTGGTTAGATTTAGTGTTTATATCAATAGGTAGCCACTGGAATGACAATAAAGACATCTTTCGTTACATCAAAGGTACTACGAACATGGGCTTATTTTATTCTATGCATCTCAGAATGGATCAAACCTCCTTGATCCTTGGATTGATGAATGCATTGTTGGTTGTACTGATGCTGGTTATTTATTTGACTTGTCCAAGGCGAGATCCTGATGTGACTATATCTTTACCATTTGGTATACGGCAATATCTTGGAAGTATAAAAAGTAGACCATGGTTTCTAGTTCTTCAAATCGTTTTGAGCTTATCATCCTTCATGATACCATCCAGAAGTGCATACGGTTGCGAGCCATCATTAAGCATATTCGAACTACAAGCAGATTCTCTTCTATCTATGACGTCCCGATGATAATATATGAAGACAATACAACATGTATCTACCAAATGAAGAAGGGCTACAACAAGGAAGACAATACCATGTACATCATACCGAAGTTTTTTTTCTCGCATCAACATCAATAGTAGCAAAATACTAAAAAGATCCGATCATAGGAAAACCTTTCCGACATGTTCACAAAGTCACTCCAAAATTCCAATTTCCTGAATAACATCATAATATCAAATTGCGGTCTCTTCATTGTAATAGTCATAGTTTAGGATAATGTCAAAATTAGAAAGAGTATACAAAAGTATACTCTCTTGATCTTAATGTATTATTTTTCCTAACTTATGGACATTTTGTTTTTGTATTTTTGGCATCCTAAGAAGGTTTTAATAAGGTACCCACATCAAGATAGTTATTGCTCTAAATATTTTCACGTTCTGAAATCATATCGACATTGGCATAATTTTTTTTTCCTTCGATTACGGTTTTCCTACTGAATTTTTCAAATCAAGATTTTGGTGAATATTGAATCCCGAAAAAGGTTGGAGCAACATGAACCAAATTCCATCCTTCAAACCCAACAGTTACAAAATTGGTAAATAACTTCAAATTATCTACAAACATACCGCTTTATTTACATCCGTAAATATAGTCCCATGTCACTAAATTATGGTATGTATTCTTGTTTTAAATCCAACTCTCTAATTTCTAGTCAATTCGTCCTCCCACTTTTATCTTAAACGTTGAAGGGATTTCCACTAAGGAACCTCTCATTGTAATTTTTTTTGGACTTGTGGTGCATAATAATTACAACAGTTTTCCTAATCTAAAATAGTATATCATCTTCATCTTTCAGCCGAACCACAAGTTGAAGTCCATCCTATTGGAATGCGAGTGGTTTCTGTTGAAACCTATCCATCTTCCAATAGTTTTGCAATTAACATGCCAAAGCCGCCTTGTTTGACCACACACTCCATACAAATCATATCAGCTTTTGGCATGTCATTGTATGGGGCCAGGGATTAGATAGTACCATGGAATCCAATCCAACGTAATTCAACACAAAATACACGTTTATGTTCTTGTTTGTACTTTGTACTTCCCACTGCTACCAATGTTGACATGATCATGTCTCATGTTTGTCAAGACTCGATCTTAAAAAATCATTGCCTACTCTCGATTGGCCCAAATTAATCTAGTTAAACTATTGATCATGTCACATGTTTGTCAAGTTGCCTGTTTTGTAGTCAAGACTAGTTTCTTACTCAAAAGACGTCGAGGGAAATCCGTGCCTACTCTCCCATCCTAAAGGTATTGTTTGGGAAGAGAAAAAAAAAATAAGGAGGAAGAAAAAATTTAAGAAAAAAATGAGAGAAAAATTAAAAGTGATGATGGTTGGAACATGTGGGACCCACACAAATTTTTGAAGGAATTTTAGAAAAATTTACCCAATTATCCCTCATAAATTATGATTGTAAAAATTATTATATCTTTATCCACAAACAAACAAAAATATATTTCTAAAAAATTTCATCTCGTATTTTTTGGTCATCCAAACAAGAGAATGAAAAATTAAATTGACTTTCATTTTACTCTCCTTCGTTTTTTTTCCTCCAATTTTCCTTTCCCTCCTCAAAAAAATTTCCGAACACACCATGAAGTTCAGTAGTGACAGATTGATAAATAACTTCAAATTATTTAGCATACCGCTCAGTCGTGAGCCGTCAGTAACTTTTTGGCCTCTTATTAATGAAGGCCTGCTTTTTACTCCCCTTTCGTATTAAATCATGTTATTATAGATTTCCAGCTTTCTATTTTCCAAACTGAGGATAAAATATAAATAATATAAATAAATGATCTGATCGAGACCGAGGTTTGAACTTGGTTCAATGTCCTTAAGACAATATTCGTCCCACACAGATACTTTACGGTTGAATGGCGATTTAGTCTCTCAGGATACAACAATTTTTTTTCCTTCGGTAGCATCACTTAACACCACAGGAATTGGATGAAGCAATATAGGTAGTATCTCTCCCTTAGACTTAATGTTTGATGAATGAATTAGTTTGGATTCGTCTTTCCAAACACTCATAGGACTATCCTTTTATAAGGGATGAAGAGACACAAAATATAAAGAGACACATTGTTTGGAAGGGATCCACCCTTTCGAACAGACATAATGTTTGGAAGAGACACAACCTTTCCAACAGATACCTGTTAAAAATTTGCAAAAATTAATTAAAATATTTTTCAATTAATTTTTCAAGTCAATTTTTTATTTACTTTTCCAAAAAATCCTTGTAAGAGGAAGAGTCATGTAGAATTGAGCATTGGTTCTATCCTCGTGCGAGATGAACGATCAAAACCATCATCTTCATCATCGATTGGAATTTTTGCCTACTTAAGTGACGGTCTAAACATCCTCCTCTATCTTTCTTTATCATAAAAGACTTGAAAAGTATTCAAAATAAGCTCGTCTAAGCCGTATGTATATCCTCACATAATTAAAAAAAAATTAGAAATTCTTTCAATTACCACCGTATATCCTTCATGTAAAAAAATTCATAAATTCTTCTAACTACCTGAGAATATATCCAAAATCCTACAAAAATATATATAATAAATATAAATTAAAATATATTAAATATTTAAATCATATTTAAACTAACTACATAGTATTATCTAAACATATATCCAAAATTCTAAAAAATATCTATAACAAATTTTAATAAAAAATATATTCAAATTATATATTTTTTTAAAATTAATATAATTTAAATTTATATCTATCTTTTCAATAATATCAGATAAAAAAATAAACTTGGGTATGTGCATTGTACATGAACATGACTAATGCATGTAATTAATATAGGGAGTATTAGTGAAGCTACCTTAACATGTTAGGATATCTATTTTATTAGAAGAATAATTATTATAATAGAGGAGTTCATCACAATTACATATAATTTCTGTAGTTGCTCATATTCTGTTCAAATTTCCTATATACTTAGAACTCTGTTGCAGTATCTCTATATTGATCCGAATGGAAAGAAAGCTTGACAGTAAATAGTTAACTTGTATATATAATACTTTATGCATATTGACACTGCACCGAAACATGGATCGCTGAAGCCAACGATTGAAGATACGACAATTGACAACTCAATTTCCAAGCAAAAGAATTAAAAGATAAGAAAACTCATCGATTGTCACATTTCGGTTTTGGGGAACCGAAAGTCGTTATTGAACATAATGTCGTACAAGTCTAAATTATCTACAAACATACGGCTCTAGTACATCCATAAATATAATCCCATGTCACTAAATTATATTTGGTACGTACACTTGTTTTAAGTCCAACTCTCTAATCTCTAGTTTATTCGTCTTCGCAACTTTATCTTAAACGTTGAAGGGATTTCCACCAAGGAACCCCTCTCCTCAGTGTGATTTTTTTCTAATCTAAAATAGTATATCATCTTCATCTTTCAGCCGAACCACAAGTTGAAGTCCATCCTATCGTAATGCGAGTGGTTTCTGTTGAAACCTATCCATCTTCCAATATGTTTTGCAATTAACATGCCAAAACCGTTTGGCCACACACTCCATACAAATCATATAAGCTTTGGCATGTCATTGCATAGGGACAGGCATTAGACACCATGGAATCCAATCCAATGTAATTCACACAAAATACACCATTATGCATGTTCTTGTTTGTTCTTCCCCCTGCTAGTTATCATGTTGTTGGAGTGGGTGGGGTTCCCAACCTATGTGGAGAAAATTTCGGAGTGCGACGAGCGCTATCTGTGTGTCAGAGAAGCTCGGAGAGGTGATGAGGCCCGGAGACGACGGAGAAACTCGAGAGCCAACATATGGCATACTGGAAAAAGGGGAGGCAGGGTTCGGGCCGAACTCTACCCCCTTGGTTCCAGAATGGTTCTGTGACAAAAACACAGAGTTCTGTCCGAACTCTATGTTGTCGGGCTGAAGTGGATTTCAGGGTGATTTAATCACCGTTGGATCGCACCCTACAGTCAAGGTTTTGTTGCGGGATTAGGGTGTTTACATATGGTTTTTTCTAACCATAATCATATACGTAACACACACAAGAGAGAGAAAAGAGGCAAGAGTGCCATTGCAACTTTGGGAGAGAAGAAGGAGGATTGAATGCCGTTTTCGAAGGAGGATCGTATTCGGATAATCTCTACTCGTCGTCTTTGTTCTTCGTAGCCTTGTAATCAATATTTCGTGCTTCCAAGTGTTGTGGGGATCCGTGTTGGATCAGGAGAAGTTTGTAGAGGGTGTACTTCTTTATTTCATTAGTGAAGGCTTCTCAAGGATGGACTCCGATCATCCCGTGGTTTTTTTCCGCAAGGGTTTTCCACGTCAAAAATTCTCTGTGTCTGCGTGATTTGTTTTGGTGTTTAGTTCGTGCGTTGTATTGCTCGGTTCTCTCGTAGGTACTCTCTGGTTTGGGGAAAGGTTTATGCGCTTCTTTCCCAACAAAGTGGTATCAGAGCCAGGTTCTGGAATTCATAAGGGTGTCAGGAGTTGACAGGAAAACTAGAGAGGAGAGATGGACGTGAAGCCGGTGCGCATGGTGAACCTGAACGGCACCAACTATCATTATTGGCGGAGCAAGATGAAATATTTGCTGTTTGTCAAGAAGATATATCTGCCCGTATTTGCTTCCGAGCGACCAGTTGATAAATCTGAGGAGGTCTGAAAATTCGAGCATATACAGATGTGCGGATATATCAGGTAGTTCATTGACGAGAACGTGTACAACCACGTTGTCAATATTGAGCACACGAAGACATTATGGGAAAAGCGGGAATCTTTGTACGTGAAAAAAACCGAGATAAACAAGTTGTTCCTGATCCGGACGATGATGGGTCTACGGTACAAAGATGGGGCGTCTATTACGGATCACTTGAGTGATTTCCAGGACGTGATTGACCAGCTATCTTCGATGGGAGTCAAGTTCGACGACGAGGTTCAGGGACTATGGCTGCTGTGTACATTGACTCATGGGAGACCGTACGAGTATCTATGATCGCTTCTGCTCCAGAAGGCGTGATCAATCTGAAGTTTGCCAAGAGCGGGGTGCTGAATGAAGAGATGCGGGGACGTTCTCAGGGCACTTCATCCACATCCCACTACTCAGAGGCACTAGTTTCAGAGAGCCGTGGAAGGGGTAAAAACAGGGGTCCAGATGGTGACAGAGACATGAGCAGGAGGAAGTCCACGGGTCGGTACGAGGACTCAGAGTGTTACCACTGTAGCAATAAGGGCCACATCAAGCGGAACTATTTCGCTTGGAAGAGAGAGAAGAAGGGCAACAAGGGGAAGCAAGATGAGAACACTACAGCGACGGCTTTGATACATGGAGGCGATGTAATCGTCGTAGGTGATAAGGTTATTACAAACCTCGCCTGCGATGACAATTCTTGGCTGGTGGACTCAGGGGCTTCGGTGTACGTATCTCACAACAGGGCACTATTTGCCACTTACACGACAGACGACTGTGGAGTTTTGAAGATGGACAATGGCGATGTGTCGAAGGCGGTTGCCATTGGAGATATGCATTTGAGGACGAAGACGGGTGCAGTTCTTGTTCTCAAAGATGTTCGTCATGTCTCTGATATCTGTTTCAACCTGGTGTCGGCTGGAAGGTTGGATGACGAGGAATTCTTCGGTCTCCTCAGGAATGGTCAGTGAAAGCTTTCTAGGTTCGATGGTGATTGCCAGAGGAAGCAAGAAGTCCGGTTCTCTACTATATAGAGGGGAGCGCATAGGGGGCACACAGTTTCTGACGCGTCTACCGAGTTGTGGCACAGGCGGCTTGGCCATATCAGCAAAAAGGGGACGAGCGACTTGGTGAACAAGAAGGTGATTCCAGGGCTCAAGTCTACAAAGTTGGAGAAGTACACGCACTGCTTAGCTGGAAAGCAAAATAGGGTGTCATTCCAAAGTCACCCAAGTTCAAGGAAGCCGACGTTGCTCGAGTTGATTCACTCGGATGTCTGCGGTCCTATGAAGGTAAAATCTATTGGTGGGGCTTCTTACTTTGTACCTTTTTTTATGATTGTTCCAGGAAGGTTTGGTCTATGCCTTAAAGACCAATGATCAGGTGCTGCCTACTTTCAAAGAGTTTCAGGCCTCTATTGAAAGAGAGACGGGCAAGAAGTTATTGTGTGTTCGGTCCGACAACGGCGGCAAATACATTGGTCCCTTTGATGCTTATTGCAGAGAGCAAGGGATACGACACCATAAAACTCCGCTCAAGACACCTCAGCTCAATGGTGTAGCAGAGCACATGAACAGGACACTAATGGAGAGGGTGCGGTGTTTGCTGTCAGAAGCAAATTTGCCAGGCAGATATTGGGGTGACACTACAAGAAATTGTATTTTTAGCAACACATTTTAGCGACATAGGTTCTTTTATGTCTCAAAAAGCTATTTTTAGATATATTTGCGACATGGGTTCTAGTATGTCGCGAAATCCACAAAAATTTTATTACGCAGAATGATAACATATATTTGGCGACATGTACTTGTGTGTCGCAAAAAGACACCATACATTTGGCAACATGTGCATGTGTCGTAAATTAATATAAAATGGTAAGAAAGTAAGAAGTTTTTATTTTCATAAATTCCTAATCTATTCCCGCACAAAAGCCGCCAACATCCTCCTCCTCCCAAACCCTAGATCCTCTCCAGCAGTTCGATGACTCCAGAGCCGGCGTCAAGGGCCTCGTCGACGCCGGCATCACCATCCCCTCCTTCTTCCACCACCACCCCTCCTCCCCCATCCGCCCCCACCGACCTCTCCCCTCCCCCTCCTCTCCGCCTTCCGATCCTTTAACGGCATCCCCCCGCCGAGAGGTCGAGCCACTACTCCCGCCAGCACGCCGGCGCCGTCTCCTATGCTCCAACTTCGACCTCTTCCGCTCCACGGCCGCCACCTGGTACGACACCCTCTAGATCACCTGGGACCCGGACCTCCCTGATACTAGCCGGATCCTCGAGACGTGCCACCGCGAGTTGATCGAGCTCGAGTAGGAGGTGAAGAAAGTTGGGAAATATGTAATGGAGCTGTTGGCCGAGGGGTTAGGGGTGGAGAGTGGCCGGCTGGAGGGGATGACATGCCTGGAGTCACTGGCCTAAAGAAGAGTTTCCATAAGTTTTTAAAGTTGGTAAGACTCACATTCTTGCTACTATTAAATTTTTCATGGTTCCATTGCTAAGATGGAAATGGAACTGCTCCATATCATGTTGAAGCGGGCTACAGGAAAACCTGAGTTTTAACAAGATAGAATAATTATCAGATTATAGAAAATGGTTACCACATTTCATGATGCATAATCGTCACAAGTATTTTCTACCCGATGTTGATTGCAGTCTTCTTCTTTTCACCAGTTAGTAGCCATATCTTTAGTCTAGCTTGCGAAAGTCTGTCTATGCATTCAGGAACCTATGATTGACATATAAGAGAAAAAAAGAAAAAGTTAAATATCTCAGATTAAAAAGAATAGTGAATCCCTCTTTTATCTCAAGAATATCATTCTTTGTTTATCTATTTATATGGTGGAGCATTTCTTAATAAGATAATTTGTAACGCTTGAAGTCTATAGTAGAAAATTAGTGTCTTTGAGCTCAACTGAAAGTGTGACAAAATCTTAACAAAACCCAAAGGAGTACACTACTTATAGGCATGCTTATAGCAAGGTGGTTTGAAAATTGTTTCTAAAGGATTATATTTCTTAGCTTTCATGGATTTTTCAGGCATCAAATATAGTTTTTGTGTCCAATACTTGACAAATGACTTTTATTTGTCAAATAGTCCCAAGGAGAAAAGCATAAGTGTTGTCACACTCATAAGAAGATAAAATCCCATCTGTTTTTAGGTGGCTAACATAAATACTCCACTTTAATCTGAAAGACAATTGGTTTGTTGTCTTGACTATAAGACAAAATTAGTTCTCTGAAACTTTAAGCTTTTTCCTTCTCTTTTTGTTGATTTAAAAGTTACCTTTGCACGATTTTATTTCTGAAATTGTAAGTAACTATATTTAGTTTTTCTAAAAATAATATTTTAAATTCATATTGTCGTTTAGATATTAATACAATTGTCATTGGTTGTCAAAATATTGAATTATAAGCATGGAAACCGACTGAGAAAAGGATAACTCAGTGCCGAAAACCAAGGCAAATAAGACATCAAAGTAATGAACTTTTGTATCCCCTGTAGTGTAGGATTAGCAAGTAATAGTAGACCAGGGCCTCATTTGAAGAAAAAAAGGTTGAAACTAGGCGATTGATGAGTTTCAAACACTGGAGTACAGTATAACAGAATATGGTTTAAGAACATTTGGATAGAACAAAATAAAGTAGAGAGTTTGGAATAAGCTTATAGTAATAATACTGGTACTACAGTAAGTGGATGAGAGGCTAATATTAGAACAATTGTTCAAGTGGTGAATAGAGGAACAATTATCCATAGGTATTGTGGATTTTTACTTGTGAAATTTTTTCCATTGTGCTATTGACAAGCCTAACATATGGATGAAGTCAGTCTATCTACCAGAAACTTTGTAGTAGGCATTAAGGGTGTACTTTTATCCTTCAATAAAATCTTAATTACTTACTGTCTGAAAAACTTAAGGTGTAAGCATTATAGGTTACTATTCCGATTGACTTGAGTCAAAGCTAAAGGTTTTTATATGCAAGGAACTAATACAAAGTAGAGAAATGACAACTGATCAGAGTAGTCTTATATATAGTATATTAATTTCTTACTGTCTGAAAAGTTTTCCTACTCAGTGAACTATAGTTTGTTACTTTAAACTTGCAATCTATTGTAAAATCTCACTTTCGTTTTAATTATTGGGGTGGTGTCTCATTTAGTGGTTTTGTTTTATAGCTGCTAGGTCTTAAGCCTACATTGCTGTGACATTCTATCATGATTCCTATTATCTTTTCACATTTTAGGTCTCTCCCAAAATGCATCTTCTAATATCAGTTTACAATGAAATAACAAAAATGCAAGATGGTTTAATAGGGAAATTCTGATACTCATTACACAAAAAAGAGTAATACCCTGGTGTGAGGAATGACTTACTTGATAAAAGATGTACAGTTTTTAGTGGAGCATGAAGTAGTTTACATTGTCTCGATGCAAGTTTGTGAAGAAGTTAACTATTAACCCTTCACCTGTCAGGTTGACCTCAGTGGAGACTTTCTTGGGATGTCCGTACATCCACTGACACCTGTGGTGTTACTTCATCATTTCAATTATGTGGATCTATTATTCCCTGGCATGAATCATACTTCGGCCTTGAAGCATTTATTCGAAGTCATAATTCTTGATCCAGGCAGGATGTTACAACATATTGTTTGTTATGATCCCTTGAAATTATATTCCGTTTCAGTTTCCTGGGGTTATGCTGTTCAGGTATACAAAGGCAAACTACTTCTCCCACACACAACAGACATTTACTCCATGGAAAAGTCGTGACATTTCTTCAAGTTTATTTATGTTTAATACAAGGGAACTTCCCAAAGATCAATGTAAAAGACCAACAACATTCTTTCTTGGAGGTGTGCTCTATTCTGCGGGTAAGATATGGAGAGCACTTATATTAGACAAGCCTCTGGAAGTTGTCAGCAGAGCATGAAGGATCTGCAATGGATTTAAAGTCTCCTCAGAAAAAAATGAGATGGAACAGGTATGCAATATACAATTTATGTATTTTTCTTAGTCCTGAAAAACGTCAGGTCTTGATATAATTATTGTGGTGGTGTCTCATTTAGTGGTTTTGTTTTATAGCTGCTAGGTTTTAAGCCTACATTGTTGTGACATTCTATCTTCTTCTAAAATGATCATGGAGATAGATATCAGAAACTGTAGATATGATTAGTTGATTGCCATGGATCCATAGCTAAGACTTGAGTTGCAGCTTATCTGAAGAAAGTTGTGTCCAGAGGACCTGAAGAGTCCCTTGTTTGCGAGAGGTAATTCTACAATTTGAGCATTATGTTATTTTTTATAAACTGTTTCTAGATATTTACTGCAAACATGATATTACTTTGATTAAGATTGTCACATATTGTTCTATATCATTTACAAGGTGTTTTGTCTATTGTGCTGATTGTTAGAGATCAAAGAACATCATAAATGAAATTACTGAGCATCTGTTTTTTGGTTTCCAAACTGAAATTTCTATACTAGTTCGCAAGTTGTTACTTCTGTAATCTGGGTACGACAACTATAGAAGATGACGACAAAAGCATAATTACATGTGTGGATAAACAGACATAAACCTGGTGATCTGCATCTGCGAGTGTTGATGCTTTTCCGACATGTTTAAAAATCATGATTCTGCATGTTCACTTAGTTTTTCTTTTTTACTATATTTTTGTCTTGTAGCCATAGAATCACTTGTATTAGGATAGACAAGATTGCAGATTATGTGCAAAGGGAATATTTTTGTCTTGTAGACATAGAATCACTTGTATTAGGATAGACAAGATTGCAGATTATGTGCAAGGGGAATATTTTTGTCTTGTAGCCATAGAATCACTTGTATTAGGATAGACAAGATTTCTTCTTAATTGACTGATACCTACACATAGCAGTTTTCATCACGCTGCTGCCGTAAATACTTGTGCAATTACAGGAGGCACTGCTGCCCTCCCTCAATTTGCCTGCAGCCAGTTACTTCCGCACCAGCTCTGTGCGTGTTTTGCACTGCAGAACCTGCAGGGACTGTAATGCACAGGGCCATGCACATACACAAGGATACTTTGTTCCTACACGTGTACGTGTATAAGCACGGCTGTGGCAGCTTTCCCCAATTGTTGTTATGTTGTTCCACAAACTGCAGGACTGCACACACATATCTGCGCAACTGTTGCAACCCTGCCTCTATATTGCAGGAAGCTGTTGCTATTTCGGTCAGTCAGGAATCCCCCTGCACTGAACACACACCAGAACACATACCCCTATATCCAGATGATACATACATGAAAGATATATTGTACATACCGATACGCATGTATACACTCTAGTGCAAGCAATCTAAAACTGTCCAATTCTACTGCAGAAGTCATACTCTTCTTAGTTGCACATGACACCCACTCTGAATATCCACACGACCTACCTATAACTGTTTACCTATTGCAGGAACCACCTGCTGCTGCAGTTGTGTTTCCCTTTTGATACCCAGATTTTGCAAGTCCCTTAAAGCTTCACTATATATACATGGTAATGTGTGTGTGTGTGTGTGCGCGCGCGCGCACATATAAGTCCCTTAAATCTGTCATTTTTTTAGTATATATTTTGTTTTACTTATAATTTTATGTTTGTTTGTTTGCATGATCACATAGACAACAAGTCAATTTTGGGGGAAGACATTCATATCATGAGATCTATTGTAGGCTTATGTTTTTGGGAAGACATTCAATTCATATGTTTTAGTTTACACAATAGCTGTCTAAGCTGGAATACAATACATTTGTGGAATACAATACGTATTTTTTTGAATAGCTAATTGACGTTGTTAAAATATTACATTATTGGATTATTTTATGAAGAGATGTTTGAAGACATTGTATTGGATATTTTTTGTGTTCACGGTAACTTCTTGTTTCTTCTCAAGTTCTTTGAACACAAATTTCATTGTTTGTGTGTTATTTTCGAAAAAAGTTTTTTTTTACATTTATGAATATATGCGAAAAAAATTAATATAAATAAATATAAAAAGTATAAATTAGTTTTTGTGACATCAAATTGTGTAGCAAAAAGTGCATTTATATTTGGCTACATTAGCTTTTGCGACATCAAATTATGTAGCATGAAGTATTTTTATAATAAAAAAAATAAAGAACTAGACATTTGGCGACATGTGCCTGACAAAGTATGGTACGGCAAAGAGCCGTCATACAATCACCTACGAGTGTTTGGTTGTAAGGCTTTCGTGCATGTACCGGAGGACGAGAGGTCCAAACTTGAGCCGAAGACGAGACGGTGCATCTTTGTCGGCTATGGTCGGGATGAGTTTGGCTATAGACTCTACGACTCAGTGGAAAAAAAAGCTCTACAGAAGCAGGGACAGTGTATTCATCGAGGATCAGACCATGACCAACACTCAGGATTCCGAAACGCCTTCTGAGGCTGAGAAATTGCCTGAGTTAGAGTCATTTCGCTTCGAGCAGTTTCCAGAAGACATCGCAGAGGATCCAGTTGTGGGGAGCCAGTACATGGAATTGCTTCCAACATTGATCATCAGCTTGCTGATGGTGGTCAGGATATCCCACAGGAGGATGAGCATGCTGGGGAGGCAGTTCCTGAAGGGGAGGAGGCTATTGGTATACAGCCAGCACCAGTGGCTCCTTTGAGAAGGAGCAACAGAGAGCATCGACCATCTACGAGATACTCACCGGGTGAGTATGTGCTACTGACTGACAGGGGAGAGCCCGAAAGTTTTGCAGAGGCTATGGAAGACGAACAAAGGTAGGAGTGGATGCAGGCTATGCAGGAGGAGATGGGTTCCTTACACGCCAATTCTACTTACGAGCTGGTACGGTTGCCAAAGGACAATAAGGCTTTAAAGAATCGATGGGTGTTTAGAGTAAAGCAGACCGATGATGCCACTCGCCCTCGATACAAAGCAAGGCTAGTAGTTAAAGGCTACGGTTAGTGGAAATGCGTGGATTATGATGAGATCTTTTCGCCAGTCGTCAAGCAGTCGTCTATTCGGGTGGTGCTAGCATTGGCAGCCAGTTTTGACTTGGAGGTCGAGAAGGCGGACGTAAAAAGGGATTCCTCTACGGTGATCTTGAGGAGGAGTTATACATGGAGCAGCCAGAGAGATTCTGTGAGAAGGGCAAGTCACATTTGGTCTGCCGGATGAGGAAGAGCTTGTATGGTCTGAAGAAGGCTCCGAGGCAGTGGTACAGAAAGTTTGAGTCATTTATGGGGGAGCATGGTTATGCATGGACAATATCGGACCACTGTGTATTTGTGAGGTACTTTGCCGATGATGATTTCATCATTTTATTGCTCTATTTTGATGGTATGCTATCAGTGGATCAAAATGCCACTAGGATAGCAGAGTTGAAGCGCCAACTGGGCACGGCCTTCTCTATGAAGGATTTGGGCGCAGCAAAGACTATTCTTGGGATAGAGATTAGCTGAGAGAGAGAGTCCAAGCTGCTACACTTGTCCCAAAAGAAGTACATTCATCGGATACTTCAGCGTTTCGGGATGGATGGGTCGAAGAAAGTGAGTTGCCCCCTTGCGGCTCACTTTAAGTTCACTGAGGAGCAGTGTCCATCTACCGAGGACGAAAAGGAAGATATGGAGCGGGTTCCATATGCCTCAGCTGTAGGAAGCCTTATGTATGCTATAATGTGTACAAGGACAGACATCGCTTACGCAGTTGGCACAGTTAGCAGGTATTTTTCAAATCCTGGAAAGATACATTGGAGTGCAGTCAAGTGGATTCTACGATACCTTCAGGGTACTGTCGATTGGAGACTTTCTTTTGGTGGTGACGAGCCAAAGCTGGTTGGGTATATCAACGCTGATATGGCTGGAGATGTAGACACGGGGAGATCGACTTCGGGCTGCGATGATGTTTGCTGGTGGAGCGGTACCGTGGCAGTCGCGGTTGCAGAAGTGTGCTTCCTTGTCGACGACAGAGGCAGAGTACATTACGACGACGGAGGTTTGCAAGGAGTTGCTGTGGATGAAAAAGCTGTTACAGAAAATGGGGCTGAAGCAAGAACAATATACTTTGCTTTGCGATAGTCAGAGTGCTATTCACCTTGTGAAGAACCAAACATTTTATAGTCAGTCCAAGCACATCGAGACTCAATATCATTGGATACAGGATGTGGTTGAGAAGAAGGACGCGGCACTTGAGAAGGTTCATACTGATGATAATGGAGCGGATATGCTCACGAAGGTTCTACTAAGGGGGAAGTTTGAGTACTGCAGGCGGATCATCGGGATGACGAGTTCCTCCACCTAGTTGTGAAGGAGGAGATTTGTTGGAGTGGATGGGATTCCCAACCTATGTGGAGAAGATCCTGGAGTGCGACGAGCACCGTCTGTGTGTCAGAGAAGCTTGGGGAGGTGACAAGGCCATTCGGAGACGACGGAGAAACTCGGGAGCCAACATATGGCATACTGGAACAGGGGAGGCAGAGTTCTGGCCGAACTCTGCCCCCTTGGTTCCATAATGGTTCTGTGACAAAAACACAGAGTTCTACCCGAACTCTATGTTGTCGGGCTGAAATAGATTTCAGGGTGATTTAATCACCATTGGATCGTATCCTATGGTCCAGGTTTTGTTGCGGGATTATGGTGTTTACATATGGTTTTTCCTAACCTTAATCACATACGTAACACACAAAAGAGAAAAAAGAGGCAAGAGTTCCATTGCAACTTTGGGAGAGAAGATGGATGATTGAAGGCCGTTTTCGAAGGAGGATCGTGTTCGGGTAATCTCTACTCGTCGTCTTTGTTTTTCGTAGCCTTGTAATCAATATTTCTTACTTTCAAGTGTTGTGGGGATCCATGTTGGATCGAGAGAAGTTTGTTGAGGGTGTACTCCTTTATTTCATTAGTGAAGGCTTCTCAAGGGTTGGACTCCGATCGTCCCGTGGTTTTTTTCCGCAAGGGTTTTCCACGTCAAAAATTCTCTGTGTCTGCGTGGTTTGTTTTGGTGTTGGTTCGTGCGTTGTATTGCTCGGTTCTCTTGCAGGTACTCTCTGGTTTGGGGAAAGGTTTTCGTGCTTCTTTTCCAACACATGTCTCATGTTTGTCAAGACTCGATTTAAGAAATCATTGCCTACTCTCCATTAACCCAAATAAATCCGATTACTGTTGTCAAGTTACCTATTTTGTAGTCAAGGACTAGTTTCTTACTCAAAAGACATCGAGGGAAATCAGTGCCTACTCTCCCATCCTAAAGGTTTTGTTTTGGACGGAAAAAAATGGAGAAAGGAAAATTTTAAGGTTGTGTTTGATTGAGCTTCTTTTCTATGGAAAATATTTCCATCACAAATTTTCCACCAATTGTAGTGTTTGATAGCGTATATTTTCCAAAAATCTATCATTTTCCATGTTTTACTCTAAAATGGTGGAAAATAAACTAGCCCAGCCCATAGGAAAATATCAATTTCCATGAAAAATAATTATTTTCTATGGAAAATAACGACAATCAAACACCCAAATTAATTTTGTGGAATATTTTCCATGGAATTTTTTTCCTCGTAAAATAATTTCGTGGAATTAATTTATTTTCCACCTTGTTATCAAACGCACTAAGAAAAAAATGAGAGAAAAATTAAAAGTGATGATAGTTGGAAAGGAGAAGAAAATTATAGAAAGATTTGGAAAAAAAAATCATTATATCTTTATCTACAAACAAACAAAAATATATTTCCAAAAAAATTCGTCTCCTATTTTTGGTCATCCAAACAAGAGAATAAAAATTAACTTGAGTTTCATTTTACTCTCCTTCATTTTTTTCCCTCCAATTTTTCTTCCCCTCCAAAAAAGTTCCCAAACACACCATGAAGTTCAGTAGTGGCATAACTGATAAATAACTTCAAATTATTTAGCATACCACTCAGATTCGTGAACCGTCAGTAACTTTTCGGCCTCTTATTAATGAAGGCCTACTTTTTTCTCCCCTTCCATGTTAAATCCTTATAAGAGGAAGAGACTTGTAGAATTGAGCATTGATTTTTATCCTAGTGCAAAATGAACGATCAAAACCATCATCTTTATCATCGTATTGGAAGACTTCACCTATACGGGACATAATGTATGGACATTGCCTTCTTTCTGCTCTATGCCTCAAGACAGGATCTTTCGTATTAAGAGATGAGAAAGAGCTGAGTCATTGTATTCAGAGAGATTATGGACTTGAGTGTATTGGCCCCTTGCCTTTGTAAATTTCACTAGTTATCAATAAAAAGTTATAATTTTGTTTGAATACTTGTGTTTCTTTTGTTGTTCTACTTTTTCACTGATGACGTCTATACGACTCGATCTTTTAGCTTCTAATCGTCCATTTCAGCCATTCGCTTTGCGCAAGCGCAACTCTAGGCTCGTACGACATCCCGCTCTAGCAAGAGCGATCGGTTTTGCGGAACCGGGACATGACAATTGTGATTTAAAATTGGAGTAAGATTTGAATAAATTAGTTTAAATTATTTGAATTAATGGTAGGATTATCTAAAGGAAGTTTTAAATATTTCTAAACCTTATCCAACTAGGAATCTCCACCTCCTATTTAAGGAGAAGCTTCCCTTACTCTTTTTCCAAAAACCCAAAATAGTTCCATAATCAAATCAACATCCATCCACAATTGTGTTTGTGCATATGTTTGGACACACCATAGCCGTATCTGTACATCGTGTCTGTGTCCACCCATTCTTATTCCATTATTTTCTACCTGTACATTTTCTCTTTGTATCTGACACACCAGACACGACCTCGACTCCACCCCTGTGTCACGCAGGACACATCGACACACCCAAATCCAAACCCTAACCTAATCCAAATCTCCTGCCAGCCATCTCTGTCACATCCCGATTCTGCAGAACCGATCATTCTCGCTTGGGCGTGTTGCCACGCGAGCTTAGGTTGCGCCCGCGCAAGGCAATATTACCATGACGACCAATTACAGGCTAAGTGATAGGGTTGTCGCATAGAAGCCCTGAGTAGAAGCATTGAATAACACGATGATATACAAAAATAGAACTCTTTATTAATATTAAATATAAGATTACAAGGGCACGATGCAAGATTACAAGTCGCTTAAGCTCACTTTCTCTCTGAATACAAACACTCAGCTCTTTATCGTCTATCATTAGAAAGGTTCCACTACAAGAAAAATGACTTTTGGTGACGGTTCTTCCCCGTCACCAAAGGGTATACATGACGGTTTCCCTTCTGTCAGCTAGGTCAGTGTCATCAAAAGTCCCCACTGTCATAACTCGGACCCAGTGTAAGGGTACAAGCGCGTAACAACGTCGAGCCTACGTCGCATAATCGGCAGTAAAACGCTATACTAGGTCACTATCTAACAACTCACACAAATATATAATATACCTGTCATAATCTCAACTCCGAACGGAGGACAAGTATAGATATAGTAAAACTCAATCACAGTCTAAACACGATAAGATAACACAGAAGTCTATAACTAAAAGATTAAACAACAAAATATAAACTACTAAATAATAATATCTCCAACAAATCTCAAACAACTCAATATCTCAAGTTATTAAAATTCAAGTTCTAAACATGAAAACTAAACCAAGTCTGCTAACTAGTCTCCTGATCACTCATGAGAGTCGGGGCCCAAAGTAGCTAAGCCATCTCTTGGTCCATACTAAGTAGGGCAAGTTTCCTCAGGACAAACATATGTAATATTTTGTCAACAATCCAGTCAGAAAAGGAACGAGCACATCTCATCTAGAAATCTCAACTAAATGACAAAGACTATAAAGTAATTATATACAGTTATATTGATGAACATGGTAAGTTTAGACAGATAGTAAGGTAGAACAACAGTTTAAACAAGTTAGGAGAGCATGGCAATGGAGACTGTAAAAGTAAAACTAACCGAACTCGAATAGAGGTGATATAAGTCCAGATAATATAGCATAGACAAGTTTGATCCAGTGTGAGTCCTAAACATGATACTGACCAGTGTGTTTTGAAATACCGAGATTGACATGTAAACAATAGGAGGTAAATACAACTCATCGTACACTTGGCAAGTGTACGACTGCTATCATTCCAGATTAGACCAGATGGGGTGATTCCAGCATTTTTGGGACTGTTTACATGTCTACTCCAATATTTCTCCGCCCAACAAGTACAAGTGAATCCAGAAAACAACACGAAAATAAAGTACAAGTCCAGCCATAACATGATGATGCCAGTAGTGAGTCCAGTGGGGTGATTCTAGAAATAGAGGCCAGACATGTAAAAAGGTGAGTGTCGCATGCAGTAGATCCAGAAATACCAATCCGTGTTGACAGAGAATCAATAGAACTAACTAGAATTAAAATACAAAAATCATCAAATAAATGAAAGAACTATCAGAGAATGTACTTGCCTGATACCCTGTGCGACTGATGAATACAGATGTCTGAACTGGAGTAATTGAGTCCTATTTAGAGCAATATAGGTTAAATTGTGTTTAATATATAATAAATGAAGTTTACAATACAATCTACATAATTCTAGGTCATTTTAGGTCAAAGTCAACTCTTGGTCAACTCTGGTCAACCATTCTAGTCAAACTAGGTCAAACCTAAAGTCAACTAGTCAATTAGTCTAGTGTTTAGTCAAACTTAAGTTAACAAGTCAATTTAGACCTTCTAGGTTCAATTCTAGGTCAAATTTGACCCACAGTTGACTTTGGTCAACTCGGTCAAGAACCTAGTTAATTATGCCAAGTTAGGCCAAATGGGTTAAACTCAATACTAACACAACTCCCATAGGCTAATATAACTTAGTTATCCTATACTTAAATCCTATATACAAATTCACAATGTAAACATACACGCACATATAGGATACTATATCTATACCATATATGTATCTCAATATATCCAATACATGGTTTAGCCTATACGCATGTATATATATATATATATATATATATATATATATATATATATATATAAACCTAATATACCCCATATCCATATGTAAACTATTCATACATACATACATACCATATCCAACCCTTAACTTACTACCTACAAACCTATATAGGCTAACCCTCTATCCAATGCCCTGCCTAGCTGCTACTTGGTTGCTGCTGCTGCTACTACTTGCAAAGACAAGACAAGGCAAGGCATGCTGTTGGCTGCTTCTAATCCTACTGCTAATGCCTAATGCTCACTCCTCACTAACCCAAACTAACTAATACACACACACACACACACACATCATGGTACTCCCATATTTCTAACTAATCTAACAAAATCTCCAACCCAATCTCAACTCTAACTCACACCTTATCTCCAAATCTAAACCAAACTCATATTCATATATATAAACCTATAACATACTCATCATCACCTATATATACATCTTATTAAAACCCAACTAAACCTATATATCAAATAACACATATACAACAACCAAAACTCTGGAACTAACAATACCAAACTCAAGCTAAACCTCAGAAACTGAGAATTAAACCTACACCATATCTAAAATCTGAACTAAAACTCATATATATATATATATATATATATATATATATATATGTATATATATATATGTATATATATATATATGTAGGAACCCTAGAGGGGGGGTGAATATGGTCAAGCTAACTAATCAAGCACTTAGCACAAGCTAATTGGCAATTTAAAAAATAAGTGCAAGAGAAGAAGCAAACACAATACCGACACCCGATATATCCTGGTATCCTCCTAAGAGGCAGTCCAGTCCCGGAACTCTCTCCGGCTTTAATCCACTATTTGAGCAAACTCACGAGTTTGGATCCGAAGAACTCGCCAACTTCTTACACAAGAGCTTTAATCCGAAGGGCTCTCCGACTTCAACCGAGAGTTTGGATACGAAGACTCCCCAACTTCAACCGAGTGTTTGGATACGAATACTCTCCAACTTCAACCTTTCACAATAGGTTTTGATCTCCTTATATAATAGGATGAAGATCTCACTTTTCAACTCAATAACTCTAACACAATTTGTATATGGCAAATGAAGGCTTTGTAGAGTTGTATGTGGATAAGCTTTGGTGGTTTAGAAATTTTTAGGCTCAAAGCATCAACCTTGAATGAAGGGGTTTCAAGGCTATTTATAACCAAAGCATTGAAAAGAGCTCAAGGCAACTTTTCAGTCCACGAACCGGCATACCGCCGGTATGATCCGGCATACCGGCGGTATACCGGTCTGGGATTGCAACGGCTAGAAATATAGCCGTTGGGATCATTAATGGCTGGAAATCCGACCGTTGGAATTTCAATGTTTCGGAAGCGGTATACCGTCGGTATGGACCGGTATGCCGGTTTTGTAAACAGAAACTTTCTGTGAACAAAAACCGGTATACCGTCGGTATGCCGTTTTCCACCAAAAATGATCCTGGGCTTATTTCTGCCCTAGCTTTCGATTTTGCCATCCATTTCTTGTGTTTACAATAATTTCTAAGACTCATTACAGACTCCAGATAAACTTAGGCAGGTGCAGGCTTCTTCAGAGTCTTGAAATGATGATGGCATGACTTGGCTTCTTTCTTTGATAGGTGCTGGCTTTTTTCCTTGGCGGCAGCTGTCCAAAGATATCCAGTTTGTAAAAACTGAATACCTTTCGGAGGCTTCGCCCCCGAACCCCCGACGGGGGGCGCTGCCCCCTCGACCCCCGTCCGCTGACCGGGCAGCGAAACCCCCAGTGCGTGGCTCAAGAAATGTCGTCGGGTGGTTCAGAGAAATCTTGTGGGATCCGTCGTCTTTGGCCCACCATAATTTCTTCAATGCATATGTCCACATTGATCTTGCTTATTGCTTTTCTGCATGTACATGTTAGACGAACAAAGCAATATACATGTAGCAAGTATGATAAGATAAAGCACTTTAGGACTATGCAAAGTTTAAGTATAAGTGCTAAGGTGATAGCAAAAATGTTAGTGATATCATAATGATTAAACTTAATTGAATGACCACAATCAAAAATATACTTTTGATTTTGGCAACCCAATTAAATTTAATATAGATAAGCTCATATCACTAAGATGTAAACCAATGGGCACATATCACCAAAGATATAAGTATAAGTAGAAATGCTATAGCGATTGTATGAAGATTAGTGATAAAGAAATGCTAAACTTAACATATTAACCATATTCAAAAATATGATACAATCATTGGGCCAACAATATATATATATATATATATATAAACTCAAATATATCAGAAAATCCCAAACTCGGATACATCAACCAACATAACCCAAACCATATACAAAAAGGGATGTGTGTGCACAAACGAATGTGTCAGCATGTGTGCAAACTAGAGTGTCGTGAGGGTGTCCAAACAGTGTCCAAGAAATGTCCAAACTCATGTCAAAACAGGGTGTCAGCACATGTCAGAACCTGTGTATGTGCAGGGCTCGTGCACATGTGTCGACCAACCTAGGGGCACATGTGTCCAACCAAATCCCTCGTGCTCGTGCCAGAGGGTAGCTAGGGTGTCAGGGTACGTGTCTAGGATCCTGAGTCGTGTCCACGAGTCACGTGTCGCGTGTCCACACGCGTATCGGGGAGGGCTGCACGCGCGTGTGCGCGCGGCCTCGTGCACGCGTGTCGGCCCACCTAGGACACGACACACGTCCACGTGCTCGTGTCCATGGGTAGCCTAGGTATAGTGATAGGTGTTGGACACCCTGCTTCGAGTCCACGTGTCCTCGTGTCGGAGTTATGAGTGCGTGTCAAGGCCGATTTTCGCACATGTGCACAGTAGGCCGAGATCCATGCAGCCTCGATAACTTCGTGTACACTCAACGAAATCTCGTAAAATTTTACGAGAACGTGGGCAAAGGTTGCCCCCACATGTCCACCCAATTTCACCCCAAATCGTGTCGTATCCATCGAGTTATGACACTCAGACAGCAGGACAGTGCACGGGCCTCGTGCTACGTCCCCGTGTCCGATTTGGACACGAAACCAGTGTCAAAATAAATCCAGAAAATATGTTTTGGAATCCCCTCATATAGGGCTACAATAATGTGAAATTAGTTTTGAAAAACAACAACTTTTAGTTCTTTGAGGCATTTCATCAAACACATGTTATAATACCCCGACACGCATCCGATACACATATCAAACGGATAAGAAATCTTACCAAACTTGGTCTATAGGTCTATGGTACCTAGATGCATGCTTCTATGTAGAAAAATCAAAATTTAAATGAGTTTTGAAACATTTACCTATTGAGAGTTAGAATCTCAATGCAAAAGCACTCCAAAATGTCTCACCGTCCAAATCCTACGGTCAAACGCCTCCAATTCCTTGCTAGCTAGCCTCCAGCAAGTTCTCCTCCTCTCAAGGATCGCAATGCAATTCATTTGGTCTAATTTGGATGATAATTGGAGAATGGAGGCTACTTTGAAGAATGTGGAAATTAGAGTTTTGCAAAAATGGCTTGGTGGCGACATGATGTATTTATATAAGAGGGGGGAGCTGTGTTGGCCGGCCACATGCTGGAATTAGGGTTGGGTTTAGTCACAAGGCCCAACTACAACTTAAGTTAATAAAAAGCCTTTTTGCAAATAGCCCACAAGCCAAAATAACTAAAAACCCTAAAATGAATTCAAAAAGGGTTTCCTAATTTAGAATAGAACTTAAATTCTAATCTAAAATGATAACTAGGCCTCTAATGACATGGTTAGTCTCTAATCATGGTTAGCTAAGGTTAAACCAAAATAACCACTATCACAAAAAGCAACATTAAAAATATTAATAAAATAATCAAAAATTAAAAATCGCACAATTATCAAAATACCCCTAATCTAGAAAAGTGGTATTGACACCCACTTTAGTTGTCAGTTGCCGGAGTGACTTTAGTTGACGGTTTTTAGCCGTCAACTAAACCCAATTTTTTTATCGTCAATATAGGTGCATACTTTTCCTGACTGTGGCCTAGCTGACGGTTAATGACCGTCAACATAGGTTATTTTTGTTGACTTTTTTAGCCATCAAGAGATCCTGTTTATCAATTCTCACTTACGTTGCCGGTTCCCATTTACGTCACCAGATACACGCATAATATAAATTACAGAAACGCATAATATAAATTCAGAAACTTTCACAAACATCAAATAACTTATAACACATTTCACATAAACAAAAACAAATGTGTTCATACAATATTCAACGAGTACATCAACAAAAAGAAACTTGTTCTTAAAACCATATTCGATACATGATACCAACCCCATCACCAAAGACTAAAGTGCCAAAATACAACAAAATACCATTAACTAAAACCCGCAGCTTCACAAACATAAGATACCCAATACCGAAGCCCGTAGCTTCACAAACACAAGATACCCAAAATGAAGCCCGCAGCTTCAAAAACCATCATTCATCGAATCCCTGTATCCAATTAAAAACACATTGTTAGCTTCAGAGTTTACCTATCTTATTGAACAAGAGATTCAACAAGAGGCTGTACAATGTTTTCTTTCATCATCTCCTTCCGACAGGTAGCATGCTTGTACTGTTATCAACAAGATTTTGTATAACCTCTTCTGTTAGATATGGCTTTTGAATCTCAGTGAGAATATGATTTTGAGCTGTGGACTTGATAAGCTTTTAGTGATTCATAAAGACTGGTTTTTAGGGTTTAAATAGAGTTGGCAGGTTCGAGATTTGTAGCAGCAATCACTTTTAGTTTGTAAGCAATAATTATAAATCATGTGTATAACTGATTGGCGACTGGATCAGCCATTACGGGTCTTGTGGCATTTCTATAAAGAAATTATATTGATAAAGTAAAGCTCTGGTCCCAAAGATTGTGTGGTCAAAAATTAATGTAGAAAAAAATAATGTAAAATTTAGAATTTAGAATGTTAGGCTCTAAATTGAGACATACTATTCTACAGAATAAGTTCCTACAATCTAGAATCTAGAATTTGGGAGGCCCAACCATTAGCACCTATTAGTGAGATGAAATCGAAATTGTAGAAATTGAAAGTAGGGGTGAGACTTGCTATTATACAAAATAACCTTCAAAATTCTGAGCGTAGAAATTGGACTTGAGGATGAGTCTTACTAAGGCTGCCCTTACTAGACATTCAACTTCGTACCCACGTCAACACACTCAAATATTCTAATTTAAATAACAAAAAAAATTGGATGTGATTAAATTTAACTGCCACGTGTAAAAAAAACTTAAAGAAAACATTTGAATTGGAGATGACTTTTGTTATAGGATGTCATGAAATATTTCTTGCCATATATGATACAATCCACGTGACATTGTCTATTTAAGACTGTCATATAGAAAAATTAAGACTTTTGCATTGGAGATCCTCTAATTGGACGTCGTTTTGCTGACCTACTTTGGTCTCTCGACTACTTCTAGTCTTTGCCCTTCCCTGTCGCTTGACTACCAACTATTTTGAGACCTAGTGACATTGTTGTTTCCGTTTTGCCAAAACAACAAAACAAGATCTCCCTCTTTTCGAAGTAAATAAAAAGGTATTAAAATTTCTTTTGTTTAAAAAAGTAGTCTAAAAGTTGGTTAACTGCCCTTTCCTGATGTTAATTGCTTTTATTTAGTTAGAAAAATTGAGCTCACTCCCCCACTATTTAGATATGAGACTGCTGTGATTAAAGTACTTCTCGAAAATTAAACAACCTTCCCTAATCAAATAGAGAAACAATGAGTTTGAGTCCCATAACTTGAAGTATGCAAGCTTTTCTGCTTTTTGAATTAGTTAGCTAGTTCTAGTACTAGTGATCTTTAGGTTTCACTTATAGACTAAAGTAAGACTAATTCTATGTGGGATTAGTAGGAATGGAGAAGCTTAAGGGAAGACTAATTCTTCTCATTCCCAAATGTCTGAACTATCATGTCCTTGTGGAATCTTATGATTTTACTCTGTCCCCATATTTTTTCTCTCAAGAAGATTTATAGGTTAGTTCCACATCTTGATATCTCTTCACCTCTGTTGGGTTAATCTAAAGCAAAAGAATAATATGAAAGAACCAGGCTTACTTCCCATCATGAAATCTTGGTATGGAGCTTATGAATGATTTCCATCATGAAACCTTTGTTAAGGAGTTTATGAAAAGCATAGCTTCTACTTTTAACAGAAGTTCAAAGAAATTCATTTCTTCTCCAGGACCTGTGGTAAACAAAACATAGTCAACTACAAACCACAATTTTCAGTTGGCCTCTTTTAGAACAATTTTCAACACAAGGTCAGACTCATGATATCAAAAATAAACTCGGGTATGATTTCAGTACTTAACACGAGTATAAATTGCGGATAATGATGAAAAAGAACCAAATAAAAGTTGATCATCAGGAACATTTGTTGGTTTATACAAAGAAAATTAGTGAGAAACGAGAAACTATAAATGTGTCCTCTCTACAAACCCTATATGTTCTTAAATCGTTCACTATTCTGGGCGATGTGTTCTCCGGTGTACTGATAAATCCATATGTAATCAAAAAAAAAAAGTTTTGAGGTGGTGTCAATTGAGAATAAGATGAGAGGAAAATATCTCAGGTGGTTAGACATGTGCAGCTTAAACCAAAAGGTGTACAAGTGGTGGTTAATCATTTCTAGAACTAGGAGTATGCCTAAACGAACTGAATTGAAGGTGTAAAGGATATGTTTTTTGTCAACGTTAAGAACATGGCCCTTAATAGTGCTAAATAGAAGAAAATGTTTCAAAGAGCTAAACCCCAAATTTGAAATAAGTGGCTTTGTTGTTGTATGCTTTCAGGTCAACCTATTTTTCTATTACGCACTTGCTTGAGACCAAATATAAATTTGGACATCAAATAACTGAACCGAGTAACTTCCATGAATAATCAGTAGTCAATATTTTCAGGGTAAACTCTAAGATATATGATTCCAATTTAAGTACATCTGATCACCTGAATAAATGCATGTTATCATGCAGGATAGTTTGAAGATGAAATAAAACTATATATCAGTTATGCTGGCATTGGCAGTATGACTATGTAGACAAACTACTGGCTCACAAATTCTCAAACTCTTTCAGTGGTATAATATCTACAACACATTTTGCACAATGCCTAAACTCTTTTTTGAGCAACATCGAATTTTCAAGTTAAAGATGTGACTAGCTTGGGACTTGCAGAATGCTGTGGGCTTGAAGGACACAACCTTGACTCTCTGATAATTTGCTAGCGCAAGCAACCATGGCAGACCAACCTGTAACTTACAAATACATCAACTGATATAGATAATAAATCAATGAGAAATAATATATCTAGCTGAAACAAAAGTGGTCAAAAAATATGCTTCATTATTCATTTTCTATTGAATGCCTTCAGATCACCAATGTATTCATGTTTGCCGCCACATGATGTGGAAACAGGATAATCTAAGATAGATTACCAGCATCCCATAAATTGTCTGATCATTGTAGATTTCCCTGTTTCAAATTCCCCAAAGAATGGGCCAGCCATATTTACCTTCCCACGCAGAAAAAGGCCATCAATTTAACCGGAATCTTGAAACTGCCAGATCATATCTGACATGATGCAACGATTTGTCATTTTCTGAATACGAGATGAAGATTCACTTGTGTGGAAAAGTTAATAAGAATTAAAAACTATAAAAGGTCTGCATATCTTCTGAAGAAATAGATTAGACAACGACATAGGAATATGGAATAACTGCCAGTCTCAAAATATGCTACATTTGGTCAAATTTCAGAGCATATTCAAAAGCTGAAGTTCAATCAAATTCATTCAGGGAGATAGAAATAGAAAAATAAACTAATTCAATATGGTATAAAATATGAATAATTAAAGGTTAACTAAAGTTCTTTTCCCTGCCTCTACGACGAGCGGGCTAACTAAAGTGCCCGAGGGGCAAGGGTTTGTCCTCCTATAAGTAATTAGGGATAAAGGATTATTTGCAGTTGTAGCACTTTTAGGGATTCAGTTAACCATGTCCGGAAATTAGGGATAAAAGGGTTATGTAGCAGTTGCAGCAATTTTTTGGCGACGTTGAAGGCGGCGACGGCAGTGACATAGTTACATGGCAGGCAGCTGAAACTGCTATGAAAGTTCATTAGGTTTCCTAATAGAAATTGGGTACCTCTCTTCCCAGAACCCAGAATCGTTATCGTTTCCGAATAAAGCACCGAAAACTCTCCCACCATAGATGTGACTACAAGTGACTACAAGTAACGAAACATGTAAAATCATGGTAAATCGCAGCCCGGTGGATGCTAACAGCCCTATATAGTGCAAGAATAAAGACTAGAGAAAATATAGTACAAGAACGAAACATGTAAGAAATGGCATGACATCAAGAATTGTGCTAATAGACGTGAATACAAGTAAAATCATGGTAAACCGCAGTCCGGTAGATGCTAACAGCCCTATAAATTACAGCTTGGTGATCGCTAACAACCTATAGTAAGTCTCTATCACAGCCTAGTAGTTGCTAACGATCGAGCGTGGTCAAGTATAGTCAACACCTCATAACAATATTCTCGCCTAAACTACGAGTCAAGTCAATCATATCTAGTCCAAGGCAAGTCAATGTCAAGAAAACAGGTCATATGAATACACAAAGATAAATCACAAGAATCATACATGAACAGAACAAGATAATATGACATTTAATGATATAAAATAGAAACAATCCATGGGCAGGTAAAAACTAGGAAAACAAATAAGCAATATGAAAATGAACAAATATAATGAAGGAAAATGACAGAGAAATATGAAACATGCATAAATTATACTGTAAAATTAGACAAGGTATACTTGCCTGGTGTGTCGCCTGGTGTGGTACGATGATCATGATGGCACAAAATTGACTTTGGTGTTACAACTTTGCAAGAGGACCTCCGATGATGGAACAGACTGTTCCGTTGTCCAGAACAGTCCAATTAGACCAAAATAAGGTTTTCCTAACACACAAATTTTTTAAATCCTAACGGTTTTTTACTGTTACAAATTTCTAACATTAAAATACCGTTAGAAAATTAAAAATCCATTAGTATAAATGGCCAAAAAAATAAATTTAATATTAGCAACACACCCATTTTTTTGCCAATGGTTATAATCGTTTGTAACACGAAGAAAAAATGTCATGTGAGTTCCACATGACATACCAAGTGTTATATCCCAAACCCCAGGCCCTCTCCCAAATGTGCAACTCCCGCAGCCATCATCTCCTCTTCTTCTCCCCTCCCCCTCTACCGAAATCCCTAACCCGAGTTCGACGCCATCACCCCTAAGTCTCCTTTTATTCCTCCTCAAGCCCACTTCAACCCATGCTTCTTGCTGTCGTCGAGACGGGGGATTCTAACAAAGTCCAGGAACACGGGGCCCTGCCACTTAACGTGGTCCCGGAAGCGGAGGGAGCCGGTGGTGTGGCGGCGGCAGTCCACCTTCTGCCCGAAGTCCTCCAGCAGGGATTGATCTATTGGGGACGGGAGAACATTGCCGAAACCCTAGCCCAAGGGTCATGATCAAAATCTGAACTTGGTGGAGAATTCTATTGGTGGAGGAAGAAGCTTCCAGCAATGCTCTGTTCCTCAGGAACTATGCACAGTTTCTCTACCAGGTGATATTTCTTTTTTCTTTTCTTTTTTGTGCTTAATTCATATTCTGTCATAATTAGTTGATTTGTGTGATAGTTCCACATATGGATGTATATATTTTCATGTCAGGTAACACCTATATTTTTGCACCGATATGGATAAAAATACGATACAGATACAATATTAACAAACATCTTCAAAGTTACCTAGAATACGGACACGATAAGGCTGAGGATACGTGCAAAATAGGTTTAAAGTTTACCTGCTCCAAGCTATGGTATTGTGTACTAATAACACAGATAATCCTACAACAAAGACTTTATCCCAGAATTCTGGGGTCTACGTGTTGAATGTTTTCTTCCATTCAGCTATGTTACGCGTCATGTTTGTCCTGTGTAACACTAATAGAAATCATATCCTTCGTTACAGAGCTTCAATCCATGTTCATTTAGGTCTATCTCTATAAAAGTGCTTGTGTATGTTGTCCTATAATTGTTGGTGCTAGTTTTAAGTATCTTTGGATTGAACCAAGCTTATGTTTTAGCAATGTTCATAAGGATGAATCCTAACTCATTAAGACATGTATATTCATGTCTGTTAAGAAGTTGCTTGTTCCAACAAAGCTATTTTGGTAGTCTGCTATATTTTCCAGAATGTAAAGAAAGATCATGTTCTAAACTGGGTAGCAAAATCGTTTGCTTGTTCGCCCTACAATTGATCAACCTGATTAAGTGATTATACACACAAGAGTAACAAGAAACTTCATTCATTGAATGTTAGATTCTTTTTTTTTTCATTAGCAACTGTGATATTCTTTCTGACTGGCACATTGTTCGTTTCCTAGTATTGTAGTTTCTCTCATCTAAACTACTAATAACTTCCCAATAATTTGCTCATATTTATTCTCCATTTGATGTAAAATTCTGTCTAAAAGAGTAGGAACATATTCAGATGTCCTAAATCTAAGCAATAACCCCTTAGAAGTTGGCATTCCATCCTTTTTGTCCTCTTTGTAATTCTTAATAATTCATAGACGGATTTTTAGCAAAATAAAAGGAAAATAATGGGTTCTTGCCACAAGAACAAGAAAACTGTTACAACCAAGAACCTTCTACAGGTTTGTCTAAGCGACCTGAGAATTGTGTGACTGTGCCACTTTATATTATTGGAATTGTATGTTTGGCTTTATAAAGTAATAATTTTAGATTGTTCTTTGTCTAGTTTCTCCCACCTGATGAACTTTGTATATGATTTGGCTTTCAGACCAAAGAAGATTCTCAAAGGGCAGAGGAATACTACTCTCGCGCCATACTTGCAGAACCTGGGGGTAAATCTTGTCACAATATGCTAAACTAGTGTGGGAATTGCACAGCGACCTCTTGCTACTTTGAACAGGCTGTTCAGTATATATATATATATATATATATATATATATATATATATATATATATATATATATATTAGCAGTTTACATGTACAAAATTTCATATGGTTTGGTTACTTTACTGAACGATTTCTTTCAATCAGCCATGTTCTTGCAGCATACGCCAATTTGTTATGGAAAGCAGAGGATGATTACGAAGGAACTAGAGACAAGGGACAATTGCAAGACTACTTTGGTTCGCCAGTTCATCAAGGAATCTTGAGCGAACATTTAAGTTTTAAGCGATGATGAATCTTAGGTGTGAGCTTGGGCTAATACTTTCTTACGAAACTAACATGTTTCATATATTTTATGAATAGAAGAGAGTAGTGTAATGACTAATGAGTTCTTTGGCCGATTTGCTTAGGTGATTGAAACAGACGAATTTAGTATGGAAGATCTTGAAAAAGGGCGTCCAGTGTCAATGATGTGTAAACTCCAGGTATTGTAGTCCAGTAAAAAAAATTGAAGCAGAACAAAATCAGGAGCAGATAGCAGCCTAGTTGTTCTTGTGTTTCATGGTCATGATTAATATGAATAAGCATTTGATTTCTTCAATCCTTGCTTCGTTCAGCGCTCTTGTTCTATCACCATAGCAACAGCAACTGAAGAATCAATATAGCCCTAGATACGAAAATGACTGCTCAACCAGTCGCCCAAGGGGATACCCAAAAGCATCAAGGTGACAAACTCTCTCCATCAACTCTAGTTTTTTTGCTCCATGGATTTTCCTTTCGGCATTAGTTTTTTTGCTCCTACACTGTGTCATATTTCTTTTAAAAGACGAACAAGAAGCTCCCACCAATCGTAGGAACCATTTCCACCAGTTGTTCAATTTTTGGAGGCTCCACGATTATCATCTCGAACTTTCTCGCAAGTAAAAGACTTTCAGGCTGCTTTCCCTATCAATAACCAGATATGTGTTATGGATCCTGCAAGTGTCGAACACATACTTAAAACAAACTTCAAAAGATATGGCAAGGTACCTATTTTCCTTTCATTACCTATTTCCCTTTGCTGACATGCTTGATGCTTCCATATTTGATACTCAGGTGAAAATTGATGTTTCGAGCCCAGAAGCAGGGATAATAGAAAAGGTTAGCATCTTAAGCTTCTAATCCTCTTTGAGATATTCCCTTTGATTAATTGGACAGTTGAAAGGTTCATGCCTATTGTTATGCTCCTATCTCATGTTTTTTAACATTATTGCCTGAACATAATTTTTAGTATGTTGCCAGCGAAGGCAATACTGTAATGCCAGGAACTAAGGTCGCAATAATCTCAAAGTCTGCTCCCATTGATACCCATGTTGTTCCTTCAGAGAAGTCAGCTAAAGATGCTCCTCATCCACCTCCATCTGCTAAAAAAAAAGAGGATCACCAAAGGCTAAAGTCGAAGTAGCTGTCATGGAGTCGCCTAAAACGACTTTTGCCACTTCCAGGGTTTCTGCTTCTGAACCTCAGCTTCCTCCCAAGGAGAGGGAAAGACGCGTAAGTCTTCTAATCTGTATCATTTACATCTAACTGCATATTCTTATTCCAAATCCATTTTTGTGTGTTGTCATTCTTTTTTGCAGACTTAAGATCTTGTAGAGGTTATCACCTTAGCTCTTCTTCTAGCATTTTTTTCCTCTCGTCTGTGGGTACTCTTTGCTCCTTGTTTGCATGGATCTTAAAGTGCATGATCAAAAGTTATTCAATGCTTATGTATATGTAGGCAACTGAACATGCCCAACAGGTATATGTTGGAGGCTTTACTCCTTTAATGAGCAGGTACTTCCTCAATGCTCTTGATTCGGTTAGCATTCAACTTTTTGTTTAACAAAAATATGCAACGCCTCGCAATTCTATCAGATAGAAATTTACACAAATTAACACAGGTTTCCAAGTTTTTTATGGACATTTCAACCTTGTTATCTTTTGCATCGACATTGAATGTAAACTTACATTTTTTGTCTTGTTACAGAACTTGGCTCTCTTTGGTTCACTTCTCTTCTATCTTGGAATGAAGCAGACAACTCACCCAACTGGAGAAGTGCTCTGTACTGCATATTGGAGGAGTCTACATGATCTCTATTTGCTCTCATCATATGCATCGGATTCATTTTGTAGAAGTCACACTATGATTTAATATACGACGTCATTTGTGTGATTAATACTTCACTTGTTAGAGATTTGTTACAAACTACATAGTTGTTTTCTTTCTTCGTGCTTGCAATTATTTTGGGAGCATAATTATCTTGTTATTACGAGATTGTGTAGACTTGTTTTATGTGTGACTATTGAATTGTCTTTGAGATCTGAAAGCATTAATTGTGTTGTGGATCTGTGGCTTAGTTGGTTTTCTAGAGCTGAATGCTCAGCCTCAAGCCATCACATTTTAAAAATATTTTTTGTCCATTTGTATTGGTAAAAAATAGTTGGGAGTAAGAAATTTATAACAATAAAAAATTTTACAAATGAGAACTTGTAATCGATAAAAAAAAACCTATTTTCCAACGGTTTTTTTACTTCCAGAAAATTTTATTTTCCAACGTTTTTTACAGTTAGGAAATACTATTTTTCAACGGTTATTTACTGTTAGGCTGTGTTTGATTGGGCTATTTTTCCATGGAAAATATTTCCATCACAAATTTTCCACCAATTGTAGTGTTTGATAGCTTATATTTTCCATGGAATTATTTTCCAAAAAACTATCATTTTTCATATTTCCATCTAAAATGGTGGAAAATGAAACTTGTCCAACCCATAGGAAAATATCATTTTCCATGGAAAATAACTATTTCCCATGGAAAATAATGCCAATCAAACACCCAAATTAAGTTTTCCATGGAAATTTTTTAAAATTCCATAGAATTTTTTTCCTAGGAAAATAATTCCATAGAATTAATTTCTTTTCCACACATTTTCCACGCACCCTTAGGAAATTCTATTTTCCAACACCTTTTTACTGTTAGGAAATTTTCTTTCCCAACATTTTTTTACCGTTAGGAAATTCTATTTCCTAACGGTATTTTACCGTTAGGAAAATTCCCCACACCATACTACCAACGGTAAAAAAGCGTTAGCAAAATTTTTCCTAACGCTTATAGTCGTTAGGAAACGACAGTTTTGGTGTAGTCGACATAAAGAAGTCTAGTTTTGCACGAGAATAGGAATAATGGGATTAGTGACGAACATGATGATAATCGAAGGAATTGGTGTAAATAATATATTTACTATTTTTAGAAAAGTGTTTATAATACTTGAAAACTATATTTACAAAAATAATTTTGATAAATGCTTGAAAATATGGAAAATCGATTTAGGCTAAAATATTAAGTTTGTCAAAGTATACTTTTTTGGTCAAAACATCATATTAAAAATATATAAAAATAATGTAATAATATATTCAGGGTTTTCCAAATAATATATATATATATATATATATATATATATATATATATATATATATATATATATATATATAGAGAGAGAGAGAGAGAGAGAGAGAGAGAGAGAGAGAGAGAGAGAATAAGGGAGGTGAGGTGCCACCTCACGGGAGGGTGTCTACTTGTCACCCCCCATGCTATCATCATGCACATGGGTGCATGATGATAGCATGTGGGATATATATATATATATATATATATATATATATATATATATATATATATATATATATATATATTATATTGAAGCAATAGGTAACTCGTCTCCACTGGGGCTCAAACTCCAACCACTTGGGCCGCATGCATCTCCCTCAACCACTATGCTAAGGTGTATATATATATATATATATATATATATATATATATATATATATATATATATATATATATATATAAAACATTACTTAACACATATATATTGTTTTCTTTCAAAAATGCATCTAAACCATAATAATAATAATAATAATAATAATAATAATAATATCTGCTGCCCCTTTCTCTTCTTCAGAGAACGAGGGAGAGAGAGAAATTTAGAGAGGGAAGAGGGAGAAGAGAGAGAGGAGAGAGGGAAGAGGGGACTGTGAAATTTTGGCAAATTCGGAATTAGTACCTATACTTATATATCAAATAAAAAGCATTTATATAATAATAAAATTAATAATAAGTTTGGCAAATTTGGGATGACATATTTATACTCGAATAAATATAGAAAATATTTACCTTATATTATATTGAGCAAAATTAAAAATCTAATAATAAAAATATTTGTCTAAATAATTAAATAATTTATATATACATATTCGTACTCATCGTACAAATACCAAAATAAAAATAAAATAAATCTATTGTGAAATTTTGGAGGTTTACATGAACCCACCCGAGCAATTTCCTTAATATTCCAATCCAAAACATAACCATACTCATGTTCGAAACCTAATGTTAGCCCTTAACCAATCCAGATAATCCTTAAGTCTTCAATTTAACCAACTGTTTCCCGATCTTCCGCTGAAGCTGAATACCGATATCTCGCTGCGCTTGTTTGTGAGTTGAAATGGTTGAAGGAGTTATTGGTGTGTTTGGGCGTTCGCCAGGAGTCTGCTATGTCGGTGTATTGTGACAGTCAGTCAGCCCTGCACCTGGCTCAGAACCCGGTATTTCATGAGCGCAGTAAGCATATTGAGGTGGATTTGCATTTTGTTCGCGATGCTATTAGAGATGGCACCGTAATAACCTCGTATGTATATTTGTAACTATTGTAAATATGGCCCATAAGCCCAATCGTGTAGACACTATATATATTGTAATCAGCTCCCATCAATGAAAACAAGACATTATTATTCCCTACATCTCATGTATCTAGATTTGGTTTGGAGAAAGGATGTGACATGCTTGAATCTTTCAGTTGATAGACTCTTGAAATGAGTTGTTTAGATGGAAGTAAGATCATGGTGCCAAGTTTCCAGACATGTTAATAACATATTTTGCTTCAATAAAACTATAAACTCTCCATCTTCTCATGATGTGAATTAAATGACTCGTTTTCATTCAGCTTCCTGCATTGTCTATAGGATCACATTTGTTATTCTCTAATTTAAAATAAATTTTAGCTTATCCAGCTAAATCTGGTTACTGGAGTTAGGATCACATTTGTTATTTGATTCATTTAGGAATTAGGATGATTCATTTAGGATGATTCATTATCTTTCTCTAATTTAAAACATGCAATTTAATCCATTAAAAAGTGTAAAACCAACCCAAAACTTGCAATTTAGGATGATTCATTAATTTTATTTGTAATTTTTTTAGTGTATTTTAACTTCAGTTCGGAGTAAACTTAAATCCTGGCTCCGTCCTTGGTTAGAAATGTAAATTTTCAATACAAAATCACCAAGATGACAAAAATATTATTAATCGGCAGTTTCGAGCAGCATCTTCGTCAACACATGACTCGACTGCATGCCCTCACTTATCTATAACGATCCGATAGTGCATTGCCAACATGCATTGTCTTGTGCAACCACAAAAAAAAAAAAAAATCATATAGTAGCCCCTAAGGTGAAATTTAATTAATTCTAAATTTGAATTTGAGTAGATTTTAGTTGCAGATTGCATTGGGATCAAAAGTTTAATTAAAAATTTGATTAGGAAAAGTTTAATTATAAATTTGATTAGGATCATATTATATCGAAGAGTTAAAAGTTAGTATTTGAATAATATTAGGAATTCTATTCTTGATACTTGGCCTGGAACTATTGAACATATTTGGTTGTTTCTGATCAGTTATGTATGCTTCAAAGCTATAGTGGATCAAACTATCAAGACATTGTCAATTCTGGAAATTGCTGAGAAACCCAATTTCGGGGTTGGTTTTTATGAAAAACTCACCCGCATGATGGGTTTTATGAAATGCCCAGAATTATATATTTTCACGTTAAGTATTCCAAGATTCCCTTTAGATGCTCTGTATTTACAAAATTAATACCATAACTACCCCTCCGCACAAACTCAGATCTGGATTGCGATTCTCGTCGTCTTCTTCTTCTTCTTCACGAGAGATCTGAATTCCATTGCTCTCATCTTCAGCAGAGATCGCAAAGATCGTTCGTAGTTCACCATTCTTTTTTTTTTTCAGTCGAACTCCGATCATCGCTCATCTTCTTCTTCTTCTTCTTCTTCTTCTTCTTCTTCTTCTTCTCCGACAATTAGGTCAATTATGGAGAGAAGATCTTCTTCTTCTTTTCCATAAGAGTTAGCATCGTTTTGAAAGAAGAACGAAAATGTCAAATTTCTTTCCATAAAACAAAAAAAATAAAAAAATTAGGTTTCTGTCAACTGTTCTCCGTCGATATCACACGAAGAATAGTCATTCTCCTGCATTTTTAACAAGGAGAATGCCATTCTCCGTGTTGAATTACATTCTCCGTGTTTCTAACACGGATACTTGCCATTCTCCTGTGTTTTAACATTTGAATGACCATTCTCCGTGTCATTTAACACGGAGAATGTCATTCTCCGTATTATTTAGCACGAAGAATGGTCATTCTCCGTGTAATTTAGAAACGGAGAATGCCATTCTCCGTACTAAATTACACGGAGAATGGTCATTCTCCTACGTTTTAACACTGGAAATGACCATTCTTCATGTAAATTAACACGGAGAATGCCATTCTCCGTTTTATTTAACACGGAGAATGCCATTCTCCGTTTTATTTAACACAGAGAATGGCATTCTTCGTGTTTCTAACACAGAGAATGGCCATTCTCCTGCGTTTTAACACTGGAATGACCATTCTCCGTGCTAAATTACACGGAGAATGGCCATTCTTCGTTTTATTTAACACGGAGAATGGCATTCTCCGTTTTATTTAACACGGAGAATGACATTCTCCGTGTTTCTAATACGGAGAATGGCCATTTTCCTGCGTTTTAACATTGTAATGACCATTCTCCGTGCTAAATTACATGGAGAATGACCATTCTCCGTGTAAATTAAGACTCATTCTCCGTGTAATTTAGCACGGAGAATGGCCATTCTCCGTGTAAATTAAGACGGAGAATGCCATTCTCTGTGTTACTAACACAGAGAATGACTATTCTCCGTGTAAATTAAGACGGAGAATGACATTCTCTGTGTTACTAACACGGAGAATGACCACCCTCATGCGAAATTAATATTTTTCGTGTTCTAACACGGAGAATGACCATTCTCCTGCATTTTATGGTCAGTTGAAACTTTGAAGGGCCATAACTTTTGACTGGGAGGTCGAAACGAGACCCGATTTGTCCCAAAATGAGCGTATCTTCGAGGAGCCTGAGATTAATAGCTTCTCCGTTAGACGGCCTTCCAAAATTTTAGAATCGCAAAAAAATGATGCTTGGACCTCCGTTTTAGTATTTTTGCCGTTTGTCTCGGTCTTTCCGAAATTTTTCAACGAGTTTTTGAAGATTTTGAGAAGAAAACCTAGATTCGAAAGTGAGCAGCTTATGGAAGAAGATGAAGTATCGAAACGTTTTTTTTTAAGAGTAGTTTCGTGGGTGTTTTCAATAAATTAGAAGGAAGGGCAAAAAGGTCATTCGGAACCCTCTTTATATATTTTTTGCTAATTCTGGGCACGCGATGAAATGTTATTGTGCGGTGGGTTTTTCATAAAACTTTTTCGTTTTTTGGGCATTTCATAAATTTCCCCAAACTTAAGACTGACACAAATTCATCTAAAAAATACTGAAGCAAATAAAACTAAGACTTTAATTTGCATTGTAGAGTTAAATGCATAAAAAGCGTTCGACTTCCCACCGACTACAAAACCAGGCCCGTTTCGTTTGCAGGATTGAACAACGTAATGTAATTAACATTACATTGTTAATCTAACTCGGGTGTTTGATTGGAAAAAAAAAATATATGTCATGTAATCGTGATTACAAATTTGATTACATTACATCAGTTTCTTCTAAAATCAAATTAATTACATCATAAAACCTATGTAATTCCGATTACATTGCAACTTAAGAGGAAGGTTGGTACGCTCTAATTTGGATGTTTTGTTCATTTTTTGAACTTTTTTTGTTTTTGGTCATTTTTGGCCGTTTTTGCTCTTTTCTTGCCCTTTTTGTTCGTTTTGGTCCTTTTTTTATTTTTGTTCGTTTTTGCACATTCTTGGTCGTTTTTGTCGCTTTTGCACGTTTGTTATTATTTTTGGTTGATTTTGTACGTTTGTCATTTTTGCACGTTTTTTGCTTTATTTTGCACGTCTTTTGCCTTTTTTCATATTTTTGGTCGATTTTGGACGTCTTTATTCGTTTTTGCACGATTTTTTTATCGATTTTTGTCGATTTCCCCCCCCTTTTTTTTTTTTCCCTTTTTGCCCATTTTTGCACATTTCTTTTTATCGTTTTTGCTTATTTTGCACGCCTTTTATCGTTTTTGTATTTTTTTATCGTTTTTGGTCGATTTTGCACGTCTTTTGTCATTTTTGTAACTTTTTTATCGTCTTTGGCCGATTTTTTACGATTTTTGCCATTTTGTACTTTTTTATCGTTTTTGCTTGATTTTGCACGTCTTTTGTCATTTTTACAATTTTTTTAGAGAAATTTTGAGTCGCACCCCACTTTTGTTACTCTTATTCAAGGTGCACCCCTATGCTTTATCTTAATGTAAGTCACCCCCCACTTTTGACGAAAACTGTCCAACATTGACGGTCAACGCGTTTGACCAAAAATTTTGGACGAAAATATCTTCATCTTCTTCCTCCCCAAACTCAAATCCAAATCCAAATCCCTCTCCCGCTCCCGCTCCGCTGCTGCGTACCCACCCCACCGCTGCCGCGTCCTCGTCCCACCGCTGCCGCGCCTCCGCCTCGTCGCACCACCACCACCACCACCTTCACCATCACCACCACTACTACCACCACCTTCACCTTCACCTTGACCATCAGCACCAACACCACCATCACCACCACCATCCCCACGAAACCTCCCCCATCCGTCGGCTGTCGCACCCCCACCCCCTGCGCCGGGGAGCCCCCCCTCCTCCAACCCCCCTGTCCGCCGCGCGATCTCGCAGCGGCTGCCGTCGCCAACACCGTCGTTGCTGCTGCTGCTACCCGCCATCGTCGCCGCTGCCGCCCCCCCTCTCCCGTGCCGAGGAGCCCTCGTTTTTGGTCGATTTTGTACATTTTGACCATTTTTTTCACATTTTTTATTTTTTTATGCCTTTTTGGCCGTTTTGCACTTTTTGGTCAATTTTTGCACGGTTTTATTTTGCCTTTTTTGTTCTTTTTGGCCGTTTTTATCGTTTTTTGTCGATTTTGCACATTATTTTATCATTTTTGATCGATTTTGCACGTGTTTGCCATTTTTGCTTTGGCTTATTTGCACTTTGATACCCTCAACTATTTCAGTTTTTTAACTTAATATACTAAACTTTTTTTCTCAACAACTCGATACCCTCAACTATTTTAGTTTGTCAACTTAATACCTAAAACAGAAAAAATTTCGAAAATACCCTTGGTTCCCTCTCCCCATGCTTCCTCGCTCCCTCTCCGACGATGCCCCCCCCCTCCTTCCCTCTCCGGCAGTCGATGCCCCCTCCGACGGTGCGCGAGGAAGGGGCACGGGTAGAGGAGGGGGTGGGGGTGCGGGCGACTGGAGGGGGAGGGGGCGAGGGTGGGGGGGTGCGGGTGGCCGGAGGGGGGGGAGTCGGTGGGGGGGGGGGGTGGATTGGGGAATAATTTTAAATTTTGAGCAGGGACATTATTGTCAAAAACAATTTCAGGGTATCAAGTTGAAAAAAAAAGTTCAGGTATTAAGTTGAAAAACTGAAATAGTTGAGGGTATCAAAGTGCAATGAAGCCCATTTTTTTTATCGTTTTTCTCTTTTGCATGTTTTTCATCGTTTTTTGCCGATTTTTTTTTTCGTTTTTGGTCGATTTTGTCGATTTTGTCGTTTTTGACCGTTTTGCACATTTTTATCCTTATCGGTCGTTTTTGCACGTCTTTTATCGTTTTCGGTCGATTTTGTACATGTTTTGTCGTTTCTGCACGTTATTTATCGTTTTTTGATCAATTTTGTACGTTTTGACTATTTTTGCACTTTTTTTATCGTATTTGGTCGCTTTTGGCTGTTTTTGTACGATTTTTATCGTTCTTGGTCAATTTTGCTCTTTTTTTTATTTCTAGCCATTTTTGCATGTGTTTTATCGTTTATGCTCATTTTTGCATTTTTTTAATCATCTATGGTCGATTTTGTTCGTTTTTTGTCGTTCTTGCATGTTTTTATCGTTTGTTGTTGTTGCTCGTTTTTTGCCTTTTTTATTTTTGGTTGTATTTTGGACTTTTTTAAAAACTTTTTTGGTGGTTTTGTTTTCTTATTGTTTGCTGATTTTTTTATTTTTGCTCGTTTTTGCACTTTTTGGTCGATTTTGCACCATTTTTGCCTGTTTTGTCTTTTTCACTTTTTTTTTCGCGTTTATGCTCGTTTTAATCCCCTCTTGTTTTTGGTCTTTTTTTTCTTTTTCTTTTTTTCGTTTTTTGTCACTTCTGGTCCTTATCGTTTTGGGTCAATTTTTATTTTTTTGCTCTGTTTTATCATTTTTGGTCATTTTTGATTTTTTTTTCTTTTTGTCGTTTTTGGCCGTCTTTGTTCGTTTTTGATCCCTTGTGGTACTTTTTTCCGTTTTGGTCATTTTTGTCCTTTTTTTTTGTTTTTTGTCGTTTCTTCGTTTTTTTTTTTTCAATTTTTGTGGTTTTTTGTCATTTTTTGTTTTTGGTCATTTTTTATATTATTTTTTGTCACTTTTGATGGTTTTTTTCCATTTGTCATTTTAATTTCTTTATCGTTTTTGGTCGTTTTTTTATTTTTTATCGATTTTTTTCGTTTTTGGTTTTTTTTGTTGAGAAATTTTGACTTACCCCCACTTAGATTATCCATATTAAGGGTGCACCCCACAGTTTTGCATAAATGTAAGGGTTCTTCCACTTTGGATGGAAATCGTCCAGAATGGACGATCAACAGCTTTGACCCAAAAAATTTGACAAAAATACCCTTTTCCTAATTCTTTTTCCTCTTCCTTCAACCCTCCTCCTTCCCCGCCGCCACTGTAACCCCCCCCCCCACCCCCCCCCCCCTCCCCCCCCCCCCCGTGCAGTCCCCCCTCCCCTCCGCAGTCCCCCCCTTCGTAGCCACTGCCCTCCTCCCCCCGGGGCCGCTGACCCCACCCACCTCCCTCCCGCAACAACAGCAGCAGCCACCGCACGCCGCTCCCCCCATCGCTGCTCCCCTCCCCGTTGCTACGCGCCGCAGTCGCTGCTGCTTCTCCCGCCGCCGTCGTTGCTACGCGGGGAGGGGGAGGGGGGAGGCGGTGGCGGGGAGGGGGAGGGGAGGTGGTGGCGGGTAGGGGAGGGGGAGGCGATGGCGGGGAGGGGGGAGGCGGTGGCGTGGAGGGGGAGCGAGAGCGAGTAGCGGCGCCGGCGGCAGCCTGTCCGGAGGGGAGGGAGGGGGGGTTGAGGGAAGAGAAAGAAGAAATTATAAGAAGGATGTTTTCGTCAAATTTTTTGGGTCAAAGCTGTTGACCGTCCGTTCTGGACGGTTTCTGTCCAAAGTGGGGGGACTTTTACATTTTTGCAAAACTGTGGGGTGCATCCTTAATATGGGTAATCCAAGTGGGGGGGGGGGGGGGGGGGGGGGGTAAGTCAAATTTTCTCTTTTTTGTTTTGTTCGTTTTGTCATTTTTTGTATTTTATTTTTATTTTTTGTCCTTTTTTTTTTTCGTTTTTGGTCATTTTTGGTCTTTATTCAGCAGAAGGACAAAACCATTTTTTCCCTCTATTTATTTATAATTTTTTTCTTTTTTTTTTTTTCTTTTTCTTTTTAAATTTTTGAAATTGTTTATTGATCTACATTTTTTTTATTATGTTGTATTTTTTTAAAAAAAATTAAAATTAGAAACTCAATTACATTACATGGTAAACCAAGCATATGAATGCAATTGACATTATATTACATTATTTGATTACATGTTTCAACCAAACGTATTAATGTAATTATAATTTTATTACATTACAAACTCAATTACATTACAGATTCAATTCCATTACGATTACGGTTACATTACGATGAACCAAACGCAAAAGCCTCTCCAGAATGAAACATGATGTTTCTAGCACACATTTGGTTATCCATTGTGTCGTTTTCGTGTTCTTGAAAGATTTAGAGCCATGTTGATGATTCATAAGTGTAGAACACCTGTGCTGGAATATTACCATTGCTCTTATATGTGAGGATTAGCAATACACTTGTGATCATGCAGCAGAGCACCATCACAGCCAAGTGTGTGCCTCAATTCATTACGAATGCATTTGTATCGGTTGAATCTAAATGTTGGTTTACTGTTTTGCTCTATTAGATCTTCCTAATATTTCCAAATTCTTGTTGGGTGTAAAAGTTTGTGTAGGTTTAAGAACTACCCATGTTTGGTGAGATCGTGCCCTGTAGCAGGACTGCAGAGGCCATTGGCGGCTCAGTAGGGGGTGCAACTCGGACGGATTCGGTCGGACTTGAGGTCAATCCGAGTCCAACCCGATGAATCATAAGTCTAGTCCAAGTCCAAGCCCAAGCCCGGCCCGACCTGGGTTCAACATATGAAGCCAAGACCAAGTCCGGAGGATCGGGTTTGGCTCGGGTTGAACTCGGGTTGGGTCGGGTCCATCGGATTTATCGGGCTCTAATATACAAACTGAAATAATTTTAAACAAAAGTAATATTAAACACATAATTAAATAGCAATCAAGTCTTGATCATTACAAAATACAAACTGAAATAAGATTTAAGATAAGGAGTTGAAGAAATTGGGTGAAGAAGTTTAGGATTTAAACTTTTTATTTAAGAAGTATGACTATATATATATATATATATATATATATATATATATATATATATATATATATATATATATAGGGTTTCGGATTCTTCGGGTAACCCGACATATGAATCCGAGCCCAACCCAATTTATGATCGGGTTCAAATATTTGAACCCAAACCCGAGTCCGAATCCGAGTATCTTCAACCCTAATCCAACCCATTAACGGGTTTACCCGATCGGGCTCGGGTTTAGCCCGTCCAAGTTGCACCCCTACGGCTCAGGCATATTGTTAGTGGCAATGCTATTATGCTGACTATTTCTGACATTTTAAGGATTTTGTATAAATACTAAAATAATATCTTTTTCTAACCACTCTAAAAAGAAAAAAAAACATTTTTCTGAAATTTTGAGGTTCATTTTACTGTATTTTTTAAAAAGAAAGGGAAATTTAATTCTAAAAAGGTTAAATTTTTTGGAATCTTTCGAATTTTTGGAACCATGTACGTACAACGCTGCTATTATGGTTTGAAGATTGAGATAAGCCTGTTGTATCGAGCCTGGACCTGGACCGCACTTTACATTAAAACAAACACTATAATTTGTGTAAGTACTATAATGGGTGCATTTACAATCAATAAAACAGCCCCTTGGTGAAGTATCATTGCTAGAATCGGAATAATTATTGTAGCTTTTGTTGCACAAGTTATATCATTTTCTCATTTTCTATTATAAAATGGTTTAAAAATTGACTAAAAAGGAGTTTTTTTTTAGGCTCAAACCTTGTCGGACTCTCGGACTGTCCGCTACCCTACCACTAGGCTAGAGAACTCGAACTAATAAAAAGGAGTTGTTTAAGCTTATGTATATCAAATTAATAATTTTTTTATAAATTATTCTAACTACTATATATATATATATCTCACTTAAAAAGAAAAATTTAAAATACTTGTAACTATTTGAAGATATATCTAAAATCATATAAACGTATCTATAACAAACCAAATTAATATATATATATATATATATATATATATATATATATATATATATATATATATATATATATATATATATATATATATATATCGACGCTCTCAGCGGGGAGACCCGGGATCGAGCCTCCCCTTCCGCACAAGCCGGTTGGATGGAAATGGCCACGGACTTGTGCGAGGATGACCGGACACCAAAAACTATATATATATATATATATATATATATATATATATATATATATATATATATATATATATATATATATATATATATATATCCAAAGTAATTAAGATATATCTTAATTATTTTATATAATTTTAAATTCTATCTATTTTTTAATAAATAAAAAAAATGTGATACCCATATCCCATGTGAACATGACTAAAATAAACACTAATTTTTTTTATAAGTACCATAACAAGTTATCATTTACAATCAACAAAACAGCCCCTAAGTGAAGTATGGAACCCACACCTAGGAGCGCCTAAGCCGCCCACCAACAACCACCCCCCCCCCCCCCCCCCCCCCCCCCCCCCAAACCCACGATGTGCTATTAAGCCAATTGCTGCTCGCTCGCCTATGATCATCTTAAATGTCTATGTCGAACTTTAAATTTTGAGACCTGAGACAAATTCTAAAAGTGGGGTGCTCCCAAAACTTAACGCTCATATAATTTTTTTTTTCATGGACAACGATATAATAGTATTGTCAACAGAAAATTAAAAAAAAATTTCAAAATAATATATATCGTTATTAAGTACTAATAAAAATGAAAATATTCCAAACCAAAAAATAAATTAGATGTTCTAGACAAATAAATAAGAAAAGTAATAATGTTTGGGATAGTTCATATGATAATAATACAAAGAAAAAGAAAAAAAAATTATAACTTGTTCTATTGTTCTAGACTATTAGAGCAATGGAAGAGAGATGATTTAATTTTGACAACAACTGCACCAATTTTTTTCTTTGTTTTGACTAACCGACATATTTTTTTTTGGTATTCTACTATATGACATTTAGATATCATATAACGCAAAATAAATCTTTTTACGCAGACTAAAAGAATTAGGATAAATCTGTTGAGCCTTTGTTCATAGTTGAACTTACATAATTAAATAATATATACAAAAATTTGTTGCCCTCTAAAATTTTGGGCTCGAGGCACCCGTCTCAAGGGCCTCGTATCAAGTTGGGGTATGATCATTGGTTTATCTTCTACTATATAATGAGGCTTCAAAATGGCTCCAAAGTGAGCCGTCTAAGGCGTAATTATATCATGGTCCATTTTATTTAAAAAAAAATTAAGTAAAAAAATGTTGATTTTTTTTTTAAATTTGTTATATATATATTCAACATGAGGAATCGAACTCAACCAAACAAGAAAAATAACTACCATCTTAACCACATAAGTTATAAGAGATATTTGACTTTAATTGAATACTATTCTTATTATACGTATTATACATACAAAGTACATGCATTTACTAATATAATTAGATTGTTTTTATTATTATTCATTCATGTAAATTTAACATCGAAGTCAAACCTGAACAATAGCTTTTCAGATGGTAGTTAGTTAATATTTTAAATCCAAACTCCAACCCTAACCAAGCTTGAATCTGTCATTTTCATCTGGACTTACGTTCACACCATATTGCTTAACAACATCCATGTACCAACTTGATGTTGGGAACGAAGCACAAAAAACCGTTCCTCCAAACCAGAAAGTCCTGCGAAAGAACCGAGCAAAAGCACACAAACAAAAGACGCCAACACAAATCACAGACACAAAGATTTTTAACGTTAAAAATCCTTGCAAAAAAAACTACGGGACGATCGGAGTCCAACCCTGAAGAACCTCCACTAATGGAATAAAGAGAATACACACTCTACAAGCTCCTCTCGATCCAACACGGATTACCACAACTCACTTGAAAGAAGAAAATTTTGATTGCGGACTCCGAAGAACAAGAGATGCCGAAAAATTATTCAAAGTAATCTCTCATTCACAATAGTCCTTAATCCTCTCTCTCTCAAATATTGTAAAGCACTCTTATTTTGAGATGAGTTTTCAACTAGCATGCATCACCCTTTTATAAGCCCTTGGTAATCTATACATGGAAGGCCAATATATATGGAAACTTCTAATATGCATCAATCATATATTTAATGAAAATTAAATCATAATTGGCTTGCCATAATTTGAAGGCCAATTATATGGAAAGCTACTATATGAAGGATCCAATCATAAATATAAGATCAAAGTAAATATGGAAATCCAGTCATATATTTTCTTACCATATATGTACCAAAATAGGATCCATGCACTCCCCGAACTTCTCCGACACACGAATGACGCTCGTCGCCCTCCGAGATATTCTCCACATAGGTTGGAAACCCCACCCACTCCAACTCTTAACTTGTCAAGCAAACCGTAATTAACCACCCCTATTTTTATTTGTCGTCTATTAATATTGAATATCCTTCCCAATTGGCTACAGAGACGTGTTAGTCCCGGGGCTTGATCAAAGATGGTAGACTCGATGTCGAGATCAGAGGTTCAAATAAACATTCACCTTCTGATAATTCTCGAGATCCAAGAGGAGCACTATAATATGAATCTGATTACAAAAGCAACAATAATCAGAAAATAAATCTCACGTTCTTTCTCGCAATCGCAGTTGCTGACGGACAGAATTGAGTTCAGAAAATAAATCTTACGTTCTTCCTTGCAATCGCAGTTACTGATGGACAGAACTGAGTTACAACTCATACGAAGGAGAAAAAAGAAGAAAGAAGAAAGAAGAAGAGGAAAGGTTCTTGCTGGGGTAATTAAGATCACCGTTGCTCAAACAAAGATTCACCCCAACACGATCTGCTTCCAGGAACCAGCAAGTTCACGAAGAACTTCTGGAACGCTCGTAAGTCAATATTTGAGACTTGAACGGGCTTCCTGGACTTTACGGACTCCCTTAACTCTCTTCTTGGTGCATCTTTCAAAGGAGGCCAAGGGGCTCTATTTATGGAGTGGAGTGAGACTTCACCTCTTCTCCTATCCGATGTGGGACTAAAATACCAATACTCAAAAATAGAGTTTGATATTTTAGATCATCCCACAATCAGCACAGAAGTGTGCCAGTCCACGCCTACCCCCCGAACACTCCCGTGCATGCATGAGACATCCTGGAGTCCGTGTCCGAGTCCGAGTCCGTACAACAAAAATTAACTTACATCTTTGTTGGAATTAATCCTTTTTCTTTCTAGGAAAATATTCCTACATGACACACACTTGTGCCCCATCACACCTCATGTGCACACCTCAACACAAGCAATACATTATATTGAGATACTCACCATTTGGTGTAGCCGATGTGGGACTATCTTTCCTAGTCCAAAGGCAAAAATACCAACAATCTCCCACATATCTCAATATATGGGTTGAGCGTTCCCCACAATGACTGCCCATCATGTATTAGGAGAGATGTCGCTACGACTTGAATCTTCCCGTATAGGTTAAATAACAGCATGATACAAGAATGGAGTAAGCCTTGAATTCTGTACCATAACTGCAATTCTTCCTACTCACATAATGACATCAACTATGCTTCTGGCTGCACATTAAAGGCCTTGTCCCAGCCTGGTTTCAGTGTATAATTTTTGGACGTCTACAAGTTTACCCTCAAGAGACGGCCTGATATCTATGTCCATACACTATAGGTGTGTTCTTTATAAAGAGTCATGGCAAGAAGCATTACGCTTCTTTGCGGTGCTATGTCGCTATGACATGGCTTAAAGCCGAGGCTTTACCCCACCTGGGTACCTCATCGTATTGCCATACTACTGTAGCATGAGGTCATAAGCCTCTTTGTAGTGCCAACTACCCAGCATGAAGCCTTGCGCTTCTGTGCGGTGTTACGCCGCTATGACATGGCTTACGAAGTCGAGGCTTTACCCAACCTGGTACCTCTTCGTGGTGTCATGCCACTGTAACATGAGGACATCGTCCTCTTTTGTAGTGCTCTCTACCTCTCTTTATTACGATTATTATACAACATTAAGCTACCTGCCTATTTACGGTGCTACTCCGCTGTGACTTGGCTCACAAAGTCGAGGCATTATCCCTAACCGGAAACCTCATGGTGGAGTCACCCTACTATAGCATGGAGTTACACTCCTTGTAGTGCTGCACTATCGTGCTTCCTGTAAAGCACTCCAGGCATTCACTCTGCCTGAGAACTCATTAAGGCAATTAAGCCAACCTTCCCACATGATCCGTTTTTCACAGAAAATAACAGTGGTTGTAGGTCCGTAACCTCTCCATGCCACAAGGGACAAGTACCCACCGTTCCTGATATTCTTCCCGTTAATATTCCTCATTTGAACCAAAAGCTAGATGCCTAGTAAATTTTTCTTTGAACTAATAGCATAAAACTTTATGGTAGAAATATAATAACACAATATCAGAATGCCTTTAAGCCCATTTTACAAGCTGTGTCATCGACCAGCTGGCGCTTGAGGCCCTTAGTGAACGGATCCGCCAGGTTCTCCTAACTCCGAACATCAATTACTGCAATAATACCCCTCTTGATGAGATCGTATACTATTATGTGTTTCAATCGCACAGTCCTCTTCTTCTCGTTGAAAAGGTCATTTGATGCCACCGCCAAAGTCGCCTAGTTGTCGCAGTATATCGGTATCACCGGTATTTGTGCCCCAACTGTCACAACCCGTACCCGCTTTTTAGGACGCGAGAGCGTGAGCAAGCCAGCTACGTATCAAGTGGACTCCAGTCCGACTCGAGTACGTATAAGCTGTCAAAATTATGGTATCACGGCTAATATGGTAATCTACAGTGCATCTCAATCCATTACAATATACAAGACAAGAATGAACAAGTATGGGTCGTAGTCTGCAACCCACTAGCATATATGTCCGATTAGACTCCAAGAATAATATGAGTCTATAAAGCTAAGCTGATAAGCAGGATATATCATGAAAGCACAAAAAAGATAGTAAATCAATAACACAAACAAAATATTTGAATCATGCAAACGAAGTCAACTACCACATGCTCAACTAACTAACTCCGTGCAATCAGCCACCTGAAGAGATCATCAGGTCCTCAGAGGACTAGCAAGATACATAAAACATGCCTACTAATATGACAGTAAATAACATGTATGGAGAATAAGAACACTGCAAGGAGGATGACGAGTCGTATGGAAATGTAATACTAGACTTGGCTAACTATCAATCAGAACTCCTATAGCTTGTAGTACAATACAAGATACTCCCAATCTATAGTGTTTCAATTGACGTACAAAGCATGATACTCTCAGTCGAGATTAGCCAATTATAATATCGATCTCCTCTACTAAAGGATACAAGGTCAAGTAGACTTCTATAAATCATAGTACAATACAAGATACTCCCAATTCATGGTGTCGCAAGTCAAGTCAACCAATCAATTGCTATAGGTCGCAGTACAATGCACACTACCAAAATAAGTCAAATTAGCGACGAAATTAGTGACGCCTACTTAAAACGTCGCTAATATTTGTGGATTTAGCGACTCCTAAATAATACGTCACAATACGTCGCTGATAGCGACAAACAGCGACATATTGCGACTACCTTTAGTGTAATAAAAATCAACGTCGTCGATTTGTCGAAAAACGTCGCTAGTTTTATTAGTTTAGCGACGTTTAGCGTCGCAACTATTAATAAGTCGCCGAATATTAAACGATTACCGACGCTTTGCGACGTATTTTTGGACGTCGCTAATTTCTGATAAAAAGGGTTTCCTCGGTTGGACTTTTCATTTCTCCCTCTCCCTAAATTTTATTTTCCTGTCCCTCTTCCCCGACCTCGACGACAGCTCCGGCGCCGCTCATCCTCCTCCTCCACCGCGAGCCCCTTCTCCTCCCTCCGGCGAGCCCGTTCTCCTTCTCCTCCTCCACCGCGAGCCCCTTCTCGTTCTCCACCGCGAGATCCTCCTCCTCCTCCTCCTCCACCACCGCGAAGGTAAACCCTAACCCTAATTGAGGTGTTTTTCGTGTCCAAAATGGACACGGAGACACATTACGACCATGTGTTCACTGATACAGTGTGTTGGACACGTGGATACCCCCAAGCTTGCATATATATGTATTTCACCTCTGTACACTTAATTCCCTCCTCCTCCACAACCAAACTTGTCCTCCTCCTCCTCCTCCACCACCGCGAGGAGACTGAAGGTAAACCCTAACCTAATTGAGATGTTTTTCATGTCCAAAATGGACACGGAGACACTTTACGGCCATGTGTTCACTGATACAGTGTGTTCGTGAGGTTTTTGGACACTTTGTGTCCATTTGTTGGACACGTGGACACCCCCAAGCTTGCATATATATGTATTTCACCTCTGTACATTTAATCCTCTACATACACTTGTGTATTTTCGTATTAATTTAGATTTGCATATTGGATTTGGGTTTCGATATAGTGTTTGATATATTATTTCACCTTGTAACATTCCTACACTTATTTTAGACAACAAGTATATGAACCAATTAGTCAACATCTATTTGTTGAAGTATGGTACTCCATTCTTCGTAAGTTCTAGCTATATATGTCTCTCAAGATCCAATACTCAAAAATCCTAAGAAGAAGAAGAAGAAAAGAATAAAATGACATCGCTCAACACCCTATGACAACTCTTTGTAGAATTGTGTTAAAGTGTGAGTTCTACAGTATGAGTTCTACAGTATGGTTCTCTTTGTAGAATAAAATGACATTGCTTAACCCTATCGATCCTCCATACAAGTCTTCCTTCATCTATTGTCTTAAAGTATAAGTTCTACAGTATGGTTCTGTTTGGTGAATTGTGTCTTATTATAGTCCCTGCAGCCATTCGACTGGCGAGGCAGAAACTATGTAGTCGTAGATAAAGTTGACTGTCATCCGACCCTCATCCCTCGGCAATGATGATACGACAACCAACCGGAGAGACAAGGACATAGTCCCTGCATCCATTTGGATTAGTAAATGTGAATATGGGGTTTGGATTCATGGTGTATATGTTCACTGTCTCAAGGACATAGTCCCTGCAGCCATTCGACTGGCGAGGCAGAAACTATGTAACCGTAGATAAAGTTGACTGTCCTCCGACCCTCATCCCTTGGCAATAATGATACGACAACCAACCGGAGAGGTAAGGACATAGTCCCTGCATCCATTTGGATTAGTAAATATGAATATGGGATTTGGATTCATGGTGTATATGTTCACTGTCTCAAGGACATAGTCCCTGCAGCCATTCGACTGGCGAGACAGAAACTATGTAACCGTAGATAAAGTTGACTGTCCTCCGACCCTCATCCCTCGGCAATGATGATACGACAACCTATCACTATATCTTATATAGTAGTAGATGATGGTTCCTTTAGTTAGCTTGCTTATGTTACAATTATATTATTTGTGACTATCGATCTTACCAGATGGCACCCATGACCCGAGGAGCGGCACGTCGTTTGAGGAAAATAGTGAATGCTGAGGTGGCTCCTCCTACAGTTAAGGAGGAAGTAGCACCGGTTGCTAGTGAGACCGGGAGTTCTATTCATCCAGCACCGGTAGCTAGTGAGAACGAGAGGACTCTTCATGCAATCCTTGCAATGGACGATAGCTCTCCTCGCGCCAAAAATCTCGCTTTTTCGAGGTGATTGCGTGAACGTATTACTGAGCGTTTGCGTGAGCAGCATGGTTCTCATTAGCTATTAGTACTTATTTGTATTGGACTATTTGTATTGGGTTGTTTTTGTATTAGACTATTTGTATTGGACTACATATATGAATTAGAACTGTGTCAATCTGTGGATTATATTGGACTACGACATGGTGATCAGGACATAGTCCCTGCAGCCATTCGACTGGCGAGGCAGAAACTATGTATCCGTAGATAAAGTCGACTGTCCTCCGACCCTCATCTCTCGGCAATGATGATACGACAACCCAACCGAAGAGGATACTCTGAGAGATCCATCTGAGAGGGACGTATACTCTGAGAGATCATATTTACAAAAATTATATCAGTAGTGTGATTGAGTGATGGAGGAGATATTATTAGAGTATACGTCCTACTCAGATGGGTCTCTCATCGTTAATATTTTTTCTGACGGCATGGTGGATGTGCTCCCTCAACAGATTCTTGCTCCGAGCCAAAAATTTGTCTCGGAGCTCAAGTGGACATCCTTGGTGTAGAGTTCGAGTGAGAGGTTCCTGACAGCATGGTGGTTTCCTTTGTCAAAGTATCCGTGCTCATCCTACATTGGTTGTGGGACGAGCACAGATACTTTGACAAAGGAGACAACCATGCTGTCAGGAACCTCTCACTCGAGCTCTACACCAAGGATGTCCACTTGAGCTCCGGGACAAAGTTTTGGCTCGGAGCAAGAATCTGTGGACGTAGCACATCCACCATGCTGTCAGAAAAAAATAGTAACGGTGAGAGACCCATCTGAGTAGGACGTATACTCTGATAATATCTCCTCCAGCACTCAATCCCACTACTGATATCATTCTTGTAAATGTGATCTCTCAGAGTATACGTCCCTCTCAGATGGATCTCTCAGAGTATCCTCTCCGGTTGGGTTGTGTTCTGAGCCATCCGTTCTCACAGAGGATCCTATTTTGGATTCTATATTTTGTATTTTGGTTTCTGTATTTTGTATTTTGGTTTCTGTATTTTGTATTTTGGTTTCTGTATTTTGTATTTTGGTTTCTGTATTTTGTATTTTGGTTTCTGTATTTTGTATTTTGTATTTTGGATTCTGTATTTTGTATTTTGGTTTCTGTATTTTGGCTCCAGCTCCATTTGCATTAATCTACGGTACGACATGGTGATCAGGACATAGTCCCTGCAGCCATTCGACTGGCGAGGTAGAAACTATGTAGCCGTAGATAAAGTTGACTGTCCTCCGACCCTCATCCCTCGGCAATGATGATACGACTACCTATCAGAATCCTCGACTCTCTTTCGTTTCTTGCATATTGACCCAGATTCCAATCTCTCATTTTCCTCCGGGTCTACTCTACTCCCAATCTCTTCCTCTTTTATACACGGATCTACAGAATCAATACCATCCAAGGAAGGCAAAACTGAATCAGCATTGTCTTCCGGATCGTCCTCATCAAAGTATAACGGGCTGCTCAGCGTGCCCGGCTTCTTCAACTTCTCGCTGGCTGCAGAGTCGAAATGGGAACGGGTCCTCTTTGCCGACCCGGAGCTCTGACTCGCACTCGTCGCCGCGCTACTGGTTTCCTCTCCTCCTCTGACGCGGGTCATAAGAAAAGAAATTTCGTACCTCTTCTTCACATACCATCCAAGGAAGGCAAAACTCGAGTACAAGGCGGCAATGATGTTTATGTGAAGAAGAGGTACGAAATTTCTTTTCTTATGACCCGCGTCAGAGGAGGAGAGGAAACCAGTAGCGCGGCGACGAGTACGAGTCAGAGCTCCGGGCCGGCAAAGAGGACCCGTTCCCATTTCGACTCTGCAGCCAGCGAGAAGTTGAAGAAGCCGGGCACGCTGAGCAGCCCGTTATACCTTAATGAGGACGATCCGAAAGACAATGCTGATTTAGTTTTGCCTTCTCCTCTCCTCTACCATGGCTATGGACCCATCTGCTCCTTCCTACTTCCCTTCTTCTTATTTGACTCTCTCAGCCACATATGATATCCAGCTCAAGTGTAGAGTCGGGGGAGAAGAAGTGGACATGAAGAGGAGGGAAAGCAGCACAGCCGGCGGCATGAACCGGAGGAAGTACAGAGATTTTCTTCAACATACGTATGAGAACTATAAGGATATATCTTTTCACAATATGTCATCTTGTCAAAGACCCTTAATGTGACAACCATGTTACCGCGATGTCGGAAGACTAACATGTCATAATTTTCTAAGCCGTGTATTTTTACATAATCCTTCCAACTCTTTCCTCCTATGTCGTAATCTTGCATTATTACATAGAACTGAAATCCGGTTGGAGAATTATGTCAAAACACACGGTTTATAAAATTATAACATGTTAGTTTTCCGACACCGTGGTAACATAGTTGTCACATAAAGGGTCTTTGACAAGGTGATATGTTGTGAAAAGATATATCCTTATAGTTCTCCTACGTATGTTAAAAAAAACCTCTGTACTTCCTCCGGGTCATGACGCCGGCTGTGCTGTTTCCTCCTCCTCTTCATGTCCACTTCTTCTTCCCCGACTCTATACTTGAGCTGAATATCATATGTTGCTGAGAGAGTCAAATAAGAAGAAGGGAAGTAGGGAGGAGCAAATAGGTTCAGAGCCATGGTGGAGGAGAGGAGAAGGAAAATGCTTGATCAGAACTTGAGGTAGAAAAGTTGTGACGTTGATAGCATGAGGGAGGGAGAGGGTGGAAAAGATCTTCTCCTCCGACTCTACACTTGAGGTGGATATCATATTTTGGTTTCTTTATTTTGGCTCCAGCTCCATTTGCATTAATCTACGGTACGACATGGTGACCAGGACATAGTCCCTGCAGCCATTCGACTGGCGAGGCAGAAACTATGTAGCCGTAGATAAAGTTGACTGTCCTCCGACCCTCATCCTTCGGCAATGATGATACGACATCCTATCACTATATCTTATATAGTAGTAGATGATGTCTTAGTATTACATTATGTGAGTTCATCTTGATTCTGTTACATTCTTCAGATACTAGATACGATAAGAACATATACTACACCATATGTACAGAACATAGATGATTCACACTAATGTATGCTAGAATGAATCTTGGGTTGTGTTCTGAGCCATTCCTTCCCATATTTTGTGTAATTGTTGTAGACTTGGTTATAGGGACTGAAACCTGTGTACAGCGAGAAATGGACATTCTGTGATTGTTTGGATCCTATTCTACAGTGAGAAATGGTTATCTTTTTAAACTGCAGGGAGAAATGGATATTCTGTATTTTTTTTTTATTTTTTTTTTGCAGATTTAGCGACGTTTACCGACGTCCTCCGACCCTCATCCCTCGGCAATGATGATACGACAACCTATCACTATATCTTATATAGTAGTAGATGATGTCTTAGTATTACATTATGTGAGTTCATCTTGATTCTGTTATATTCTTCAGATACTAGATACGATAAGAACATATACTACACCATATGTACAGAACATAGATGATTCACACTAATGTATGCTTGAATGAATCTTGGGTTGTGTTCTGAGCCATTCATTGATAGCGACTCCGAAAGTATGCGTCACAATACGTTGCTGATAGCGACATATTGCGACTACCTTTACTGTAATAAAAACCAACGTCGTTGATTTGTCGGAAAACGTCGCTAGTTTTATTAGTTCAGCGACGTTTAGCGTCGCAAAGATTATTACGTCGCCGAATATTAAACGAATACCGACGCTTTGCGACGTATTTGCGGACATCGCTAATTTCTGATAAAAAGGGTTTCCTCGGTTCGACTTTTTATTTCTCCCTCTCCCCAAATTTTTTGTTCCCGCCCCTCTTCCCCGACCTCGACGACAGCCCGACCCCCTTCCCTCCGGCGCCGCTCATCCTCCTCCTCCACCGCGAGCCCCTTCTCCTCCCTCCGGCGAGCCCCTATCACTATATCTTATATAGTAGTAGATGATGTCTTAGTATTACATTATGTGAGTTCATCTTGATTCTGTTACATTCTTCAGATACTAGATACGATAAGAACATATACTATACTATATGTACAGAACATAGATGATTCACACTAATGTATGCTAGAATGAATTTTGGGTTGTGTTCTGAGCTATTCGTTCCCATACTTGGAAATTAAGCCATTCGACTGGCGAGGCAGAAACTATGTATCCGTAGATAAAGTTGACTGTCCTCCGACCCTCATCCCTCGGCAATGATGATACGACAACCTATCACTATATCTTATATAGTAGTAGATGATGTCTTAGTATTATATTATGTGAGTTCATCTTGATTCTGTTACATTCTTCAGATACTAGATACGATAAGAACATATACTACACCATATGTACAGAATATAGATGATTCACACTAATGTATGCTTGAATGAATCTTGGATTGTGTTCTGAGCCATTCGTTCCTATACTTGGCAATTAAGCATGTGAAATAGAACTGATTATGTTTAGTTTGTCTTACGAACCAGATTTGGACATTGCTAGAATTATTGTTGTAGACTTGGACATTGTGTGAATTTTGGGTTGTGTTCTGAGCCATTCTGACAACCATATTTTGTGTGATTGTTGTAGACTTGGTTATAGGGACTGAAACCTGTGTACAGTGAGAAATGGACATTCTGTGATTGTTTGGATCCTATTCTACAGTGAGAAATGGTTAGCTTTTTAAACTGCAGGAAGAAATGGACATTCTGTATATTATTTTTTTTATTTTTTTTGCAGAATTAGCGACGTTTACCGACGTCCTCCGACGTAACTGTGCGTCGGTAAACGTCGGTAGATAATTAATATTATCCAGACTACCGACGTTTAGCGACGCACAATTACGTCGGAGGACGTCGGTAGACGTCGGTAAACGTCGCTAATTCTTCCCATAAATTCCCAGGATTTACCGACGTCTAGCGACTTTGTATATGTCACTAAATCACCGTCGCCTCGTCGGTAATCCGTCGGTAAATTTACCGACTTGTAGCGACACTAAATATTACGTCGCAAAAAGCGACGACACGACGGTGGACGTCGGCATTATACCGACGTATACATACGTCGGCGAACGTCGACAATTGCGACGTTTGACGACGTTTTTATGATCAGCGACTTATATTTCTGCGACCAGCCCAAAACGTCGGTAATTTCGTCGCTAATTATTTTTAGCGACGAAAATTGTTGTTTCAGCGACGTCTTTAGGCGTCGCTAAAATGACTTATTCTGGTAGTGGCAAAATACTCCCAATCTATAGTATGTCTCAACTATAGTATAATGCAAGATACTCCTAGTCAAGAATGGTCAAGTCAAGAACAAGATATAGAAACTGACAACTCAATCATGAGATAAGGTAACACGAAAAGACCAATAATCAAGCAATGTCGAATATCCTATACGTGCACGTAATCTAGAACAAGTAAAACAATCAAGGACAAACCAATCACAATATAGAAATCATGTGACAATATGAAAAGGAACATAATAGAGAAAGAGAAAAACAATATAAATACTATATATGTTCGGCAAGGTATACTTGCCTGAGGGTTGCACGGAGAACCAACAATATATCGCCAATCAACAAGTCAGAAAGTCCAAGTCTCACAACTGCCTCCAGAAGCTATAATAGATGTTACCAATGTTTCCAGATTAGTCAAATTAGCTAGGATTACCTGTCCTTAAGTCCAATTCTGGACACAGGGGCAAAACGACAATTTTGGGTCAAAACGTTGTCCGCCGTTGGACCCGCTTTGTACCGAAAAGTGTGCTAGAGTCAATGGTCTCTAAAGTTGTCAAACTACATGTCTACGGATTTATTTTGATGATACAAACCCAACCGTATATCCAAAGTTGGATACTGGCGGGCCGTACATAAAATTGCCCGTTGAATCGGATCGTAGGGCCCGCGAAAGGACGATCCGATCAACTGTCTCAGAATCGGACCAATCTTGGCATACAGGACCAAAAAAATGATACGGTCCTGTTGGCGTAAGTTTCGTCTCGATTTGACGAACATGCACAAAGAAATTAAGAAATATGCAAAGTGGCCGATACGATGAATTTCGACGGATACACATCAAATTTGTCGCGCACACGCAACCAATTTGAATTTCGTCAAAGCCCACACGTCCACGAAGCCGATACGCACCTTTCGATGCTTTCGGTTTGCGACTACGTCGCCCGGACTGGCAAGACGCACGTTGTATCGAAGGTTTTCGAAATTTCTAAACTGTTTTTACATATATAAATTTTCGATTTTGAAAACTGTTTTCTCTGCATATAATTAATAAAATTCGAAAATACAAAATAGGTTACGAAGTCCTATATGTTGTCAACAAATATCTTTAAATAGGTTTTTGAAATCGGGTATGGTTCAGAAGAAAATTGGGTGAAAAGTATGGCATTTAGTCTGCCCTAAAACTGTTTAAGAACGGTTTTTCTTCCAAGTTCGTGTCAATTTTGTGAATCGACGGATCGACCCCATTGGAATCTATTCATTAGGATCTCTAGAGGGTCATATGGGATTTCTACATAAACTTACGAAATAAAAAATAATGGAGAATACGTGAAGTAATTCGATCGAGAAATGGGTACCTCAACTGCTTCAAACAGAGTTGCTCTGTTTTTGCTTGCTGCTATTGCGCTCGGTCTGGCGGTTGCTGCGGCGGTATTCAGGCGATGGTGCGACGACGGCATGGCTGGACAGGACCACAGGACGTCTTGGGATCGAGGGTTGGCTTTAGACAATTTTCGAAGGATTCGAAGAATTTTGAATCTATAAATCGATTTTTAGATATTTTGATCTGATTCCTATCGAGTTATGGATGGGTTTTGATTTAGGATTGTAGGAGCGTAGAAAGTGCTTCACAGAAAGAGTCAAAGTGATAGATCATTCCACTCAAATTGATCCCCTTTATGCTAAGAAGAGGCTAATCACTTTACGCCTGAAACAGGCTGATCATGTTACGCTCGGGTCTACACCCATCGTTTTACGCCCAGGACAGGCTAACCTCTTTTATGCTGGACAAAGCTATCAAGTCTTGCATTTAATGCAAACTCTGACATAAAGATATTAATGATGGCATATATTACAGAATTCAAAGGAATTTGTTTTATACAAAGACCAATGTTGTCGTTTAGTGTGTGGATTGAGCTACTTTACGCTCACACTATGGCTTCTTTTACGCATGAAGACTATACGAGCTTTTACACTCAACAGTTGACGTGTGCGTAAAGTCTATTTGAGCTACTTTTACGCTCAAGGTTACTTAACAACCACTTTACGCAGGAAGTCTATGTCGGGGCTATTTTACGCCTAGTCTACTGCTTTACGCTCAGAGTACATTGGGGCTATTTTTACGCCCTATTCTTTCTGATCAATTTGGAACGTGGTTTGCCTACATGGCTTTCATGCCACACATCTCGAAGAACGTGTGTACGTGCATCCTATTCTTACTGAAATGATGGGACACGTGTCAACGTATGCAGAGGATGACTTTGGTCATGGAGGGCAGTTGTTAGCGTAAAGACGGAACTATTTGCTGAGTTTTTACGCACCAGAGCCCAAGTCTATAAATAGACTTATTTTTCTCATAGAGACAGACAGAGACACACAGAGACATGAGAGAATACAGAGATCAGAACTCAGAGATTTTGATTCTCCAGAGCATTCTACTTCAACCTTTCTTCCAGAACAGAGTGAAGCAAAGCAGAAAAGCATTCGGCCTCGCCATCAGTGCCCAAGTGCGTCGATACCTTTCTGGTGACTTAGTTCTTCTAGTTGTTCAACTTCAAGCAGTGATATTTATCATCATCGTATGGTCCAAGGAACAAAGTGATCATTTATAGATCAGACTTCCATAGCAATACTTTCCCAGAATCAAATTTGTACTTCTTGTACTTTTTTTTCTCGTTTTATTTTCAAAAGCCAATTTTTCCTGGCATTTTGTTAAGTGAAACAAAATGGCGACTCTGATTGGGAATAACCTTCTCCTCTGACGAGGAGGTAATTGCTCAATATGATGATGTTTCGGTCAGTTTGAACAAGAAGACTCTGGTTGTGCACTTCGACCAGACTGCCTATGAAGAAATGCTCCAAACTGGGGGTGGTTCTCGCCACTCCAATGTTCAAACATCTCGCAAAGCACGAAAAGTTTGGATTCCTAAATCTAAAGTGGCTTCTGATCTCTCTGTTGCTTCTGATGACAAGGGAATTCTTCCCACTCCTGTCATAGGGGCTCCCGTTCGTAATGAGGCAGTCCTTACTTCAGCGTCGCACTCTAAGTGTGGCAAATTATCTTCCGTTTGTTGCGGTGAAGATAATCAGGTTTTACGCTCAGTGAGTAAAAACTAAGTTTTACGCTCAAGGCATAAGAATGAGTCTCCCATTTGTAATGTGGCAAACTCTAATGCTTTTGAGTGTAAGAATAAGTCTCCCGTCTGTAACGTGGTAGACACACACAAGTTACGCTCTTCGCGTAAAGGAAAATCTCCCGTCTGTGACATAGTAGATAAATCAATTTTTACGCTCTTCGCGTAAAGGTAAGTCTCCTGTCTGTGACAGTGTAGATAAAATTCGCAAAGATGTTTGCACATCTAATGTGAATGTACCTAAACGCATACAGCGTAAAAATGTCGTTGGTAAAGCTTTTGTCCTACACCAACAACCTTCTTATACTGCTTTACGAAAAGTACCAAACTTACAAATTACACGCCATGAAAATGGAGTCCTTCGTGCTAAAAAATCTCAAGATTTACGCACACAACTCCAAACGCATAAAAATGTACAGTTTGGTGCTGCAAATGCAGCCAGTAATCTTCTTTATACATAAGGGACTAAACGTTTTTCTACCCCAAATGTAATAAAGAAGAATACTCCATCTGTTCCTTCTGATTTACGTGAATTGCTAATACAAAAGCGTAAGAACAGACAATCTCCGGTGACATTCTCCCAAGAAAAACATCATTGTGAATATCACCAGGTTGTGATCAACTGTTGTTGTTCGGCTTCAAAACGGTCAGTTTTTGATCAATTAAGTTTTAACTCACCTCAACATCAAGCTGAAGACCAAGAACATGAGCTGTCATATGTGTCAGTCAACATGGCATCTCATACTAACAGAGGACGACATCCAAGATGGAATATGTCCCAAACTCCAGGTCAACAACAGTTCAACAGACTTCTTGATTCCTTTGAAGGAGTATATCAGAATACTCGATCAAGAAGACAAAGACAATTGCAGACTCCTGATTCAGAAGATGGGGGTACTCAATCTTTTGAGTCTGATACCGATAGTGTGGATTCATACTTCTATACTAATCCCTCTATATCTTCAAGAGAGGTTGAATCCTACGCTGTTGGAGATGAACCAGAGACGTCATCTGCTAATACGGAACAACGTCTCACTGCTGTGGAGCAATCACTGAAAGACATGCTTAACATGGTGCAAAGCATGCATCAGATAATTTTGAATCAGCAAACTACTCAGTCGGCAGTAGTAACACCGGTACCAGTAGCAGCACAAACTCAAGACAGTCAAGGGGCTAAAATACCTTTGAATATTCAAGAGTCTGCTGTTAATCAAAATTCTGCATCTCCAGATCCCATCATTCCTGAAGATGTACCACCTCCAGTGGGGGTTACGGTACATCAAACAACCATTCAATCAAACGTGCTTCCTCAAACCAGTGAAGTCATTCAAGCAGTGCATGAGCTCAAAGCATATTTTGAAGTTTTGAGGCACAAAGATCAACTCCAGAGGTTAGGGATTAAGCAACCTTATCCTCCTCATTGGAATGATGTACCCTTTCCACCAAAATTCAAGCCACAATCTATGGTTTTGTTCGATGGAAAAGCATCTCCCAGTCAATATATCAATTACTTTGATATTATGACTGTGCACTTGCAGAAAAATGATGCTCTTCTCACTCGAGTGTTCATCGGGTGCCTGACGGGTTCAGCTTACGACTGGTATCGTAGCTTACCCGATAATTCTATTTCGTCTTTGACGAATTCAAAGTGATGTTTCTCTTCCGCTTCTTTGAAGGAGGTATGGACATGAACATGTTCTCCTTGATAGAAATCAAACAAAAGGAGAAAGAAGATACTCGGACGTTCATCGAACGTTTTCGACAGGATACTCTAAAGATGCCTCCTGGTATGCCAGATTCAGCGTTGATTGATACATGCAAGATGAATCTGCGACCATCTATTGCTGTCTTCACGGGTTCCCAATTCACAGATTGGGCTTCGTTTATCATAGCAGCAGTTTCTGCAGAGACCAATGGTAGGTTGGCTCGCGAGCATGGGATGATTTTTGCTTCAGAAGATAAGGGGAAAAAAAGTAATCCTGGTAATAATCCTGGAAATCGTAATGTGAAGGGAAAAGATACTCTTATGGTCAATCTTTCCAAGAACAAAACGACGTCGAATAATCAAGAATCTTCCAGGCCAAAGGAAGAATACTCTTTTGATGAAAGTGATATTCCAGGAATATTTCAATGTCTGGTGAAAAGTGGCAAACTTCAGATTCCGGAGCCAAAGAGGCCTAATGAGGTGAATCTGACTGACAATCCCAAATATTGTATCTATCATAGATACATTAATCATCCTACCAGTGCTTGCTATGTCTTGAAAAAGAAAATCCAAGAGCTGATAAATGGTGGTGCTATTGCTTTAACCAATGATGACCATACGGTTACAACCAATATAGTTTCTCTTCAGTTCGGGGATTTTCCTCCACAGCAAGTCCCAGACGAAATTATCTCAATCCCAAAGGCGACAATGAAGATCGTAAATATCCCGCCTGTCAGGAAAAAAAATACAGGATTACTGTCGCTCACATTGAAGAATGGTGAAATCATGTGGGTACTGTCACGACCCGCACCCTAGAGTTAGGGCACGAGAACGTAACGACGCCCAGCCTACGCCGTAGTGTCGGCGGTAGAACTCTGTCCTAGGTCACAACATCTAACATTATAATGCCAAGCAGTATATATACTCCCCGAATGGGGGTGACATAGCAGATACAATCTCAATCACATCTAGGGTAGAGCATGATAAGGATAGATAAAACATGAAATCCAAAATAAATACATGAGATAGAAGTCTAAGTGTCTAAGATACATGAACCCAGAAGTACATCTCAAAACTCAAATAAAGATACAGTAATCCACAAAGTAAATACAACTCCAGACAAAATGAAATAACTACCTAGACAACCTCTAATGTGTCTCCTCTAGGCTAGCAGGCACCTCCAGGCTATCTGTAAAATTTATCAACAGGTCCAGTCAGGACTGGAGCGAGCACAGTACATCTCAACATATCATAGCAGGTTAGAAAACATATAACATGCAGTAAAATAAGATACAGGTACTGAGGAAAAAGCAGTATGTAAACAGGAGAGCTGTAATAGAAATATCTACTATACATAAAGAGCTAGCATGTGACTAGTGAGTCAGAGTAAAACATGAACATGTAAATGGCCTGGGATGATTCAATGAAGACACTACGGAATGATTCAATGAAGAAACTACTGGTGTATTATTCACATGTCCACTTCTACTCCCCCGTACCCCCAATCAATACACAAGGATCCAGCCAAGTTATGTTATGATACTATGTTCAGACTCCGAAGGTGATAGACCCCGAAGGTAATAGACCCCGAAGGTAATGGACCCCGAAGGTAATAGACCCCGAAGGTAATGGACCCCGAAGGTGATACATAGTAGACCCATAAATGGGATAGGGATTCCAGGATGACTCTGTGATCATAAGAGTATATGTCACAAGTGATCGAAGAATCAACGAAGCATAGTGATACGCCATGTAAGTGAAACGCACAAAATAGAGTACCCCATGCTCCCTAAGGATAACATCTCAAGAAAAGATCCATATAGTACCAATCCGTGTGACCGTCGTGACAGTACAAGTAAAGTAATCTACTACAGGAAATAATTCTAAGCAAGATATGAAATGATCAGAGAATGTACTCGCCTCGATAACCTGAACAGCTGATAAGTATAGGAGGTCCCACTGAAGCCACAGAGTCCTATTTTAAAGCAACACAGGTTACAAGGTATTCAAGTTAAATAAATGAATCCCTACAGGCAATCTATATTATTCTAGGTTCTTCTAAGTCAAAACATCTCTAGGTCGACTCCGGTCAATAATCTAGTCAAACTAGGTCAAGTGTTGACTTACAGTTGACTTTGGGTCAACTGGTCAACTCTGGTCAAACAGGGTCAATTCTAGTCTAATATAAAGTGTACTTCGTTATTTGTACGTCGAAACTTACGACACGCAAATCGAGATAAGAAGATTATCGGTAAGGTTGATAATCTTATTATAGTTATCCACGTGTCCAACATGTCAATTTCAGCAATGTGAGATCACTGGAATTGGCTGATCTCAGTTTCGTTGTACTAATCCCGAAATACGAACATTATATGAATTAATTATTAATTAATTATAAAAAGGTTAAACTCAGAGAAATTATCAACAAACATTGTCGGACGATGAAATAAACATCGCCAACGTGTCCAGAATGGTCAAATTAGCTAGGATAGCCTACCCAACGGTCCAATTTGGACACAAGGGCAAAAAGGTAATTTCGGGTCAAAACGGTGTCCGTGTCGGAGCCGTTTTGCACCAAAAAATGTGCAAGAAAATAAGTCTATAAAATATAGCAAATTATATGTCCACGCAACCAGAATGACGATACGAACCCAACGGTATCTCCAGAATTGGATTCCGTTGACCCTATCTCATTTTGGCCCGTTGACCAGAACTTGGGATTCCGATTTGCACAAAAATGCGTGCCGGAGTCAAAGTTCTCAAAACTCAGCAAACTACCTGTCAACGAGTCCAGAATGATGATACGAACTCAACGGTATCTCCGGAATTGGATTCCGATGAGCCGAACTCAAAATGACCCGTTGACCCGGATATTGGTATCCGACTTGCACCGAAATGCGTGCCAGACCCAATGTCCACCAAAACCTAGCAAATTATATGCAAATTATATGTCAACGAGTCCAGAATGATGATACGAACTCAACGGTATCTCCAGAATTGGATTCCGATGAGCCGGCGTCAAAAAGTCCCGTTGACCCAGAATGTGGGACCCGCTTTGTACCGAAATACGTGCCCGGGCCCACGTTCTCCAAATCTGACAAATTTTATATGAAAACATGCCAGAACGACGCCACAAGTCTAATGGTAGTGTCAGAAATGAAATCTGGAGTCCCGTGTTCAAAAATAGAATTTTACAAGTTAGAAATTATGAATTCGGACGGCCAACTTTGGCGTCGAATTCAACCAATCAAACAAGCTCACAATGAAACGAAACTGGAGAGGTAGCAAGAGGGTTATACCAGCTTCGCACCGGAACTGGTAGCATGCCAAACGGAGCTGCGGTGGAGGAGATACGAGCTGACGAAGTTGGCCCCACAAAACTGTCCAAATTTAATACAATTTAAACGGTCAACTTGGTGGCCGGTTTTCATGTATCAAACGATAAAATTAACGGACGAAAATTGACATGAGCGAAGGTGGATATACCAAGATTGCGACGGAACGAAGAAATCGCCGATCCAACGGTCGGATCTCCGGGAAAACGTGCGCGAAGTCGTTGCGACGGAGCGCCAAAACGGACTCAATCTCGCGTGCGTCACGACGGGACGTCGTGCAAAATACACGAATCGCCTCGACGGCGCATCCCGGAGGACGGTGGCCGTCAAGGGAGGCTCGCCTGAGTTTGCGCGCATGGCCAGGAGGCCACGGCGGCCCGTACGGCGGTGTGGCGGCGCGCGACGGCGGCCCACGCGCGCGCGTGCGTGCGCGCCTGTGCACGCATGTGGCTGCTGTCGAAGGTTGCTACTGCAGCTGGTGGCCGCGGCGGCGCGCTGCCTGGCCGGCGACGACGTTGGCCGTGTGGCCAAGGGGCGGCGGTGCCCTCGACGAGGGTGGAGGTGGTGATGGCAGATGTGGTGGCGGCTGCCAAGGTGGTGGCTGAATGATGGCGGCGATGAAGTTGATGGAGGAGGAGAGGGAATGAGGAAATGAAGGAGGATGAGGTGATGGTCGGGTGGCCGACGGCCTGGCTGGCCGGGGGTCGTCGGCCAGGGAGGTGGTCGGGTGGAGGAGCTGTGGTTGCGGTGGTGGTGGTGGTCGCTTATGATGGTGGTGGTGGTGGTTTCAAATGGAGGAGAAGGAGAAGAAGTGATGGAGGAGAAGGAGAAGACCATGGTGGTCGACGGCCAGGCTGGGCCAGGGCTCGGCCAGCCAAGAAGGAGGAGGAATGGTGTTTTGGTCGGGCATGGTGTAGGTGATGTGGGAGTATTGTAGCTGCTGTTGGGTTTTATTAGGAAAGGAGAGAGAGAGAAAGAGATGATATTAATGTTTAAATGAGAGAGAGAGAGAGGATAAGAGAGAGAGAGAAAGATTCTCTTCTCAATTTTAGGGCCGGCCACAATTGTGGTTGTGTGAATGTTTGGGATGGAGGGAAATCAATGGTTGAGATGAATTAAAGAAAAATCAATGGCAATGAGGGAATATAGGTAATTCCAATAGGATTAAATCAAGAAAAATTTTCCATTAAATATTAAAAATAGATGAAATAAGAAATTGATATTTTTGGACAATAAATATGAGGGCGTCCCGATGGAGGGCAACATGGAGCTGGACTGGGCTTGGTGGAGCCGGATTGGGTGAAAATTGGACATCGAGCAATAAATGAATTAAAATATAGACGTTGATGATCATGAGCGAATAAGTAGCATATGGGGATTCCAATAAATGGGACACAAGTGGCGGACGGATAGTAGGCTCAAAGTGGGCCATGTCCATAGTTGGGACGGACAGGTTTTGGTCGACAGGGGACCCACAAATCAAGTTGGAAAATGAATGTGACGCCGTGGAGTGAAATAAAATCGGGTCACGCGTCGGGAAAGTTGTGCGAATCAAATGGAGCCCAAAACGACGTGTCTGAGTGGGACACAAGGGTCATGGGTGACGAGCGTCTCGAGTAGATCATCAATGAGGAGTTGGTTTCAAGAAACTGACTGGTCTTGCGCTCCCAATTTAAATGTCATGGTAACGCGCTGAAAATGATCAAGAAAAAGAGTGGGAAAAATAAATATCAATCAAATGGTCTAAACAGACCCGAAGTTCAGCGAAGCAGAAAGAGTACAAGGGAACAAGTTTGGATGGGACACTATATACCGTCATGAAGGTAGTCGTGTCCACTCCAAAACTCGTGAAGAAGATTTCCAGAGTTGAACATCCCTAACACTCCAAATATCAATGGCATGAAAAGTACACTTACAGGAAAAATTAACAGAATAAATTATTTATCAAACCAATCAATCAGAAAATAAAATAAATGAAAAAAATAAACCCAAAATTCAGGGTGCTAACAGGTACATCCTGACTCAGTGCCTGAGTTGGAAAATGAAGATAAAACTTCAAAATCCAAGCAAGGTAAAAAGTCAAAACCTGTAACATGATTTCTCATGTTATTCCAGATTCTGATGACTTGGATCATCTATGGGATGGCCTTCCTTTAGAAGATAGACTGAGAGGACTGAACATATGCCCTCCAAGTCTAGCTCCTCCTACCAAGCTCAAGCTTACTCATCAGCAGTGGCTAGCCATGAATAGTGTTCCTTTATATCGGGCACAACAAGTCTTTGCTGCTTATGAAAAAGTTTCAACATGGATTTTTCCTCGCATCCGAATCCTTCTCCTCTCGTAGCTACAGAGGCATCTATGCTTCATTCTCCTGTAGCTACAGAGATTTCTTCATCTTTCTGTGTTGAAACACCTGTCAAAAGTCTGTTTCCCATTCACTTGTATAGTCAGCAATCTATCCTTCTCATGAAGAAGATGGGTTATGACTTTCAAAAGGCAGAAGGTTTGAATTATGATAAAGGAATACGACTTCCTTTACAAATTCAAAATCAAAACTCCACTGTTGGATTGGGTTCTGAAGTCCCTCATAACAGTCCTCACAAGAAGAAGGCTAAGGGAAAGAAGACTAAATCCTGTAATATGGTACTTCCTTCTTCTGAGTCTGAAGAAGAAACTTTTGCTGGTAGAAGATCTGAAAAAGAGTACCACAAGGACTATGAGGGATCCTCCAAAGAAGCAGAAGACGTAGTGGAATCACTACCAGCTCAACCTTCTCCTGTTCCTACTAAACCTTCTGTGGTTGAAAAGGGGAAACAGAAAGTAGCACGCTTTGACGTCCCATTAAAGTCTGCTTCCAGTCAGGGGGTGGTGATGAAGCCTTACAAGTTTGATATTCTAGCTCAGTTGGCCAATACTCCAGCTAGGCTATCTATATTTGAGCTGCTTCGTCTTTCTAGAGAAAGCAGAGAGACTTTGAGCGAAGCTTTACTTCAAGCAGATTCATGCTTAGCTCAACTCAAGACTCCTGATAATACACTAGTGTCATGTCCGCAATGTCATAGTGTGATGGAAGCAATTTCCAACATCACCTTTACACAAGAGGATATGCTATTAAAACACAACAAGCATGACCGGCCTCTGTGCTACACTGGGTATATTGGATCCACTGAAATTGACAGAATTTACATTGATCCTGGGTCCTCAATTAGCATAATTCTTCAGAGTATGCTAAGACCCCTGAGGATTCCTACTAGTGATCTGACTTACACTAGTACTATGATAGTCGGTTTTAACTCTGGCGAGAGCAAACTACTAGGAAAGATTCGTCTACAGATTTAGATTGGTGATCTTCGAACCATGGTAACTTTCTATGTTATCAACTCAGATGTCTCCTATAATATCCTTTTGGGAAGGCCATGGATTCATGAGCACAATATTGTGCCTTCAACTCTCCACCAATGCTTCAAGTATATGGATTTCCAAGGAGTTGTGAAGACTGAGTTTGCTGATATTAATCCTTTCAAGGGTGTCGAAGCCTATTTTTCTGATTCAAGGCTTTATAAACAAGTGCATGTGAAAGAGATATCAGACATGGCTGAAGATCAATCATCTACTGAGGATCAGTCTATTAATGAAGATCCGACAGAGGAGTAACCTTTGAAGATCATTGTCAAGGGACGAATCCAATCCCAACCTGTCAATGATCAACCTCTGATAATAAAGGTTAAGGGAAGAACTCAAGCTTCATCTGAGGAATCAATGAATATTCCTGCTAAGAGCCAAGTTCAACCTTTTATGATCAAGGTCAGAGGGCGTACTTCTTGTATGAATGATCCAGAATCACCATTGATTGTCAATCTTGGCAAGTCTACGCAGAAGACGGATAATGGTCCACTGTTGATTAATCCGAAGCGTAGCAATCAGATTGTAAATGATGTAAATATTGATCATTCTGTACTTTTTGATATCAATAAAGATTTCCTTTTCGAGTATATGGTTGTCAAGTTTATTGAAAGAATGAATTTATCTTCTGATAAGCAAAGTCATCAATATAAAGGCGACGTAGAGCCAGAAGAAACTTTATACATCGATCATAAGGAAAATTCTTTTCCTCCTCATGTAGATGTTGGACCTTATGCTCAAAGGTTTCTAACATCTTCTTCCTATCTTCTACCTGTAGCTGCTTCATCACAAGCCTGCGTAACTTTCAGACGTCACGAAGAATCTTATTTCGTGGTTCCGTCTGATAAGAAAAACAAGCGCCAAATTGTGTTTGGCCTGGCTAGAAATATTCCTGTTGCTCAGAAAGATGATCTGAAAGATAAAGATAAAGGAAGAATCTGAATTGACAAATATAGTCAACAATCTATCAAGAATATCCAGAATATGGGATATGATTTGAAGACTATGCAAGGTCTCAATCAAGGCAAGGGTAGACGACTACCACTATGTGGTGATTCGTTTTACCATAAGACTCGTCATGGGTTGGGATATGATCCGTTCCATATGTTTAATGACGATATACAAGAAGAATTCTCTTCTAGCTCTTCGCAGTCATCAAATTCGGAAGAAATTCAATTCGTCGAATCCGATTTGTCTTATTCCTCATATGATGAATCTGGACAAGTATTCTCAGTCAATATGGTTCAAATTGATGGTGAATCAGAACCATTTGAGAATGATCCTTGGGCTCAACAGATGGATACTCAATGGGAACTTCGTTTTGAACAGCGATAGCCACCTACAGAAGATGAGGTTATCCAGATTGATGTTAGAGATGGAACTACGTCCAAACCAATATTCATCAGTAAGAATCTTTCTGAAGATGAAAAGGAAGAGTTGATAAAACTTATCAAAGATTACATTGACATCTTTGCATGGAGTTATGAGGATATGCCAGGGCTAGATCCTAAAGTTGCTACTCATAAACTCAACATTTTGCCTAATATCAAGCCTGTTAACAACAGCAACGACGCTTTAGACCAGATATGATGGATGCAATTGAAGCAGAAGTCAAAAAGTTGATTACATGTGGGTTTGTTCGTGAAGAGCAACACCCGGATTGGGTTGCCAATATTGTTCCTGTTATGAAGAAGAACGGAAAGTCCGAGTTTGTATAGATTATCGAGATCTTAATACAGCTTATCCAAAGGACAAATTTCTACTTCCAATTACTGATGACATGATAGACAATACATGTGGTTTTGAACGCATGTCTTTCATGGACGGATTCTCAGGATACAATCAGATCAAGATGCATCCAGAAGATGAGAAGCATACTGCTTTTCGTACATCCCTTGGGATTTATTGCTATACAGTTATGCCGTTTGGTCTTAAAAATGCCGGCGCTACGTATCAACGGGCTATGAGCAATATCTTTCAAGAACATCTACGAAAAATAGTTGAATGCTACGTAGATGACATTGCTGTTAAAAGTCGGTCAAAGAATGATCACATTCAGGACTTGAAGACAATATTTGAATTGATGCGCCAGCATCAATTGAAAATGAACCCTACTAAGTCTTTCTTAGGGGTTTCTAGTGGCAAGTTTTTAGGATTTGTCATTACCTCTCAGGGTATCCATGTTGATCCTGATAAGGTTAAAGCAATTCTTGAAATGCGTCCTCCTCGTAATCTGAAAGAACTCCGTGGCTTTCAGGGCCGTATTGCTTATATCAGAAGATTTATATCTAATCTTTCTGGAAGATGTCAACCTTTCTCCCGTCTATTAAAGAATGGTGTATCCTTCATCTAGGATGAAGCGTGTCAGAAAGCCTTCAATGACATTAAGCAATACCTTACAAGCCCACCTGTTTTGGTACCTCCGGTGGTAGGAAGGCCATTTTTGCTATATGTTCGAGCCTTGGATCATTCACTTGGTACTCTTCTAGCACAAAAAAGTGATACGGGTCATGAACAAGCAATATATTATCTGAGCAGAATGATGGTCGGAGCTGAACACAGGTATACTCATATGGAAAAGGAATGTCTGGCTTTGGTTTTTGCCGTCCAAAAGACAAGGTATTATGTCACTGGACAGACTATTCATGTCATCTCCAGAATAAATCTCATTCGGGTATTGATGAGAAAACCGAGCATTCTTAATTCCAGGTTAGCTACCTGGGCAATGTTGCTCACTCCTTATGACATGGTTTATGTGCCTCAAAAATCAGTGAAGGGCCAAGCGTTAGCTGATTTCTTAGCTGCTCATCCTATACCTGAAACTTCGAAGTTATATGAAGATATTCCAGACGAAGTAGTGGATTGTAACATGACTTTGAAGAATAACATATGGCAATTATATTTTGATGGAGCATCACGAGTGGGACCTAAAGGCAATATTGTCTCTGGGGTAGGAATCGTCTTGGTTTCTCCTGACAAAATGGTCATATACCGTGCCTATTCTCTTAATGAGCCATGCTCCAACAATGTAGCAGAATATAATGCTCTATTGATCGGTCTCCAAGTAGCAAAACAATTGGATATTGAATTCCTAGAGGCTTATGGAGATTCTCAATTGATCGTTAATCAAGTTAGAAGGACTTATGAAGTCAGAAATCCTGACCTCATCCCTTATCATCAGGTGGTAGTCGAGTTGGTCCTTTCATTCAAAGGATTCTTTATTGAATTTGTACCACGTTCTCAGAATGTAGAAGCTGATGCTCTTGCTAGCTTAGCTGCAGACCTGGCTATTCCAATCCGAAGGCAAAATACAATTACTTTGTTAGATCGAGACTTGTTTTGTGTCAAGAATAATCTTTATATTGAACAAAGTTATGTTATAGAGGCAAGTTCCCAGCAGAAGGATTGGAGAACTCCATTTATTGATTATGCAGTTCATAGGATTTTGCCTGAAGATCCTAAAGAAGCTGCATCAATTAAGAGACGATCATTTCGATTCTATTATGATTCGTCTTTACATATGCTATACCGTCGTTCATATGATGGACTCTTGCTGCATTGTCTCTCAGAAAGTGAAGCCAAACAAATACTGCGAGAAGCTCATGATGGTGTCTGTGGTGCTCATCAACCAGGTCCAAAGTTACAAGATCGCATTCGAAGAATAGGGCATTATTGGCCTTCCATGATAACAGATGCTGTGGATTACACCAGAAGGTGTAAAGCATGTCAAATTCATGCAGACTTTATTCATTAACCTTCTGAATTTCTACATCCTACAGCAGCATCTTGGCCCTTCGAAGCTTGGGGTATGGATATAATTGGTTTGATTAACCCTCCTTCTGTTAAAGGACATCGGTTTATATTGGCTATAACCGATTACTTTTCTAAGTGGGCAGAAGCAATTCCTCTTACTGAAGTAAAATCATCTAATGTAATTAGCTTCATCAAACATCATGTCATTTATCGTTTCGGGATTCCTCGACGAATAATTCATGACAATGGACCACAATTTGCCAGTCAGACATTTTATCGGTTCTGTGACAAGAATCGAATTCAAAATTTGGCTTCTACGGCTTATAATCCAGCTGCTAATGGTTTAGCTGAAGCTTTTAACAAGACGATCATCAAACTTCTTAAAAAGTTTGTCTCTTCTAATAAACGAGATTGGAATGAGAAGCTTAGAGAATGTTTATGGGCCTATCGAACAACGGTCCAGACTCCTACTGGTTTTACACCATTCTTATTGGTTTATGGATGTGAAGCTGTCCTCCCATTGGAAATCCAGATCCCTTCTCTTCGAATTGCTATTGCTAATGAGCTAACTACAGAGAATAATGATCGCCTACGACTCCAAGAACTTGAAGGATTGGACGAGAAGCGTCTTCAAGCACAACATCATATTGAGCTATATCAAGCCCGTATATCTCGAACTTTCAATCGTAAAGTCAAGGAGAGGGTATTCACAGTTGGCGAGCTTATATTAGCTGTTCGGAGACCGATGGTAATGACTCACAGAAGCAAAGGAAAATTCCAAACGAAATGGGAAGGTCCTTATGTAATTGAGTCCGTATTTTCCAATGGCGCCTATCGGTTATCAAAGCCCAATGGAGATCTACTTATATTGCCGATCAATGACAAATTTCTTAAGAAATACTATGTATAAAAAAAGGGAAGAAGGGAATGAAAATAAAAGTTCTTTTATTTTTTTCAAAACAAAAGATCAAGGACGAGAACCACTGCCTCCCTTATTGAATACATAGTCAGTTAATGCCTCGAAGGCATCGTTGCCTGAGCTCATAAAAAATTTGCAAGCAGCCATCCTCAGTGCTTCTTCTTCAGGAGTTTTTCCTGACTCTACTAAGAATGCAAGGACATCTTGTGGTGGCTTGGGCGTAGAAGAGCTGTTGCCTACTCTAGTCGGGCCTGTCACTGTGGGCTCAACGGGGCACATGTCAGTGATGTCCTCAACTTTCCTGGAGACTTCATTCTTTTGCTGTACATCCTCGAAAGACATTTTCAATTGAGGAGTAGAAATAAGAATGAAATGATTGCAGAGAGTTCTCGCCTATTTATAGAAGAGGACTGTTGATGAACCGGTCTTTGAAAGTGAGAACAACTTTTCATTCCCGAAAAGATCTGTCTGTTCGTTCTATCGGGTTCATTCATTTAATCATGGAATTGAATCAATGTTTTCTTCTCCCGAAAGTTATGATGATTCATTTATACATCGATATGGACTTATATGCTCATGACATCTGTCTCCTTATTTCCCAGCTACCAAGGTTTGGTTAAGCTGATTTCTTGTCTCCTAGGAGAGGGATTTTAAATCTTCTATTTTTTCAATTGATTAAAAAGTGGGATTCGTTATTTATCATGTTTTCATAACCTCTGGATAAATACTAAATCTACCTACTTTTCTTATCTATCATTTTCCATTTGACCTCTGCATAGAAATCAATCTAATTTTCTTTTGAGTTCTCACATACTGTCATGTCCATATTACCTCTGATAGTATTGTGTACTCTAAAACAGAAAATAAGATTTCATTATCTATCATGTCCATATTACATCTTGATAGATACAAATCATTGAGCATAGAAGATTTGATATTTCCACTCTCATATCATCAAAAAAAGTCTATTACATTTCTTAGACTTTCTTACAAATTATAATGGAAATCTATTATAATTTTAGATTTTCATTTTATGCACAACAACGATAACCTAATAGAGATCTATTTTCTTCTTTGGATCTTCTTTGTCGGATTCGTTGTTGGTGTCAATTCCTTGTGTTTGAGCCTCAGTAGCGACCAGAACACCAGGAATTAACTCTGGTCTTCTTTCCCAGAAGAGAGGAGAACCCCAGGGTATGGTAGCCCGAAGGCGTGTTGCTGCCAATACAACTGGTGGATTAGGAGCGGCCTTCCAAAGGAGATAGGAATGTATCCAGTATTGGGATACAATTCCTAGTTCTACCGTGAAAGGAACTCTACTACCCGATTTCTCGGGGTAGAGTTGACTCCACCATCCAACTCTCCGTGTATAAAGGCTCTTCCTACCAACAGAGGAAGACCCTTCTATCCCACGAAGAGTTCTGAGTTGTCTGATTTGCGCGTCAAAAGCGCATGAGCTCCCTGATGTTGATGTCAGAAGAACACTCTTCACAGCGTCAAAGTCACCAATGCCAGTTCTGAAAAAGCTCTTCAGCCAAACTTCTGCAGAAAACAACGAAGAAGAAGTGTTTTAGACAGAAGTATCATCAGATGCGTATTAAACGCTAACTAAAAATAGTGCAAGGCTTTTACGCCAGTGCTTCAGGTGTATCACTATTCAGCAAGGCTTTTACGCCAGTGCTTCAGGTGTATCACTATTCAACAAGGCTTTTTACGCCAGTGCTTCAGGTGTATCACTATTCAGCAAGGCTTTTACGCCAGTGCTTCAGGTGTGCCACTATTTCTTTTACGCTAGTACTTCAGCAAGGTTTTTGGCGTATCTCAGGTGTACCACTATTCAACAAGGCTTCTATGCCATTGCTTCATGTGCACTTCATTAGCAAGGCTTTTTACGCTCGTCAAGAATTTACGCTCATAAGCAGCTATTTTCAACAAAAATTCGAAGGCAGATAATTGCTTACGATCGGACTTACCACTTAAATCAAATAGTTTGGCTCTAATAGTGGCTGAATCTACGTCTGATGACTGGGCGTACAAAGGAACGCTGTTGGAAAGCATTGCCATTGTCACTTGTTGGAGAACGACATTGCAAAAAGTTATCTTCAGATGAATGAGAATGAGAATATATGAAACATTCTCGGCTATTTATAAAGACTGAAGAAACTGTTGGTGTGAGTCTATTTCGGGAGAAGATCCTATTAAAAGGCTCTCGTAACCACAAGATAGATGCCACGTGTTGGTTTGTTTCTTGGGAATTAACAACCATAGAAGCAGTCAAAAGAAGTGATTAAACAATTCGGTGCATCAACAGATGAGATCAACATCAAAATTTTATTTATAAAAAGGGGGAAGCGGACCCCTACAGATAAAAGGGTCGCAATACATAAAAATATTATTTTTTTTCTCCTTCGTTGGGCTGACGAAGGGAGGCACCTAGTTCGTGCATATTGCGAATCCCGGAGCGACGCATCAGATTAAGAAATGCTTCTGCATCTCCTTGCCCTTCGTACGCAGTTGGGGGACCACCATCGATGCGACTAAAGACTGCCGGAGTTACTCCAAAGCACTTTAAAAAGTTGCGTACTCGCTCAAAATCAATCCTGGAGCTCGAAGCCTCTTCGTTGTTCTTTGGCGCCATGACAACGTGAGGATGAATGGCAAAAATGAGGAATTTTTCTCTATTTATATATAATCAAATTAACTCTTCATATTCCTTATGGGAAACTGCTCATTATTAATGCAAACTCGGGAAGATGAGGAAGCATTCGAAAGTTTCGAGAAATAAATTCATTGTGACGGTTAAGTGTTGACCGACACTATTTTTCTTGAAAATTACGCCGACTGTTGGATATCCCCGCTTTTACGCGGATGACTGTTGCGTATCCCGAATTTTACGCTGACTGGTTAAATCTCAACTTTTACGCTTCTGTTCAAAGTATTTCAAATTTTGGAGAGATTTGAAAACTTTGAAGGGGGTCTTGTAGGAGCATAAAAAGTGCTTCACAGAAAGAGTCAAAGTGATAGATCATTCCACACAAATTGATCCCCTTTATGCCAAGGAGAGGCTAATCACTTTACGCCTGAAACAAGCTGATCATGTTACGCTCGGGTCTACACCCATCGTTTTACGCCCAGGACAGGCTAACCTCTTTTACGCTGGACAAAGCTGTCAAGTCTTGGATTTAATGCAAACTCTGACATGAAGATATTAATAATGGCATATATCACAGAATTCAAAGAGATTTGTTTTATACAGAGACCAATGTTGTCATTTTGTATGTGGATTGAGCTACTTTACGCTCACACTATGGCTTCTTTTACGCATGAAGACTATACGAGCTTTTACGCTCAACAGTTGACGTGTGCGTAAAGTCTATTTGAGCTACTTTTACGCTCAAGGTTACTTAACAACCACTTTACGCAGGAAGTCTATGTCGAGGCTATTTTACGCCTAGTCTACTTCTTTACGCTCAGAGTACATTGGGGCTATTTTTATGTCCTATTCTTTCTGATCAATTTGGAACGTGGTTTGCCTACATGGCTTTCATGCCACACATCTCGAAGAACGTGTGTACGTGCATTCTATTCTTACTGAAATGATGGGACACGTGTCAACGTATGCAGAGGATGACTTTGGTCATGGGGGGCAGTTGTTAGCGTAAAGACAGAACTATTTGCTGAGTTTTTACGCACCAGAGCCCAAGTCTATAAATAGACTTATTTTTCTCACAGAGACAGACAGAGACACACAGAGACAAGAGAGAATACAGAGATCAGAACTCAGAGATTTTGATTCTCCAGAGCATTCTACTTCAACCTTTCTTCCAGAACCGAGTGAAGCAAAGTAGGAAAGCATTCGGCCTCGCCATCAATGCCCAAGTGCGTCGATACCTTTCTGGTGACTTAGTTCTTCCAGTTGTTCAACTTCAAGCAGTGATCTTCATCATCATCGTATGGTCCAATGAACAAAGTGATCATTTACAGATCAGACTTCCATAGCAATACTTTTCCAGAATCAAATTTGTACTTCTTGTACTTTTTTTTCTCGTTTTATTTTCAAAAGCCAATTTTTCCTGGCATTTTGTTAAGTGAAACAAGGATTTGTCTAGATGCAGGAGAATCTGATGGAAATCAGAATGGAAAAGATTTGAGTTTGTTTGGTTTAAAAATTGATCGAGATTTGATCTTGCGAGATTCCTTCTTCCAACCGAAAAGCTGTGATCGAGTTTAGCTAATGGTTTTCATCTCGCGAGAAAATGGATTCTCGCGAGATAATCCCTTTTTTCTTGCGAGATGAACCAATCAAAACATATATAAGCATATAATAAGCTATAAGGTTTTAACTAATTAATTGGGTGATTATTCCTTAAGTAAAACCAAAAATTTCCTAACAAAATTTCTAAATTTATAAAAAAATAGAATAGATTCTACAATAATATATGAATTATTTCTATGTCTTAATATCCATTTTATAGCATGGAGAAAACATGTCTTACTTATTAATAGATACAGTCTCTAAATAATTCTAATAAACTATACATAAATAATTTCTACTAAGATTACAAATAACATGAAATATCCATTCATTTAATTATATAAATTTATATGTGAGTCTAGTATATATAGTAGCATAGTACATTTATATACGCGCAAGCACTCCTATGATTTTCTAAAATTCTAAAAAGGGATTCTTAGCAATTATTAACACATTCTCAAAATAAAATAACAATTTTAGTATCCAATACCCCTTTATCTTACATATATTTATACATCAATTATCTTGAAAGAATATCTACTTAGCCCACTAGTACAAAACATATATGTATACAATAATGAACACCTACATAGATGTTTCTGGACTCACTACATGTCTACATGGATTTGGATTCGGTTTGGGTCAAATCCGAACTAGTTTGGTACAACCGGGTCTTCTAAAAGTAAATAATCTTAACAATAAATAATAAAATTATTTATAGGGGTCATGTCATAACTTAGTCTGCCTAGTTAGAACACACCTATGGCTCGGCATTTCCCTACCATGGCTAAACACTAGTCAAAGCACGCCACTGACTATCCGTGCCATGATTCCTAGTCATCTTGTACTTTAAAACTCAACCATGACTAAAGTCATCTACCGTAATAATTAACTAAATAATCATTTATAAAATTCTAAAAATCACCATTTAAATCAAATAAATAATATAAAAAAATATTTTAAAAATTTTCGGGAAGAGGAGTTACAAATCTACCCACCTTAAAAATAATTTCATCCTCAAAATTCTAATTCATAACTATTCCTTAAAATTCATTGTCTACTATTACCTTAATCTCTTCAAATTTAATTTCTCAAAAATATTTTATAACCTTCTCTAGTCATTTTATAACTCCGAATACTTGAGGACTTCTACCCACCTTTTGTAGCGCCCCGCTTTCGATAGGCGACAGACTTCATAATATGCTTGCGCCGAGTCAGATCGGTCGAGAACTTAGATGGCCATCTGACTCGATCGCTGAGCTTGGTAAACGATAACACCTTGCGGCATCGATCAAATCGATTTGGACGGATGTTACGAGAATCAATCCAACTAATGGAACGAGTTGTGTTGGAATAAGTCCTAGAAGCAGCGGGCTGCATCTCGGCGAGTGAGCTCTATATAATAGTCCCTTCGACGAGACCGGACCATTGTATGGTTTTCTTGGAGCTTTTGCCGTTGGGTTTTGATGAAGTGCTTTCACGTCGTTTTTCTGGATACAATTTACGAATTTCGAAGCGAGGGAATAAAGAAGAAATCCTAACTAAGTGTTGGTGCCATTGCAGGAGCTCGCGTAACTAAAGCTTGAACGTTACGAAGTGCTTCGACGGTCGACACGATTCGAAGAACTTGGTGGGTAATTTGGCCCCTTCTTTTCTACTCTGTCCCGCAAACGAAATTCCTTTGCCTCGAATTCATTCAAATTGACGATGCCAAGTTAAATGCATGCCAATCCACTAAGGTCAAGAACTCGGAAAAAAAATGTATCGATTTAGAGTAATTTACTCTGAAAATATAAGTTTCGCACATAAACGAGAAAGTTTAAGGTTCTAGTAAAAAGATAGACTATTTCACGTGCTGTAAAATAATATGAAACGTCGATTGTGGCTTACGGTGCCGCGGGGAATTTGGTGCCTACGGGATGCTAAGTCGGAAGTATGGCTCAGAGAAAATGATTCGTTGTATGAGTTGGAAGAAATGATAATGTCGCTCAATACTGTCCGCGCTATACAAATCTGTCTGCACATATTAAACTGTTCACGCATTGGCATGGTCATGGACAGCTTGTCCACAAGTTGAACTTTCCTCGATGCGGTATCCGGGGCATCGGAACCGAGTCGACCTAGGGGGAATAAAAAAATTTGTGCTTCGGCGCGATGTATTACGGGACCTGCAGCAGGGCTTGCAACCCAAACTGTAGGTACGTCGTATTGCCATATAAAGTCCCTCGTGTGCATAGCATCAATGACCGCACATATAAGATAGTAGCATGCTCACCTATTGCCGTATGCAGGTAGTAAGTATTATCTCTGTTTTATGCAGGGACGAGCACGGCCGTAGTAAGAAATGGAATAAATTGCTATGTTTTTACTGTATGCTTTATTACTTCAAAGATGGCTATCGATATGAACTGAATTCATTTAGTTCTAAATAGAAAGACAACTCTAAAGCATGTCTACCTTAACAATCAGAGTCGGTTTAGACGAGTGGGTTCGTCTCGTCCACTTAGCAAGTATGCTAATCCCCTCCCCCAATTTTTCCAAGTGCGACGGGCTCTCTAAACTGAACCTGAAGTGCGGAGAGGCATTTTGAAGCTCTTCCTATGCTGAAGTATTTTGAAGCCAATTCAATCGAAGGCTTATGTATAAAGGGGCAAATGTATGGAACGACAAGTGTTAGTTCAGGCAGCTTGTCGAGTATGTTTTCTTTTGTTTTCAATCAATGTAGCCGCAACGGCATCCAATGTAATTACGACTTGCACTTCGTTGCAAGCTATGAATGAAAAAGCTATTTCTATCTTCCTATACTGCGTCTCAATTTGATATGATTTGTGAAGTTTCAACTTGACGTTTCAATATAAAATCAACGTAATATTCTTGCCTTGTACGAGTGCAATTCAAGACTCGTACGACATTACGCCTTAGCGAGGACGATCGATTTGACAAAATAATACCGGGGACGAACGGTTTGTCGACTCGGGGCATGACACCTTTGGTCACACTACTCCTCAAAGCTAAAATCTTATAATCTTCTAACTAGTTGCTAACAATTCTACCGACAAATATCTAGGCATATGGAAACTATAATCCCTCATATCTATAAACAACCAAAACTCAATAATCATGCAATATTATACTATAATTTAAGAATTTCTGATGAATTCTAGACAACATGATCATTCGTCACCCCGGAATAGGAAGGGACAAGAATCAATGGTACGGGAGGGCAAGAAAGAATAATCGAGAACGAATACGGGGTTTCAAAGGTGGTAGAGAAATTTCTAAGAGAATTTTCAAGGCAGAGTGGATTGAAATTTCCAAGGGTTTAGTCATATTCGCAGGCTCGTATCAGTACAGTTACGTAACAAATACGATATGCTCTGATCTGCATGGGCCACCACAAAAACTTGTCACGATCCGCACCCGTTTTTCGGGACGCGAGAGCGTGAGCAAGCCAGCTACGTATCAAGCGGACTCCAGTCCGACTCGAGTACGTATAAGCTGTCAAGATCATGGTATCACGGCTAATATGGTAATCTACAGTGTATCTCAATCCACTAGAATATATAAGACAAGAATAAACAAGTATGGGTCGTGGTCTGTAGCCCACTAGCATATATGTCCGATTAGACTCCAAGAATAATATGAGTCTATAAAACTAAGCTGATAAGCAGGATATATCATAAAAGCACGAGAAAGATAGTAAATCAATAACACTAACAAAATACCTGAATCATGCAGACGAAGTCAACTACCACATGCTCAGCTAACTAACTCCATACAATCAGCCACATGAAGAGATCATCAGGTCCTCAGAGGACTAGCAAGATACATAAAATATGCCTGCTAATATGACAGTAAATAACATGTATGGAGAATAAGAACAATGCAAGGAGAACATCTAAGGACGACGAGTCGTATAGAAATGTAATACTAGACTTGGCTAACTATCAATCAGAACTCCTATAACTTGTAGTACAATGTAAGATACTCCCAATCTATAGTGTTTCAATTGACGTACAAAGCAGGATACTCTCAGTCGAGATTAGCCAATTCTAATATCGATCTCCTCTCCTAAAGGATACAAGGTCAAGTAAAATTCTATAAATCGTAGTACAATGCAATACACTCCCAATTCATAGTGTCGCAAGTCAAGTCAACCAATCAATCAATATATGTTATAGGTCGTAGTACAATACAAGATACTCCCAATCTATAGTATATCTCAACTATAGTACAATGCAAGATACTCCCAGTCAAGAATGGTCAAGTCAAGAACAAGATATAGAAACTGACAACTCAATCACGAGACAAGGTAACACGAAAAGACCAATAATCAAGCACTATCGAATATCCTATACATGCACGTAATCTAGAACAAGTAAAATAATCAAGGACAACATAATCAAAATATGGAAATCATGTGACAATACGAAAAAAATACAATAGAGAAAAAGAAAAACAATATAAATACTGTATATGTTCGGCAAGGTATACTTGCCTGAGGGTTGCACGAAGAACCAACAATATATCGCCAATCAACAAGTCAGAAAGTCCAAGTCTCACAACTGCCTCCAAAAGCTGTAATAGATGTTACCAACATTTCCAGATTAGTCAAATTAGCTAGGATTGCCTGTCCTTAAGTCCAATTCTGGATACAGGGGCAAAACGGTAATTTTGGGTCAAAACGTTGTCCGCCGTTGGACCCGCTTTGCACCGAAAAGCGTGCTAGAGTCAATGATCTTTAAAGTTATCAAACTACATGTCTACAGATTTATTTTGATGATATGAACCCAACCGTATGTCCAAAGTTGGATTCCGGCGGACCGTGCACAAAATCTCCCGTTGAATCGGATCGTGGGGCCCGTGAAACGACGATCAGATCAACTGTCTCAGAATCGGACCAAACTTGGCATACAGGACCAAAAAAATGATATGGTCCTGTTGGCGTAAGTTTCGTCTCGATCTGACGAACGTGCACAAAGTAATTAAAAAATTTGCAAAGAGGCCGATACGGTGAATTTCGATGGATACGCATCAAATTCGTCGCGCACACGCAACCAATTTGAATTCCGTCAAAGCCCACAACGTCCACGAAGCCGATACGCACCTTTCGATGCTTTTGGTTCGCGACCACGTTGCCCGAACTGGCGGGACGCACGTTATATCGAAGGTTTTCAAAATTTCTAAACTATTTTTACATAGATAAATTCTTGATTTTGAAAACTGTTTTCTCTGCATATAATTAATAAAATTCAAAAATACGAAATAGGTTACAAAGTCCTATATGTTGTCAACAAATGTCTTCAAATAGGTTTTTGAAATCGGGTATGGTTCAGAAGAAAATTGGGTGCAATGTATGGCATATATATACTCTGTCCTAAAACTATTTAAGATCGATTTTTCTTCTAAGTTTGTGTCGATTTTGTGAATCGACGGATCAACCCCGTTGGAATCTATTCATTAGGATCTCTAGAGGGTCATATGGGGTTTTTATAGAAACTTACGAAATCAAAAATAATGGAGAATAAGTGAAGTAATTCGATCGAGAAATGGGTACCTCAACTGCTTCAAACAGAGTTGCTCTGTTTTTGCCTGCTGCTATTGCGCTCGATCTGGCAGCTGCTGCGGTGGTGTTCAGGCGATGGCACAGTGGCGGCGTGGCTGGGCAGGACCGCAGGGTCGACGTGTAAGAGTTCGCGAATGTCTTGGGATCGAGGGTTGGGTTTAGACGATTTTCGAAGGATTCGAAGAATTTTGAATGTATAAATCGGTTCTTAGATATTTTGATCTGATTCCTATCGAGTTATGGATGGGTTTTGATTTAGGATTTGTCTAGATACAGGAGAATCTGATGGAAATCAGAATGGAAAAGATTTGAGTTTGTTTGGTTTAAAAATTGATCGAGATTTGATCTTGCGAGATTCCTTCTTCCAACCGAAAAGATGTGATCGAGTTTAGCTAATGGTTTTCATCTCGCGAGAAAATGGATTCTCGCGAGATAATCCTTTTTTTTTCTCGCGAGATGAACCAATCAAAACATATATAAGCATATAATAAGCTATAAGGTTTTAACTAATTAATTGGGTGATTATTCCTTAAGTAAAACCAAAAATTTCCTAATTAAATTTCTAAATTTATAAAAATTAGAATAGATTCTACAATAATATATAAATTATTTCTATGTCTTAATATCCATTTTATAGCATGGAGAAAGCATGTCTTACTTATTAATAGATACAATCTCTAAATAATTCTAATAAACTATACATAAATATTTTCTACTAAGATTACAAATAACATGAAATATTCATTCATTTAATTATATAAATTTATATGCGAGTCTAGTATATATAATAGCATAGTACATTTATATACGCGCAAGCACTCCTATGATTTTCTAAAATTCTAAAAAGGGATTCTTAGCAATTATTAACACATTCTCAAAATAAAATAACAATTTTAGTAGCCAATACCCCTTTATTTTACATATATATATACATCAATTATCTTGGAAGAATATCTACTTAGCCCACTACTACAAAACATATGTATACAATAATGAACACCTACATAGATGTCTCTGGACTCACTACATGTCTACATGGGTTTGGATTCGGTTCGGGTCAAATCCGAACTAGTTTGGTACAACCGGGTCTTCTAAAAGTAAATAATCTTAACAATAAATAATAAAATTATTTATAGGGGTCATGTCACAACTTAGTCTAGTTTTTCTAGTTAGAACACACCAACTTAGTCTAACCTTAGTTACCTAGGTAAATCCAATACCTTATCTTGTAATAAGGTAAACCCATTACCTTAAGGTAAGATAAACCATTACCTTGGTTGGAAACTAATACCTTAACCTCTAATACTAATACCTTAAATATTTAGCCTCTAACCATCCACCCTAAAATATTAGATAGATAATACCTTAGTATCTAATACCTTAGTATAAAGTAAACCCTCTCTACCTTGTAGGTAAGTCCCCTTTTCCTTGTAGGTAAATACATTACCTTAAGGTAATAGGCAAATACCCAAAATATCCTAAGATACCACTATGGTATCTCAAGATATCACTCTATATCCTAACTTATATCTCTAATACAAGATACTAACCAACTCTAACATATAACTTCTAACCATCTATTCTAACACTAACATCCACTAACTAATATCTAACCATAACATATATGTATATATATCCATCTCTAACTCTAACCAACTAACATATGTCATCTCTAACTAACAATAACAAAGACTAACACAACTAATTATCTAACTTATACAAGATATCAGTATCTAACTTCTAAGATATCTCTAAAAAAAAAAACTTCTAAGATATCTCTAACCTCTACATAGATTATAACATAACCACTAACATACTAACATATCTATACATACAATATTTAAATTCCTCTCCACTCTAATACTAACACACACACAAACATATATACCAAATCCACCCCCTCTCTTCTAATACACCCACACACATCTATATACAAACACATTACCACTCAACCAAAACACAAATCACTCAACAAACCACACTAGCCTCAAGTCAAATAGGATGGCATGATCCTCCCAACTCTCTTACCTTCACAACACACACACACTACACTACCATCTATACAACATCAAACACACTAGCACATATCCTCTATCAATCTTACATCTCTCTACTAACCACACACATCCTTATTTCATTCAAACACACACACTATACTAACATATATTACATAAAAATAATATATATATACATATATGTACTATATCATATATATTTTTGACAACATATGATACCTACATTCACATGATATCCATACTAGGCTCATAGGTTACACAAAATACCTATGTCGTATAGTCACTCTTTTACTTAAAACCAATATTGTACCAATTGGGCCTTCACTAAATTCTAGGATTAAAGTATGTTGTAGCTCTTCGTGTTAGCTTTCCGAAACTTCAAACGGATCGCATTTTCATGTCCGAAAGCTCCCGAAATAACGAAAACACCGAAACGCATTCATCTTTCGGACAGCTGACACTCAAACAGTTTTACAAAAAGTTCTAGAATGAATTTAGCTTATTAAAATATTTATTTGGAAAGCTAAATTCGATACGCTTCTTTTAAAAAAATGGGAGATTAATCGGAGTCTTGAGCTAGGTTTGGTGGTCCATGCAGGTCAGAGCATATCGTACCGGTTACGTAACTGTACTGGTACGAGCCTGTGAATATGACTAAACCCTTAGAAATCTCAATCCACACTGTCTTGAAAATTCTCATAGAAATTCCTCTACATCCTTGAAATTTCATATTTGTTCTCGAATTTTTCTTCCTTGCCTTCCTGTATCCTTGATTCTCGTCCCTTCCTATTTCGGGGTGACGAATGATCGTGCTGCCTAGAATTCATCAGAGATTCTTAAACTATAGTATAATATTGCTTGACTATTGAATCTTTGGTTATTTATAGTTTTGTGGGATTATAGATGCCACTACACCCTAGATATCTGTTGGTAGAATTGTTAGCAACTAGTTAGAAGATTATAATATTTTAGTAACCGTATTTTGAGGAGTAGTATGACCAAAGGTGGGTAGAAGTCCTCAAGTACTCAGAGTTATAAAATGACTTGGGAAGGTCATAAAATAGTTTTGGAGAAATTAAATTTGAGTAGATTTAGGTGATAGTAGACTTTGAATTTTAAGGGATAGTCATGAATCAGAATTTCGAGGACGAAATTATTTTTAAGGTGGGTAGATTTGTAGCCTCCCTTCCCGAAATTTTTGAAATATTTTTTATTATTTAATTGATTTGAATGGTAATTTTTAGATTTTATTATAAATATTTATTTATTTAATTAGTACGGTAGATGACGTTAGCCATGGTTGAGTTTTGAAGTGTCAGACGACTAGGAATCATGGCACGGATAGTGCAGTGGCGTGCCTTGACTAGTGTATTAGCCATGCCAAGGAAGACCTAGCCATAAGTGTGTCCTAACTAGAAAAACCAGATCAAGTTGCGACTTAAACTCCACCGATGAATTATTTATTTATTAAGTAGATATATTGATTTTAGATGACCCGATTGTACCAACTTAGCCGAACTGGGCCCGAACCGAATCCAAGCCTTTGTAGGTATGTAATGGGACCAAAGACGACCATGTAGGCATATTTTATGTGTGTACAAATATTTCCTAAATTATTAGGTATTGATGTGCATTTTTAACTATTTGAATATTTGTACAAAAATTAGTATTCTTATTATTAAATATTGTTTTACAATATTTGTACAATTTTTTGGACCCGGATAAGGGTGAGTAGTATGGATTCACCAAACCACCAGTTAAGTATTATTTTATTATTTTGTGGTGAGTAAATAAATATATTTATTGCTATTAGATATTATTATTATTGGTTAATTGAGTATTTATTGATAAATAAATATATGAGGTATATATATAAATGGATGTGTGTTGTGAAACCCGTAAATTTTCAGTTAATTAATTGAATGATTTAATTAGTTAATTATTATTATAAATCATTATTAGTTGTTAATTTAGGAAAATTGTATTTTTAGCTAAATTATTATTTCTGGAATTTTAGAGTTTAGTCAAAATCCGTAAAATAAAATTTTATAAATTGTTGTTAATTAATTATTATTATTTTTATGAAAAACCATATTTTTAGAAAAATTAATATTCCTGGATTTTAGATTGGACCTGACCCATCCCGAACCCGTCTCGAACCCAAGTTCAGCTTTTCGAAGTTAATTCGGAAGTCCCTTATATTTATATTTATTTTATTTGCTATTTATAAGAAAAGAAATCTTTTTTAATTAAATTCTTTATAACTCATTAAAGTATTTTCTCTCTCTTTTATTTTTTTCACCAGCAAAGGAAAGAAGCCTTTCCTTTCCCGTCTAAACCGTGGACTTCTCCTTTCCCTTCCATTCATGGCCGAGCCCCTTCCCCTTTAAACGTCCGACAACTCCCCGGCTCCCGTAACCCCAGGTGCTCACCCTATATAAACCCTTCTCTTCATTCTTCTCACCAAACCCTCTTTTCCCCAACTTCCCAGCCCTAGCTGTCCGACCTAGCGCGCCCTTCGGCAATTTTCGGCCAGGCCCTCTCGGCCGACCACGACGCCATCTTCCTCCGGCGCGCCACCCGCGGCCACCCGATCCCGCGCGGCTCCCCTGCGCGGCCCCCTCTCAGCCGTCCGAGCCATTCCGCCGCCGTTGTTTCTGCGGCCACCGGCCGACCCCTCGCGACAGCCTCCCGCTGTTGCTGTTTCTGTTCGCAGCCTCCCCGCGAGCCTCGACCCGGCCGCCCGTGCCCAGATTCTCGGTCCGCAGTACTTTACGGGTTCCGATCCACTCCTTGTGGTCATGTTCGTGCTATTCCAGCGCTGTCCGCGTGTTCTGGATTTGCGGGATTTCGATTTTTTTCTTAATTTTCATCTGAGAGCTCTAGCCGAGCATCCGAGGTATATTTTCGGTGTTCCTGTGTCCCTCCCTTTTAGTGTCGATGATGACATGGTCTTGATTTCGATATGGGACTCGATTGTTGCATATTTTAGTTCTGATTTCTGAATCAGAATTAATTCGTTGGATTTCCGATTTAATTTCGGACTTTATGCTGTAAATTTTTGGTTTAGTATTCTGGTTCCTATTCGGGATTTGGATCTGATGTTTCCGACTTTGAATTAGAATAGTCGGGTTGCTTCTGATTTCGAGTTCGATATTTTCGAATTCTCGGATTGAATTCTGTTGGAACTCAAATATAGGTGGCTTTTCTCTGTGGATTTCTTTATAGTATACATTTATGGTTTTGAGATGGATTTTAGTTGGGTTGACATTATTCCTTGTTTGGGATATGTTGGTTGTATTTTTCCATTATTGGGTTATCCCGATTACAAAGGAGATGCTGCCCAATTTTTCTAAAATATTTGAAAATCTTTCGGTTTATTTCTTGAGTTCAACTATAGTCATTTAACAGTTTGACTTTCGGATAATATTTTTGGGTACTAGCGTAATGCAAACGAAATCGGAACTTCCGGACGTTGAGGCATGAGCTATGATGCAACATGACATTTTAGACCAAGTCTGAGACTTATCATATTTTTTTATATTTTAAATTAAATTATTATTTTAGAACGTGTTACTGGCCAATCATATTTTGGTGCAGGGCCTCGGCCTGCTGAATGGATCGCTTTCCGGCGTTCAGGGTTCACCGGTATATATTTATTTTATTCCATTAATTTATGTAAATAATTGTAAGGGCATAAGCCCAGCTCTTTATCTTTTTCTGTAGCTCTGTAATAGTGTAGAGTAGCTTTTAAATTTTGGTTTTGTTGGTTTGTCGATAAACGCGTAAAATATCAAAAGACGTTATTTTGGATATAGAAAATTAATATCATTTTCTCATATTAAATAACTAGGAAAATTACAAGTTTGTTATTTAAACAAATTCACGTTCTTCTCATTTAAAGAAAAATATTAGTTTTATATATAATATTACAAAATACTAAGTTTTGCCAAATAATCTGAAAATGCGATTTTTTAATAAATGTTAAATTAATTTTTCTTCGTAAATTAATAACTAGTAAATCACATCGATAAACGTGTTCAGGTAGAATTTGTAAATAACATAAAACTGGATTAGGACCAATTCTAGAGATTGTAACTAGCACACCTAGATATGGTTTCCTCATTTATGCTAAGTCGGGATTCTCAATATAGGATTTCGAGGACGAGACTGATTTTCTTTCCCGGAACCGACTCTTCAACCCAGTCATAAACAAAGGCAAGTACGGCTATGTTATTTGGCAATTTAATTAGTAATTGTTATCTTGCATGCTTAAACCACATTGCTACACGGAACTCTCTCCTAGAGTTCAAATATTGATTGTGGAACTCTCTCCTGGAGTTCAAATATTGATTGTTATTGATTGTGGGGATATTGGGGGAGTAATGTAGCGTCTATGACCAATACCCCTCATATTGCATATTGATTGTACGAGCTTACCCCTCTTACACACGGGGATAAGCCGTATCGTATCACTAGGATACTATTGTACAACCCAAGCCGGTCATTGTCGTTACCTATTCAAATCACATTGTTTTCAATTGTTGAAAAATTGCTGGAAAATATTATTCAAGTATTTTAAATTATTTAAAATTGCAAATTTCCATTATTATTTGAATTGTTAGATATTCATAATTGTACTTGCTCCCTCCTGACTGGAGACCCAACATTTTTAGGTGATTGCGACGACGAGGATCTGCTGTATTGTATCTCTACGGTCTAACTCTGGCCCCGCAGAACCTGGAACCCCAGAACCTTAGAGCTGGATTAGTACTTTACTTTATTTCTTTTAGAACATATGTAATAAATGAATGATGTTATTAATGTTGTTGTTTTTAGACTCATTTTCATTTAATAAAATGTTTTCCGTTAGTTTCTGCATTTTGTGTTTCACTGCTTGATACAGCTTACTGCCGCCGTCTCACAACGGTACAGGCTGGGCATGATCCGATTCGACCCAACAATTTGGGATCGGGTCATGACATGTTTTTAGTGGTGGCCCATGCAGGTCAGTTCTGTAAATTGGTCTAGTCAACTTAGTCTAGACCATCACGCAGTTCTGTAACTTGACCTATGACTAGTTGAGACTTTAAGAAAATAGACTTTAGAAACAACTAGAACACCTAGACTATATTCACCATGTTAAAATATAGGGCCAAAATTATTTATTTAAAATATTTATTTTTTGCTTGCTTTATAGGTTACCTTGCTTATGTTTGTACCTAAACCTTATCTAGATTAGGCCGATGGTATGATGGTATATTTTACTACATATTTTATTTTCTAGATTTTTGTATCTTTTAGTGTCCCATGGTTTTCGGGATTATTTCCTTCCATATTTTTCTAGCATACTTTAGGATCCATATTTTTTGCTGTTTTTGGAATAAGATTAAAATTTTCAATCTCCTTCTTTAGCAAACCTATTTCCAAATTCTCCATTTATTGATCAAATCTTACTTCTCTATCTTTTGGAATCTAGATCCGTTCGCTATTTAGAGTTTCAAATTCTTTTTAGCAATAAATTCTAATCTACCCAAAGTATTTCTACGACTAGCGTATCCAACCATTTGCCTTGACCTCATTTTCAATTGATTTTCTCGGAACTAATCCTGAACCAAATCCTTTTGGAACCATAAAGCCTCAAGGTTAATTGTTACCAAAAGAATAGGTTCAACTTAGCTGGTCCACGAATCTTCCGTAGAGGAATTATTTTTTTATCCAAAATTGATTAATATCTCCTAAGTTATGTCAAGGACCGAGAATATTCTCATTTGTTGACTTCCTCCACTCAACTTGAAATCTTACTCTCTCTATGCAACTTCTTGATCAATTCAAGGCCTAGGAAGTTTCTAAACTCAATGCTTGAATACCATGAAGCAGAAACGGTCAGAAAATTGATCCCATTTTGAATCCATTCTATTATTGAATTTTCTTTAGTCATGGAAAATTTCTAAATTGTTGAGCCGTCCCTTTGAAATTTTCATAGACAAAGTTGAGAAGATATTCAGTAACCTAATATGGCTTCGCGCATATGCGTTGCAGCCATTTATTTGAATTATGAAAACTGTGAGTTTATTGCAGCTAGTTGCGCACTAGCGAGGCATAGACTCTAAGTTAAAATGATTTCAGGTATTCATAGGTTTTCAGATATCATTGAGACCATGTCCTAAATCCATCACATTTTGTCTCCTATGTTTTCAGCCAGGAAATGGATAAAGTTGATAGACTACTCGGTAATCTATCATTATTCAAGTTATGGAGCCAAAAATTTACTGCAATCAGGTGCACTCTAGCGAGGCATAAATTTGAGGCAAAGTAACTTCGGATATATTTAGTTTCTGAATATTATTAAGACTATATCCATACCATGGTTATCTTTGGTACCATCAAATTATTCGGACTGTTGTCCGATTAGAGAATTTGTATTTCTAGCTGCTTTCCATTTTCAGAAAATCTCTTATCACAGCCAAAAAGAATAGATTTTCTATAAAGTTGTACTTGATTCATCCTAGAAATCATTAGGACCATATCAATTTCTATTGGTTCAATCTCTTTCCTGTTTCAACCTCAGTACGTTGCATATATATATATATATATATATATATATATATATATATATATATATATATATATATTTATATATATATATATTTATTTATTTATTTATTGTTATTTATTGTTGTTAGTTACATATTTTGGAAGCTATTGATAGTTGTGGATAGCTTTATATATTAAATAGAGGATATACAACTTGTGGATGACCATATGTATATAGTTGATAGCTATATGCGAGGGAAACATAGATTGTTGCCTATCTCATTTCTTGTAAGGAATCTTTGGGATTGATATTAGATAGCTAAAGGGTAGAAAAGGTAGAAAAATACTTTCAGTAAGCTAGCCTTGAGGGAGTGGTATACTTAGCTAGTGATTTATTTGGAGTAGAATCGTTAGTAGTGCTCGCTAATGTCTAAACCTTATTCAAAAATAATGGTACTTGACGATTTTGAATTTTATGCTTAAAGGAAGAGTTATTGAAGATAGAGGAAGATGTAGGTAGAGTTAGTGAGGAAAGTATAGGATTTGGTAATGTTCTCCCATGGAGGAAGTGAATTTGGATATATATATATAAACATGTGAAGAAACACTTGACGAGGATCAACCTTTATGTCACGCCCCAGTACCGAAATACGGAGACGGACTAGGCCAGCTACTCCATATGAGGTACGTAACGTCATACGGCGATCGTGGCTGTCGAGAGACTAGGGGGTACGTGCTACAATCAAGTCTCCTATGGTCCCACGGAGTTCTATGTATCAATCAATCAAGGCACATCAGCAATTAAATGAATACTAAAGATAAAGCAGTAAGGCGTCCCCGACGCTTCATCAAAATGGTCATGGGAGACTAGCTTTATAATTTAGCTATCTCAGAAAGTCAGGAGTACAAAATTATACACAGCTGCAGTCTGTTTAATTACAATTATGTACTGATACAAAATATCAAGTAATCCGGCTAACAGGTGCTGGTGGCTAAACGTCGCAAAAGTATAAGCAGGAGTGGTGGAGAAGAAACCCACTCGAGTCCCCAGACCGCCATGCTCCTAGTATGCACCATGGATGTCAGGAAGGAAGATCGTGTCCTCCGGCTCTGCTACGAGATCTGGCCAAACAAAACCAGCGGGGTCAGCCCCGAATAGCAAGTACCGCCAAAGGGGCACACGAGTTAAGATTAAAAACCCAGCTAATAGAATGATTGATAATAATACTTATGCTACTATTATAGGGTAGCGCAACATCTTCGAATCCATATGGCACCCTTACAACCAAACAAGGACAAAAGGTGCCGCATGGAGTCGGGACGTGTCGTACTCTATAACTTTCACATAAGTTAAAAGGTACAAACAAGAAAATCTCCTGATCGTGACTTTGGTCGATAGCCTATCGCAGCACAATAACCAACCCAACAATCAAACAAGAACATGGGTTGGATCTTGTACAATGATAGACCATGTTTCTCAGTCATTCACAGAAGTAACACTTCACAACCATAATAAGACTTCCGTTCATAACTTCGGTCCACAGCCTGTCATAGTACGATAACCAACCCAACAATCAAACAAGAACATGGATTGGATCACGCACCATAATAGTCCGCTTCTCTCAGTTATTCGCGGAAGGTAATAGGATACAAGCAAGTTATTTTCACGGCCAATCAAGTCTACGAGTTTCTAGTGGGACGAGGTTATCCTCGCGTCATGTTATTAGAAAATCCTCAGATCGTATTTTTCCAGCAAGGCTAGCCAACCCAGGGGTTCGCGTAGACAGGTGTTATTGAGCACAGGTCCCTCGTAAGGCCACCTTGCCAAAACATATAATATATAGCAGAAATTAATCGGATACAGTCATTCACTCGTTGCAGATGACACAGTATCCGTGGAGACCAGCCGGCGCGTAAAGACTATATCTCAAGGCGGCTGGTGCAACACGATCTCGAGATTCTGCCCTCCCCATGCATCTAGTATATTTAGTTGCCTAGTTTAACCCTAGGTGAAATCTTGGACTCTCATGCTGTGGCCTGCATAATTATCCTCCTAAAAGGTCGTACTATAGTACGAGTACCCTAAGTGAGGATCCATGTTAATCAGTATGTCAACATGTTCTATCCTCCTTAGTGTAATGCATCATTACAAATACGCCACGTGGAGTTACGAGTCATTTGTCGAGCATGAACAAGAACTGGGATATTCAGGTACATATATCAGGTGGGAACACTTGTTCACCGAGATCTCATTAGTGCTCATATCATGCTCGGGACAAAAGGCGTAAGGATATAAAATGGGCATATAATAAAAAATATCAAAGGCGTACGCACAAAAGCACGCACGCTCAAGGGAAGCTGCGTTCGTGAAAAGTCACGCACGCATGAGAGCAGCGTACGTGAAAAGTCACGCAGGCTCACTCACGGCAGCGTACGTGAAAAGTCACGCAGGCTCACTCACGGCAGCGTACGTGAAAAGTCACGCAGGCTCACTCAAGGCAGCGTACGTGAAAAGTCACGCAGGCTCACTCAAGGCAGCGTACGTGAAAAGTCACGCAGGCTCACTCAAGGCAGTGTACGTGAAAAGTCACGCAGGCTCACTCGAGGCAGCGTACGTGAAAAGTCACGCAGGCTCACTCAAGGCAGCGTACGTGAAAAGTCACGCACGCTCAGGGAGTCACGCTTCCAACAGGAAGCGTACTCAAGGCTGCGTGCGTGAGCTAATAAGCTCAACACACTGCTCACTGTCTTCTCCAAAACAGCAAGAACTCCATGGTTGACCCAAGCTTCAAAAGTTCATAACTTGGCCATCCGAACTCCAAATCCGGATTTCCAAAGTTCCGTTTTGGGTGAAATGGAATTCTCTTCCACATGGAAGCATCAAAACCCACAAAATCCTAACGAAAATAGATCAAGACCAAGGAAATCCGAAACTGATTAAAACTTAGATCTACAAAAATCAAAGCTTCAAAATGGAAATTTCCAAGTTCTAAACTAGTATAGATTGAGGAGAAGAACAAGTTTTGGCAAATAGTTTTGTAAGAAATTATTAACAAAATTATGGATCCATCTCTTGAGCAAGTTGGTACTTGCCTTGGTTGGTGGAGGAAATATTTGGTTGGTGGAGAAAATAAATGAGAGGAGAGAGAATGAGATGAGTTGTATTTATAATCTTGAACCCAAGGGTTCATGATGAACCATGGGTGAACCAAAAATAGGTTTCCCAAACGAGCCAAAACTGTAGGCCAAAATGCAGAAAATAAACTACGAAATATTATTTTGGAAAATGCATGAAGAAATACAGCATAATAAATATAGTATAAATACAAGGTAAATACAATTTATCGGTTTACGTATTAAAATACGTATTACAGGATCGGGGAGTGACATCTCTACCCTTCTTAGAAAAATTCCGTCCTCGGAATTCCCGCCAAGACAGGATAGTGAAATCAGGACAAGCAATGCACAATCATATACAAGTTAATTATCATAGCAGTTATTATTATACATCACAAAGTACAAAACAAGCAGGTGCAGAAAAGCATGGAATCGTGTCAATAAGGCGTAAAAATATACCTCATTAGTCAAACAAATGCGGATACCGAGATCGGATCTCGTCCTCGCGCTCCCAGGTTGACTCTCCCGAAGAGTGATGGTTCCAAGAAACACGGACAAGGCTTATCGTCCGATTCTTGAGTACCTTCTCTCGCCGGTCTAAAATAGATACGGGTTGTTCCTCGTAAGTTAGGTCGGTACCAACGACTAACTCAGAATGATCGAGGACATGACTCGGATCCGGGACATACCCACGTAATTGGGACACATGAAACACATCATGTATGCCAGTAAATGAAGGCGGAAGGGCAAGTCGATAAGCCACATCACCTACCCGAGCGAGAATCTTAAAAGGACCAACGTATCTTGGACTAAGCTTTCCTCGGATTCCAAATCTGATGATACCCCGAGTAGGCAAAATCTGCAGAAATACTTGGTCGCCAACTCTGAACTCTAGAGGCCTACGATGCTGATCTGCCCAATGACGATGTCGGTCCTGCGCAACTCGAAGGCGTTTCCTGACCAACTTAACTATCTCCACAGTCTGCGTGATCATCTCTGGCCCCAACATCTTCCGTTCTCCGATGTCGTCCCATGCCAAAGGGGACCTGCACTTCCTTCCGTACAATACTTTGAACGGGGCCATCTGAATGCTAGCCTGAATTTAAAATTATTTGACTTAGAATTTTAGTCTCTTATCTCAGAAGATTTTATTATGCATTCTCAAATAAACTGTTGACATTCGTTTCTTTCTTGCCTTTTCTGTTCCACGAGACCTTATTTAATTTTCCCTATTTTTGGTCATTTGATTATATTTTAATCATGCATAGATTTTTACTCGTGCCTAAAAAAAATGAACTTGAACAAAATAATATTCCAAACTTCACCTCAGATCATATCTAGATAAATTTGATCGTACCAATATTTTATCAATGTACCTAGTGATCATGCCTAGTGTTCAATCGTGCCAGATAATTTTAAATTCCATTTTTGAAAAAGACTAAGCGATTTAGATTGTACCCAGCCCTTATCCTTGAAATTTCGAGGACGAAATTTTTTAAGGAGGGAAGGTTGTGAAACCCGTAAATTTTTAGTTAATTAATTGAATAATTTAATTAGCTAATTATTATTATAAATTATTATTAGTTGTTAATTTAGGAAAATTGTATTTTTAGCTAAATTATTATTTCTAGAATTTTAGAGTTTAGTCAAAACCCGTAAAATAAAATTTTATAAATTGTTGTTAATTAATTATTATCATTTTTATGAAAAATCGTATTTTTAGAAAAATTAATATTCCTGGATTTTAGATTGGACCTGACCCATCCCGAACCCGTCTCGAACCCAAGTTCAGCTTTTCGAAGTTAATTCGGAAGTCCCTTATATATATATTTAATTTATTTGCTATTTATAAGAAAAAGAATCTTTTCTTATTAAATTCTTTATAACTCATTAAAGCTTTTTCTCTCTCTTTCATTTTTTTTTACTAGCAAAGGAAAGAAGCCTTTCCTTTTCCTTCTAAACCGTGGACTTCTTCTTTCCCTTCCATTCATGGCCGAGCCCCTTCCCCTTCAAACGTCCGGCGACTCCTCGGCTCCCGTAACCCCAGGTGCTCACCCTATATAAACCCTTCTCTTCATTCTCCTCACCAAACCCTCTTTTCCCCAACTTCCCAGTCCTAGCCGTCCGACCTAGCGTGCCCTTCCGGCAATTTTCGGTCAGGCCCTCTCGGCCGACCCCGACGCCGACTTCCTCTGGCGCGCCACCTGTCATGCCCCAACCCGGAATCACCCGAATCATCGTCCTCGCAGGGGACGTGATGCCGCACGAGCCTGGAGTTGCGCTTATGCAAGACAAGACGACAAGTTCTCAAATATTTATCTTTTGATTTGATATTAACAACGAAAGGAAAACATAGTATACGAAACAATTCTCTTTATTGATATCCGAAATTGAGATTGCAAAGGATTTCGATAGCCTAACAATATATGCCAGATTGGCTACAACACTCAGGTTCTCTCTTGCCCACAAAGGATTTCACCGTTCCATACATCATGCCTTCTATATCTCGGCCGCATCAATCCTGTTGCATGTCCGAGCGTCAAGCAATCGCACGCTTCAATACGCTTGGACATTTCCGAGCCTCAACGCATTCAAGCAACGCTTCACCGCGAGCTATCCATTCCCTGCACCCTGCATGAAGCTGGTGGGGGATCAGTACGTTCGTCCTCGCATGTAATAAAGTAAAGATCTTCTTTCCAAACCGACATTGTAATATTTATGTTGAGTCATGCAACTTAGCTTATGATCTTGCTATGTTCTCCTTAGGGTCAATTTTATGGCATATTCGAAAATGTAAAGCATGTTATCATAGCAGCATGTTATCGAATTGAATAGGCAAGCAAACAAGCATTCTCGTATTTAATTCATGGCTTACCAAGTCGATGCACTCGTCCTTGCACCGACGCAAGGTGAATACGCCATATTCCTTCCCTGTCATGTTATATGTGCATCTCTAAGCAGGATCTATATGCGGGACGCATATGCGCCTACACTTTCAACCCATCGTTCCTTAGCTATATGAAGGTCGTTGGCGTATCCGCGCCGGAATGGACTAAAGGAGTTCCTTACTTCCCTTTCTCTCCTTTTTTTCTCAATATTTGATTGGGCTGCCGGCGTTTAACGGGTGGATTACGGTCCCTACACCGAAACGTTCCCGCTGCATACCATCATTTGCGGCTTTTTCCATCGATAAGCAGAGCGCTACTCGCATTAAGGATGTGCGCCTACAAAGATTATTTGAATCCCTCCGCGGCCAATCGATTCTGGGGTGCTCCTCTGGCACTTAACCGTTTTAGGGAAAACACTCGTGCACGAGTTATTATCACATTTAATCTCGAGCCCATCCCATTCGACCAAGCAACGCCCTATCATTCAAGCAATCAAATTCAAACAACCAAACATAGTCTTGAGTCCGAGACTCAGACTTATCATCTCGTATTTCTTCCATTTAACTTTCTATGTTCTTTCGTTTCGTACTTCGTTTGGATGTTCGATGGTATTATGCCTCAACTCAATGTTCGTAAATCGAACGACCCGAAGGTCTCGAACAACTTTCGAGGCACCATGTCATAGCCGACAGTTCCGCCACATTCATGCCACAACTGTATTCTCTCGCAACGAAGCCATCTTTTATTATCTCGTGCGCGTAGGCACGTTTTGACATATTTATCATCTTTTCCCTCGCGTCGTACACTTGGTGCACTCATCGAAGCCGTCTTTCATCTTTTATAACTTAGTGTTTGATATCCGGGGCTTGCACGCTAGGGCGCTCGCCTATTGTCTTTCAATGTTCTAGCCTTCTAACTCGTGCGCAAAGGCACTGTATGGTTCGTGCACTAAGGCACTCGCCGAGTACTGTTATCCCATGTTCTTGCGGCTTGCGCATCGAGGCGCTCGCCTTTGCGATATCTAATGTTCCATAGCGACTCGTGCACATGATGCACGTTTCATTTCAATTGTTCTAACTTAGTGTTCGACTCACACTACGAATTACCTTCCGATCGGACCACACCCGTGGCGTCGATAGGTTAACTTTTAGCATACAATGATATATTTGACTTATCGAATGAAGGAGTAAAAAGAAGTCAATCCTCCCACCTGGAGTCGATATGCCTTTGTCGTTTCGCCGAGCCGATGCGGCTCGATTCTCTAACTTCGTTGCACGGCCACTCTCCTGACTTAGCCATTCGAGCACTTCGTGCTTCATTGAATCAAACGTCCGATTTGCCTTAGCGTGCCCAAGTCTCAGCCCGTCGTATGGCGACGATTTGATTTCGCAGACCCCTTACTAAATATGGCAAAATATCGACCTCTAACATTTTTGCGTCAAAGTATAACCTGCACACGAAACCAACTAAAATCAATACTTGCATCGATTCGGACTTGCGCCTTGGTCGATTTGATTTCTTAGAATCATCGAGCCGATTCAACGCACTCATCCTTCGGGGCAACGCGACACTTCGCATCGATTCAACTCGATGCATTCTTTCGGGGCAAGGCAACTCTTCGCATCGACTTAGTTTGATACGTTGCTCGGGACAACGTAACTCTCGTATCGATTCGCATCGATATATTTGATTCGGTTAATGCAACTCGTTGAGTCAACGCTTCAGCGTAATGCGTCGTACGGAGCGGGACATTACAGAATATACTACTCAAAACAAGGTTCGTCCTCGAACCAAAACCAACACTCCGACTAAGCGTTTTATAGATCGTATCACGATCTCGTCCCACCAACGCCGTTCAGTTTCACACTATCTCGCAAGCTTTCCATTTAACATTCCAAGTCTTTCCTGCAGCTCGATTTGAATTTGTATACAACTCGATTTGGATCCGTACCTATATTCAAGGCGTCCCGAAGATGTACGTATTTTGACTAATTCCAGTGGTAGCAAATTGGAACAAAGCTGACAGATAAATTTCAATCCTATGCTTGCCATCTCGTACTCTCGATCGGACTTGGACACTAGCATAAGTTTTCGCAATTCTATTGCATATGTATATTGATACACACGCGATCATCCAACAAAAGTTAAGGCACATGATGCGATTCAAAATTGTATTTCTCATTTCATATGTTTCATCGGGACTATCAATTCTACGCGTCGCGTCAAGCCGGTGCGCATCCGATCGCAACGATCCTTCACAACGCCTTGCGTTCGAAGTCGCCACTCAACTATTTCCGAAGTCTGGCTATGCACTTATCTCGATTACGATTTCCTTTGTTGACTTGCAAATGCATCAACATTCAGGGCTACGCCCGCTAGGTTACTTACCTAGACCCGTGCTTAACTTCTCCCGATGCAACTTTAAATTGATATTGCACAAAGGCCACAATCTATCCAACACGAAAGTTTAATCAAAGCGACGGTGCTCAAGGCAACGATCACCTTGACACGAAGGTCCTTACGATACGCCTTACATTCGATTTCCTAACGAGTAGGAAATTTACTAGCCAGATTCCCGACTTATTCATCTCGCAACATCGAATGTAAATTTTGATTCACGCAAGCTCAATTGCAAGGTGAATCCGAATCTAACGACATGACTCGTAAGTCATTCCCTTATCGTTCTCTCTCGTGCATAGCACATTTTTCGCAATCGCCTATCCGAATCACCAAGTCCGTTGGTGAATTTCTCATTCGATCGTCGACCAACATAACCATTCAAGCATTCATCCGACGAATACTCAAAAATCTAACTGTATCATTCGCAATCGAAAGTTGTTCCAACAATTCTCGATCGCCTAGACTTATCGTCAACATGCACCGTATTATATTCGTTATCGGTGCCATCTCATATGCGATATCGCATGGGTCATCTTACGGTCTGCAGCATTCAATTTGATTTGGCGGTCAAGTCTTCTAGGGTCAGTTGTCCCGAAGCTACGCTCGATAACTGTGGATCATCACTGAAGGACAGTTTACTACGAACCATACAATATCTTATTTCGGAGCCAAATTATGTTCCGACGATTCTATGCGACTATCCAATTTCGGACAAAACTATTTCTATCGGCGCAACTGATGCACAATTATCCTTCGAGTAAATTCATGCACTACCGTCGATGATTCTGCTATTCACGACGCATCTACTCGCATTGAGTTCGAGTCTATCTTATTTGCGGGTCGACATACGAGATGCTATACGCATCGAACAATCGTCGATGACTAATAGTCTCGTTTTGATTAATCATAAAGTTAATGATCAACCACTTCATTTCATTCTCGTATTGTTATTTACAAAAATTTTGATAGCGCAAGGCGCACTCCATTCTGTATTTCCATATCGTGCTTACGTTTCCTTACGTATCGATCTTGATACGCCGTATCAATTTCGATAGCATAAGGGTTAACTTAGAATCTATTTCAACGTCAACTTAACTCGCATCGCATACATCCAAGTTCGCAACGAACTTTTCTATACGCATCAACTCATTTTCCGATTCGCCGCATCCTACTATACTTTGATCGCGTAACCGAGTTACCGATTATCCAACATCGTGCCCTCGAGTTATACGATCTCGTCCTCTAAATTTTGCGTGTTTTTCTGTCGTACTCAAATGAGTTTCGTCGTAACATAACCAACTATTTTTTAGGTACGATTACTCATGTCAACCAACTCTTCACCGAAGTCGCACATCGTGCGATTCGATTACAATTTGCATCACCCAACATTTCTATCGGAATCGTAAGTCGTGCGATTCGATTCGTCTCGCCCAATATTTCTATTGAGATCGCAAGTCGTGCGACTCATTTGTAGGCTCGAGTTTTCCTTTCCCGTCGGTCCGATTATTGCTTCAATGCATAATCGTTCCGCTAGTCTCGGTCGTCCGACCAACTTATAGTTTTCGTCCGACGTATCATTCATTGATACGTGTCTCGCCTTATTGTCCCAACCGATTTTCGAAGAACACTTGCATCAACATACCGTCATACAAATTTTTAATCGAGTCTCGGTACTCTCCCGTCCGTTGCGGACAAACCTTCCGTAATTCTCACAATGCGTCGATACAATTCATCGCTCAATTGGTATACCATATACCACTCGGAATCAAGCCATTCATCGCCTACGTGGTATGGCATATACCACTCGGAAATCAAGTCATTTCCCTCGCACTATACTTAGTATAACCGACAATCTCTTCCGACTCATGATTTCTGCAGTGATCGTGCTTGATCACAACCGTAACTTTGATTCTATCACATGCGACACAACTCGGTCAATGTTCTCGTTTGCCAACATAAGTTTATTGTGCAACCGAACGATTCATTCTATCGATTTATGATTTCAATTCCTTCCGTTGCATCTCGTGCAACAATTTATTCGATATGCGTTGCACCACGTGCAACAATTTTACTTCCGATACGCGTTGCACATTGTGCTACAATTTATTTTCAATATTTCATTTCACTTTGTGTAACAATTTATTTCCAATCTCCTTTGCACATCGTGCAACGATTAATTTGATATGTGTTGCACCACGTGCAATAATTTTACTTCCGACACACGTCGCACATCGTGCAACGATTTATTCCCGACTTTCCAAGTAAACGCTCAATCCGTTTAACACATTCGGTATTGGCTTATCACTTTTATTTTAACGCATATTCAAATTAACTCGTTGCACATCGTGCATCATTTTATTTCTCACTTAACATGTTACCTTGCAACAGTATCTCAAATCGTATTTCACAGTTTGTTGCACTTGCAGCAACTAATATTTTTACGGCTCGTTGTATTCGATGTAATATACCCTTCGCGGCTTTCTTAGTAAACATCATGAAATTTCTAAAACACATGCGGCAAAATTTTACGATTTGTATTAGACTTATTGTATGGAACATCCAGTACGGCATCGAGTAGAGTCAAGTGTGATTTCAAGTGGTGGTGGGCAACTTTTAGAATTGTAATGAAGCGAGCGTCCAGAGGAAATTGAGCCTAGAGCTCTGATACCAATTTGTCACGCCCCGACCCAAAATCACCCGAATCATCGTCCTCGCAGGGGGCGTGATGCCGCACGAGCCTGGAGTTGTGCTCGTGCAAGGCAAGACGACAAGTTCTCAAATGGTTATCTTTTGATTCGATATTAATAACGAAAGAAAAACATAGTATACGAAACAATTCTCTTTATTGATATCCGAAACTGAGATTATAAAGGCTTTCGATAGCCTAACAATATATGCCAGATTGGCTACAACACTCAGGTTCTCTCTTGCCCATAAAGGATTTTACCGTTCCATACATCATGCCTTCTATATCTCGGCCGCATCAATCCTGTTGCATGTCCGAGCGTCAAGCGATCGCACGCTTCAATACGCTTCGGCATTTTTGAGCCTCAACGCGTTCAAGCAACGCTTCGCCGTGAGCCATCCATTCCCTGCACCCTGCATGAAGCTGGTGGGGGATCAGTACGTTCGTCCTCGCATGTACTGAAGCGAAGATCTTCTTTTCAAACCGACATTGTAATATTTATGTTGAATCATGCAACTTAGGTTATGATCTTGCTATGTTCTCCTTAGGGTCAATTTCATGGCATATTCGAAAACGTAAAGCATGTTATCATAGCAGCATGTTATCGAATTAAATAGGCAAGCAAACAAGCATTCTCGTGTTTTATTCATGGCTTACCAAGTCGATGCACTCGCCCTTGCACCGACGCAAGGTAAATACGCCCTATTCCATTCCTGTCATATTATATGTGCATCTCTAAGCAGGATCTATATGCGGGATGCATATGCGCCTACACTTTCAACCCATCGTTCTTTAGCTATATGAAGGTCGTTGGCGTATCCGCGCCGAAATGGACTAAAGGAGTTCCTTACTTCCCTTTCTCTCCTTTTTTTCTCAATATTTGATCGGGCTGCCGACGTTTAACGGGTGGATTGCGGTCCCTACACCGAAACGTTCCGCTGCATACCATCATTTGCGGCTTTTTCCATCGATAAGCAGAGCGCTACTCGCATTAAGGATGTACGCCTACAAAGATTATTCGAATCCCTCCGCTGCCAATCGGTTCCGGGGCGCTCCTCCGACACATAACCGTTTTGGAGGAAACACTCGTGCACGAGTTATTATCACATTTAATCTCGAGCACATCCCATTCGACCATGCAACGCCCTATCATTCAAGCAATCAAATTCAAACAACCAAACATAGTCTTGAGTCCGAGACTCAGACTTATCATCTCGCATTTCTTCTATTTAACTTTCTATGTTCTTTCGTTTCGTACTTTGTTTCGATGTTCGATGGCATTATGCCTCAACTCAATGTTCGTAAATCGAACGACCCGAAGGTCTCGAACACCTTTCGAGGCACCATGTCATAGCCGACAGTTCCGCCATATTCATGCCACAACTGTATTCTCTCACAACGAAGCCATCTTTTATTATCTCGTGCGCGTAGGCACATTTCGACATATTTATCATCTTTTCCCACGCGTCGTACACTTGGTGCACTCATCGAAGCCGTCTTTCATGTTTTATAACTTAGTGTATGATATCCGGGGATTGCGCGCTAGGGCGCTCGCCTATTGTCTTTCAATGTTCTAGCCTTCTAACTCGTACGCAAAGGCACGGTATGGTTCATGCACTAAGGCACTCGACGAGTACAGTTATCCAATGTTCTTGCGGCTTGTGCACCGAGGCGCTCGCCTTTGCGATATCCAATGTTCCATAGTGACTCGTGCACATGATGCACGTTTCATTTCAATTGTTCTAACTTAGTGTTCGACTCACACTACGATTTACCTTCCGATCGAACCACACCCGTGGCATCGATAGGTTAACTTTTAGCATACAATAATATATTTGACTTATCGAATGAAGGAGTAAAAAGAAGTCAATCCTCCCACCTTGAGTCGATATGCTTGTTGTTTCGCCGAGCCGATGTGGCTCGATTCTCTAACTTCGTTGCACGGCCACTCTCCTGACTTAGCCATTCGAGCACTTCGTGCTTCATTGAATCAAACGTCCGATTTGCCTTAGCGTGCCCAAGTCTCAGTCCGTCGCATGGCGACGATTAGATTTCGTGGACCCCTTACTAAATATGGCAAAAGATCGACCTCTAATATTTTTGCGTCAAAGTATAACCTGCACACGAAACCAACTAAAATCAATACTTGCATCGATTCGGACTTGCGCCATGGTCGATTCGATTTCTTAGAATCTTTGAGCCGATTCAACGCACTCATCCTTTGGGGCAACGCGGCGCTTCGCATCGATTCAACTCGATGCATTCTTTCGGGACAAGGCAACTCTTCGCATCGACTTAGTTTGATACGTTGCTCGGGACAACGTAACTCTCGTATCGATTCACATCGATACATTTGATTCGGTCAACGCGACTCGTTGAGTCAACGCTTCAGTGTAATGCGCCATGCGGAGCGAGGCATTACACCACCCGAGGCCACCCAATCCCACGCAGTTCCCCTGCGCGACCCCCTCTCGGCCGTCCGAGCCATTCCGCCGCCGTTGTTTCCGCGGCCACCGGTCGACCCCTTGTGGTAGCCTCCCGCTGTTGCTGTTTCTATTCGCAGTCTCCCCGCGAGCCTCGACCCGGCCGCCCGTGCCCAGATTCTCTGTCCGCAGCACTTTACGGGTTCCGATCCACTCCTTGTGGTCGTGTTCGTGCTATTCCAGCGCTGTCCGCGTGTTCTGGATTCGCAGGATTTTGATTTTTTTCCTAATTTTCATCTGAGAGCTCTAGTCGAGCATCCGAGGTATATTTTCGGTGTTCCTGTGTCCCTCCCTTTTAGTGTCGATGATGACACGGTCTTGATTCCGATATGGGACTCGATTGTTACATATTTTAGTTCTGATTTCTGAATCAGAATTAGTTCGTTGGATTTCTGATTTAATTTCGGACTTTATGCTGTGAATTTTGGTTTAGTATTTTGGTTCCTATTCGGGATTTGGATATGATGTTTCCGACTTTGAATTGGAATAGTCGGGTTGCTTCTGATTCGAGTTCGATATTTTCGAATTCTCGAATTGAATTCTATTGGAACTCAAATATAGGTGGCTTTTCTCTGTGGATTTCTTTATGGTATACATTTATGGTTTTGAGATAGATTTTAGTTGGGTTGGCATTATTCCTGGTTTGGGATATATTGGTTGTATTTTTCCATTATTGGGTTATCCCGATTACAAAGGAGATGCTGCCCGATTTTTCTAAAATATTTGAAAATCTTTCGGTTTATTTCTTGAGTTCAACTATAGTCATTTAACAGTTTGACTTTCGGATAATATTTTTGGGTACTAGCGTAATGCAAACGAAACCGGAACTTCCGGGCGTTGAGGCATGAGCTAGGATGCAACATGACATTTTAGACCAAGTCTGTGACTTATCATATTTTTTTATATTTTAAATTAAATTATTATTTTAGAACGTGTTACTGGACAATCATATTTTGGTGCAGGGCCTCGGCCTGCTGAATGGATCGCTTCCCGGCGTTCAGGGTTCACCAGTATATATTTATTTTATTCCATTAATTTATGTAAATAATTGTAAGGGCATAAGCCCAGCTCTTTATCTTTTTCTGTAGCTCTGTAATAGTGTAGAGTAGCTTTTAAATTATGGTTTTGTTGGTTTGTCGATAAACGCGTAAAATATCAAAAGTCATTATTTTGGATATAGAAAATTAATATCATTTTCTCACATTAAATAACTAGGAAAATTACAAGTTTGTTATTTAAACAAATTTACGTTCTTCTCATTTAAAGAAAAATATTAGTTTTATATATAATATTACAAAATACTAAGTTTTGCCAAATAATCAGAAAATACGATTTTTCAATAAATGTTAAATTGATTTTTCTTCGTAAATTAATAACTAGTAAATCACATCGATAAACGTGTTCTGGTAGAATTTGTAAATAACATAAAACTGAATTAGGACCAATTCTATAGATTGTAACTAGCACACCTAGATATGGTTTCCTCATTTATGCTAAGTCGGGATTCTCAATGTAGGATTTCGAGGACGAGACTGATTTTCTTTCCCGGAACTGACTCTTCAACCCAGTCATAAACAAAGGCAAGTACGGTTATGTTATTTAGCAATTTAATTAGTAATTGTTATCTTGTATGCTTAAACCACATTGCTAAACGGAACTCTCTCCTAGAGTTCAAATATTGATTGTGGAACTCTCTCCTAGAGTTCAAATATTGATTGTTATTAATTGTGGGGATATTGGGGGAGTAGTGTAGCGTCTATGACCAATACCCCTCATATTGCATATTGATTGTACGAGCTTACCCCTCTTACACACGGGGATAAGCCGTATCGTATCACTAGGATACTATTGTACAACCCAAGCCGGTCATAGTCGTTACCTATTCAAATCACATTGTTTTCAATTGTTGAAAAATTGCTGGAAAATATTGTTCAAGTATTTCAAATTGTTTAAAATTGCAAATTTCTATTATTATTTGAATTATTAGATATTCATAATTGTACTTGCTCCCTCCTGACTGGAGACCCAATATTTTTGGGTGGTTGTGACGATGAGGATCTGTTGTATTGTATCTCTACGGTCTAACTCTGGCCCCGCAGAACCTGGAACCCCAGAACCTTAGAGCTGGATTAGTACTTTACTTTGTTTCTTTTAGAACAGATGTAATAAATGAATGCTATTATTAATGTTGTTGTTTTCAGACTCATTTTCATTTAATAAAATATTTTCCGTTAGTTTCTGCATTTTGTGTTTCACTGCTTGATACAGCTTACTGCCGCCGTCTTACAACGGTGCAGGCTGGGCATGATCCGATTCGACCCAACAATTTGGGATCGGGTCGTGACATGTGTGTATATATAGATATATGTGTGTGTATGTATAGATAAATATACATGTATATGGATGTGTATATATATAGATATATCTGTGTATGTATAGATAAATATATTATTTATGTGTGTATGTGTATGTATATATAAATATATATATTATATTTGTGTATATGTGTATTTATATATAAATATATATATTATACATATGTATATGTGGGTATATATATGTATATATAGGTACATAGGTATTTATGTGCGTATATAGATATATACACTATTAGGAAGAAATTAAAGGAGATCCCAGCCCAAACTAGTCGTCCCACAGCAAAGCAGGCCCGAACCCAGCTATAGCCAACCGAGCAGAACCTAGCAGCATAGGCCCTGGCCAACAGGCCCGAGCCGATCCCAGTCACCACACAGCAGTATACATCCAACCCGAGGGATTGGGTATATATACGAATGTATTGTATATAGGTCGAGAGTTCGACATAGATGAAATTTGAAACCCTAAACCTCAAACCAGCGCAGCCATCCCCCGACCCTGGGTGGTCACTCGCCACCAGCGCCGCCGCCGTGCACGGCTAGAGTCGGCAGGACAAGCCGCACGCGCAACACAGTGGAAGGCGACAGCAGCAGCAGTACGTTATGGGAGCGACTTCGAGGAACGTTATCTTCCTGATCGCTTAATGAAATTCAATTCCATAAAATTCTACGAATAGCCCTTATGACCCTCTTAAAATCCCAACAAGTAGATTTGAATATAGTCGCATGACCAGTCTGAAAAATAAATGCAAAGTCGTGGAAAAATACTGTTCTCGACGGTTCGAAGAACAATTGACGAACCTGTTTTGGAAGACGATTACTGGTCGAATCATCGACTAAGGTAGGAAACTACCTGAACCATTATTGAAAACAACATGTAGGGCTTCATAACCTAATTTGTAGTTACGAATTTTATCAACTTTGTGCAAAGAAATCAGTTTTCAAAGTTCGACAAAAATAGGTTTAAAAACAGTTTTCAAAATTATAAAACCCTTCGATACGACATGCGTCCCGCCAATCCGGGCGACGTGATCACGAACCGAAAGCATAAAAAGGTGCGTAACGGCTTCGTGGACGTGTGAGCTTTGACGGAATTCAAATTGGTCACGTGTGCGCGACGAATTTGATACGTATCCATCAAAATTTACCGTATCGACCTCTGTGCAAATTTCCTAATTACTTTGTGCACGTTCATTAGATCGAGACGAAACTTGCGCCAACAGGACCGTATCGTTTTTCTGGTCCTGTATGCCAAGTTTGGTCCAATTCTGAGACAGTTGATTGGATCACCATTTTGCGGGCCCTACGGTCCGATTCAACGGGCAATTTTATGCACGGTCCACCGAAATCCAAAATTGGACATACCGTTGGGTTCGTATCATCAAAACGAATTCGTAGACATATAGTTTGACGACTTTAGAGACCTTTGGCTCTGGCACACTTTTCGGTGCAAAACGGGTCAAACGGCGGACACCGTTTTGGTCCGAAATAACCGTTTTGCCCCTGTGTCCAGAATTGGACTTAAGGACGGGCAATCCTAGATAATTTGACTATTCTAAAAATGTTGGCAATGTCGGTTTCAACTTTCGGAGACGGTTGTGAGATTTGGACTTATTGGCTTACCAGTTGACAGTTTATTGATGGTTCTTTATGCAAACTCCAGGCAAGTATACCTTGCCTTCCTCTACAGTTTTATTTACATGCATTGTATTTCATTTCTTAGTTTTGATTATTTATGGAGATGTGCTTTTCGTATTATATTATTTTGAGTTATTTTTACTGCATATAGCCGTGTTCATGTTTGGTCTTGTGGTTCACACTTGGAGTTTCTCGTCAGTACCTTGCTTGAGTCGTGTCAGAGAACGAGTACATGTAATTGAACTGCTAAATCCTTGATATTGTTTCCTTGGCACCAGAGAGTCTACACTCAGAACGAGGGTGTTTTTCTTGATCTGTTTACATCCGTGAGTCCACACTCGGGACGAGGATGTCGATTATTTGCACCAGAGAGACCACACTCGGGACGAGGGTGTTGACTTGACTTGACTTGCACCAGAGAGTCCACATTCGGGACGAGGGTGTTTACATCAGAGAGTCCATACTCGGGACGACGATGTAGTACTTGTACCAGAGAGTCCACACTCGGGACGAGGGTGCCTTGCCGTGAACTAACTGTCACGCCCCGATTCCGTAGAATCGATAGTCGTCCCCCGGGCGTGATGCCGTGCGAGCCTAAATTGCGATCGCACAAGGCATAGTCATAAGGTTATCCGAAACACAACATCAAATTAGAGTACGTAGAGAAATTGAATGGCACATTTGAAGTAGAAATAGACTTTTTCATTGATAATAGAAACTTTACATGGACTTCTTTACAATCATTGCCGCACGGGCTACAATATGACTCGACTTACAAAATAAACGCCGATGAGATAGTCGTTCCATACATTACATCCATTTTTACAAGCAAAAACTATTACTCTTTCCACCTGGGATTGAGGAAAGCCGAGCCGCCATCTATTCTTTTGGACTGAGTGCGGGTCTTCTTCAAAAGGAATCTAGAACAAGCCTTTACACGGACGAGGCTTCAAAAGTGTCTACGTCGCCTTGAGATTTTAGGTGGCACGCCCTTCGTGGTTCGGGGTACCTGCGTGGAGAGCGAGGATCAGTACATTACACTTTGTACTGGTGCTTGGCAAGTTAAGTTCCAAGCTCTCATTTGGTTGATGAGTTCATATGACTTAGAGTATGAATGTTTCTAACCATCCTAATGAATTTCAGACAAGCATATGACAAGCATAGTAAAATTTTACGTTGAAACTTAACCCCGGCGGGCCGCGCCGCGCCTTATGAAACTTACCATGTTCTTCCCTGTCAATTGTTATCATTTACATATCAAGTGCAATATTGCGTGTGATTGGCCACTGGCATGACAAGCCATCCTGGACTATAGCTTTTGTTAGCCGGGGCCCTTGCAGCACAAGTAGCGAGCCCCGCTGCAAGTCCCCGCTTAACCCGTGCTATCATCCAGCACAGCTATACCGTGTTTCCTCCTAGGCCGAGTCGGTCCCGTGGCCGCGGGTTGTCGCTCGAGGAAACTCTCCCTTGTCGACAAGTTGTCCAATGACCGAGTTAAGACATTATTCAGTTGTTAAGGTATTGCCTACGTTCACTTTGAATCTTGACCATTTTACCGTGCCCGTGCCTCTGCATTCAATCTTTCCTCCACAACAACACTATCGATTTACTTAAGAAGGGGTCGAGAAGAGAAGGGTCAGCCACTCACCTTGAGTTTACTTCGGCGAGAGAACTTGTTGGTCGTGCTAGACGTCGCCTACGCGATTACCTGAAATCGCACAAGCAACCGATTAGAACACTGTATTATTCAAGGAGTTTGATAGGAAATGCGAGTTCGAAATGCAAGCCATGAAAACCATCGAAAACATTCACGAAAACGCATTCAGAAAACAAAGCCAAAACCAACGCAAGCGGCGTGAAAAGCAGAGCAACGGGAGGTCTCTTCCGACTCAGCCGCAGAGTCAATCCTCGAGGCGCAACCCGCTGAATATGGGACTTGGTTCCGAAGAAGACATTCCATAATGAGGAATGGATCTTAATTCAACCGTTCCCGTTCGATCGACTCGGTCGATCTCGACCTATCGGTCCCGACCGAATCGATAGCCACAGTGTTCCTTTCTCGCTCACCCCGTGGACATAGTACGGGGCACGATGTAGGGACGGGGCACTACACCATAACCAACTAAGAAAAAATTTCGTCCTTGAAACTTAAAATAGAACCTACCTCTACGAGAACAATGAAGGAAACTTTTACTTCATTTCTGACTCAAGCTCCCATGTCGACTCTTCGACCGAGTGGTTCCTCCAGAGGACGCGGACGAGGGGAATAGCACGGTTGCAGAGAAGTTTATCCTTGCGCTCCAAGATTTGTACCGGCTCTTAGACATGTGACAAGTCCGCCTTCAGGTCCAGCTTACCCAAATCCACAACATGGCTCGGATCATGTACGTACTTCCGTAATTGCGATATATGGAAGACGTCATGTACCTCTGACAACGCAGGCGGCAAGGCAATTTGGTAAGCAACCGGGGCGACTCGCTTCAATATTTCGAACGGGCCGACAAATCTTGGGCTCAATTTCCCCTTCGCACCGAACCTGGAAACTCCACGCATAGGCATCACCTTCAGGAATACATGGTCGCCTTCCGAGAACTCGAGGGGGCGTCGGTGCGTGTCGGCATAGCTTTTCTGCCGGCTTTGTGCTATCTTCAATCTTTCTCGTATCAACTTGACCTTCTGCACAGTCTGCTCCACCAGCTCCGGATCAAGTATCTGCCGTTCTCCGACTTCATCCCAGCAAATGGGCGATCTACACTTCCGGCCGTACAAAGCTTCATACGGCGCCATTTGGATGCTGGATTGATAGCTGTTGTTGTATGCAAACTCGGCTAGCGGTAGATGGACGTCCCAACTTGACTTTAAGTCGATCGCACAGAGTCGTAACATGTCTTCGAGAATTGGGTTCACCCGCTCTGTTTGGCCGTCAGTCTGAGGATGATAAGCTGAGCTGAACTTCAACTTGGTCCCCAGTGCTGAATATAGACTACTCCAGAAGCGCGCTACGAACCGTCCATCCCGATCCGAGACGATAGAAACTGGGACCCCGTACAGCCGGACTATTTCATCAAGGTATATCTGAGCAAGGCGGTCGATGCTCCAAGTAACTTTGATGGCGATAAAGTGCGCTGACTTGGTTAGTCGATCGACGATGACCCAGACGGCATCATTTCCCCGCGGCGTCCTCGGCAAGCCAACAACGAAGTCCATAGTGATGTGATCCCACTTCCACTCTGGAATAGCAAGGTTCTGCATCTCCCCGCCCGGTCGCTGGTGCTAGGCTTTGACTTGCTGACAGGCCATACATTTTGACACAAAGAGCGCTACGTCCCTCTTCATGCCGTGCCACCAAAAGACAACGCGGAGGTCCTTATACATCTTGGTGCTGCCAGGATGCAAAGAATATTTTGCATAATGTGCCTCCGTCATTATCTCCTTTCTAAGTTCTGCGTCGTCCGGTACGCATAGCCGTCCCTTCACGGGCAACACTCCCGACTCGTCCTCTGCAAAGTCGGACGCTTTTCCTGTCAATATCAGCTTCCGCATCTTCTCCAGGTATGGGTCATCCTTCTGTGCAGACTTGATCCTCTCCAGTAGGCTCGGTTCCACCCGCAGTTGCGCCAGTTTCACGTCTCTGAAACGAACTCGAAGCTCGATGCCCATTCCTTCCAAGTCACGCAGCAGTCGATCGTTGATGCATAATGAAGCTAAGTACTTTCGGCTCAGCGCATCCGCTACCACATTTCCCTTGCCCGGCGTGTAGTCGATCGATAAGTCATAGTCTTTGATTAGTTCGAGCCATCGCCTCTGACGCAAATTCAGTTCTTTCTGGGTGAAGAGATACTTGAGGCTTTTGTGGTCCGTATAAATCCTGTACGCCACGCCATAGAGATAGTGACGCCACAGCTTCAATGCGAACACAATCGCCGCTAGTTCTAGGTCGTGCGTGGGGTAGTTCTTCTCGTGCGGCTTCAACTGCCGGGAAGCAAAAGATATCACCTTATCCCGCTGCATGAGCACACACCCCAAGCCCTGGCCAGAAGCATCGCTGAAGATTTGAAGTCCCTCCGTCCCTTCAGGAAGAGCAAGTATCGGGACCGAAACGAGCCGTTGTTTGAGCTCCTGGAAGGAAGCTTCACAGTCGTCTGACCACTTGAATGCGACTCCTTTCTGGGTGAGACGAGTCAACGGCGATGCGATATTGGCGAAGTCCTTCACGAAGCGTCGGTAGTATCCCGCCAAGCCTAGGAAGCTTCGAATTTTGCTAACTGATGCGGGCCGTTTCCAATCAGCAACTGCCTCGACTTTCTTCGGATCGACTGCGATGCCCGCGGCGGGGATGATGTGCCCAAGGAATAAGACGCTGTTTAGCCAGAATTCACACTTGCTCATCTTTGCGTACAACTGATTCTCTCGAAGGGTTTGGAGTACCGTCCGCAGAAGCTCTGCATGTTGCGCTCGATCCTTCGAGTAGACGAGGATGTCGTCGATGAAGACTACTATGAACTTGTCAACGAACGGACGGAACACCCGATTCATTAGATCCATGAAGACGGCAGGGGCATTTGTCAGACCGAACGGCATTACCAAGAACTCGTAGTGGCCATAACGAGTGTGGAAGGCAGACTTCGGCACGTCATTTGGCTTGACTTTGAGTTGGTGATAACCCGATCGCAGATCGATCTTCGAAAACACGGTTGCACCTTGGAGCTGGTCGAACAAGTCGTCGATACGGGGCAGGGGGTATTTGTTTCGGACGGTGGCTTTATTCAATTCCCGATAGTCGATGCAGAGCCGCATCGATCCATCCTTCTTCTTCACGAATAGCACGGGCGCACCCCACGGCGAGACACTCAGACGAATAAACCCTCTGTCGAGCAATTCCTGAAGTCGTGCCTTCAATTCTTTCAATTCTGCAGGGGCCATTCTGTACGAGACTTTCGAGATCGGCCGGGTGTCGGGGAATGTGTCGATGGTGAACTCTATTTCTCGATCGGGAGGCATGCCGGGTAGCTCGTCCGAAAACACGTCTGGAAATTCTGCCACAATGTCGGTCTCTCCCACGTTTGCACCATCCTGTCGTATGTCTCGAACGGAAGCTAGGTAGCCTTTGCACCCGGAATGCAACATCCGTCGAGCAGATATTGCGGAGATCACCATGCAGGTCGGCGACGCCTCACCACACGAGTAGCAGAATTCAGGCACTCCCGGTATACGGAATGTGACCTTCTTTTCAGCATAGTCTATGGTTGCGTTGCACGGACCGAGCCAATCCATGCCCAGTATGATGTCGAAGTCCTTCATATCTAGAACTATCGCATCAAGACCGATCTTTTGATCGCCGATACAGATAATCCCGCCGGCGCAGGCTAAGTTTGTGAGAATTGGTACGCCCGAAGGTGTGCTTACGCTAAGGTCGAGATCTAATGATATTACAGGAAATTTGTGCTCGGCAGCGAAGTCCGCCGATATGAAAGTATGCGAGGCGCCTGAATCAAATAACACACGAGCAGGTACATTATTAAAATTTAATATACCTGTCACAATAGTGTCGGAAGTATACGCCTCGTCTCGAGTCATGGCAAAGACACGCCCCTGTGCATTAGGGCGTCGGGCTTGGTTGTCGGGTTGAGTGGGCTGAGGGGGTCGGGGCGTCTGTCCTCGATTCTCTTGACGGTGTTGTTGTGGTGGCGCATTAGGATGATTTGGTTTCCGAACCGGGCATTCTTGGAATTGGTGCCCCCTTTGTCCGCAAAAGAAACATCCTCTTCGTGAACACGACAATCGTTGGAATGGTAGCCAGGGTTGTGAAATTTGCTGCAAGGAATCGGAGGGGTTCGCCCTCTGTTGCTGCCGTTATTTGGACGCTTTGACGCGTAGTTGTTTCCTCCCGTATAGCTAGGACGTTTGTGATTGGAGTGGCGCACAACGTCGTCAGCACTGGAAGGATGCAGGTTGTCACGCCCCGATCCCGGAGGATCGAAAACTAGCCACTGGGCGTGATGCCGTACAAGTCTAGATTGCACTTGCACAAGGCAAAACCATTACAGTTCCTGGTATTTCTCAGAAAATATCGACAACACAGCAAAACCAGGCAGATAAATTGAAGTTACACAAAATATGAAGAAATGTATCTCTTTATTGATATTCAAATTGGATTACAGGACTTGCAGCGAAATACAGAGTTTACAACTGATTACAAGACTTTGAATAGCCAACTGAATGTATACACTTGCCCTTTGGGCTACAACTGAATATACCGACTTCTTTACATTGAACTTGCCAATATGGCTACAATCTCACTTGTACAACTGAGTTCCACTGTTCCATACATTATGTCCCGTATAGCAGAAGACATCATCTTGAAAGAAGAGCTTCTGCACACCCATCCGATTCATCGATGCCACGCACTGATTCATAGGATTTCCCCCAAGCAAACACCTGTAATATTGCCCACAACGTGGGTCAGTACATCATCAATGTACTGGCGAGCGGTGCTGGCCCAACTCACCTAAGAAGACAACACTAAGTAATCATGTTACAGAACATTATTAACAGTGGTCTTTCTTGTTGCCTTAGGGTCAATTTCATATTATAGCCGACAAGAAGTAAAACATGCAAATCTCATAGCCAACATAATTTAAAGCATACTGTTATCACCCTTTGGTGATTCTTACCCATGGTCGTATAGCCATCCCTGTATATTTATAATACTTACTCTTCTTGCACAAGACATTGTTAGGAACAATATCATGATTCAATATAAATATCACCGTTCAGGTGATTCTTACCAACAGCCGACATCCTTCCCTGTATTTGAGTAATAACTTACTCTGCCTGCATAAGACATCATTAGCACCAGACATATCTATATGAAGGTCACTGGCGACACACCATCTTGGACGGTCTTACAGGTATACGGCGCCCTTGCAGTGCAGGTAGCTAGCCCCACTACAAGTCCCGTATACCGTGCTACTACTTCAGCACGTGCTACTACTTCAGCACTGGTTTCTCCCAGGACGAACCGGGTTCCATGGCCCAGGAATACCGTTCGAGAAACCACCTTGTCGACAAGTTGTCCATGACCATGCAACTATATGCAACTTATCTAAGAAGAAAACATATAATGCATGATAAGAAAAACTAAGTAATTCAGCCACCATTCTCATTCATATTGCTATCTAGCAATCTTGTCTTGATCCATTACTCACATTATCATCTGCCCAATCCAGGTCTTGGCGTAATCAACATTCTACATCGGCGACAGGATAATAGAATGTTGTTACCCAATGCCTTGCCACATCTTTGATACCATACATCTTTCTAACCAACTCAGTGTACTCACCGCCCAAATTCCTGGGACTTAGCATCTGTTTAGCATGCATTCATTCAAATGCAATTCAAGCATACTCACTACCCAGTTCTTGGGTCTTAACATCTGTTTTACCATCTATTCATTGAACCAAAGCTCGATATACTCACCGCCCAAGTATTTGGGACTTTGCCTTCACCTGTCATGTAATTCATCGCAACAGCATACAAGCATACAATTCATCTAGCCACAACAGTTTATGTTCAGGTAATTATTATCTTTCATTATCTTTCCAAATTTCATGCAAGGTGTTATTGAGCACACAATAAGAAACAAAGCACACTATCCTTTATTTTAAGCATGAAGCTAAAGGATCTTTGAAGGGTTCAACACTACTCACATTCATAGGACGATTCCTGCTACGATCGCATAGCCTTCCAAGCAATTCTTTGTATATTCCCAAGTCCAATAAGGCTTCATCGAACCAACCATCCATCATAAGGCATCTTGCGGGTCGGGGCGCTACAATATATACCACCCAGAAAAAGTTTCGTCCTCGAAACTTAAAACAAAACTCATCCCCAAAACTTCAACCAACATTTCATGAAACTCCTCAACGATCAACTGCACTATTTAATATTTCTCTGCAATCTCTCGATTGATTTCAAGTAATGTATCATCTCGATACAGCATCCCAATTGATTTAACATAGTTTACCATCTTTTTGATCTTTCCTCCAACACTCGTGCAAATCCTTAGCACATGATAATCCTTCCCGTGGCTTCGTTTGAATTCTGCATATCACTTAGTTGGAATCATACACATATTTTAGGCGTCTCCGAAATACATGCACCTCAGCCAAGTTCAGTGATAGAGAAACCAACGAGCTACAGTGTACCTTCCTTTCCCGAACATCAGTAATTCTTTTTGAGCATCTCGTATAATCCCACTTGTTTATTCAATATTCCAACCAACTAATAACACAATAGATGTTGCCAATTCCAACTAGATAACTATTCCACAATCGATCCCAACATTATCCAAAGTATTCCGACTTAGATGTATCAAGTATTCCTTTCAAGTTCATTGTCATCCATGTCACCAACGTTGATAAATCCTATTGCCACATTTCATTTTAATACCCCAATTCTCATCGGTCAAATCTTGTACTCATCATCGTTTGCATCCATACTCTTTGTTTGCAACTTGTAAATTTTCTCGATCATGATCCATCCATCAAATTGTACCATCATTCTATTCTAGTAACATTTTTCGTTGTACTCCAACATTTTCTCGTATTGATCAAGCCAACATATTATCCTCTCGCATAAGCAACTCTTATATCCCAGCAACATTATCCTGAGGGTCATTCCTATTCACATTCACTCTCGCTGATCTCGGCCACATGTACTATCCAATTCCGTCGTTACACTTATCCTCGATTTTGATCCGATCAATGAAATTATCCCAACCGTCCCAAAGCACTACCATCAATCTTCGCACCTTAATATAAATCAACCAAATCCAGCCAGCTTAGCAATTCCCAACATTCCAACAAGGCAACCAAATTTCCGAAATCAACATGATCCGCCATCCCATCCAATATTGTAACATCAAAATTTCCCAATATCTATTCCATTCCGAAGCCTACCTTCCAACACATCTTACTCAATCCGACTATACTCACGCAACAACAATAGGGACATCCTACGGTTTTCCAACAGTCAACTTAGCATACAGTCCAGTCTCTATGGTCAGCTAATCTAAGCTAAATCAGACATTCAACTAACACATGTGAGATGGATAGCTATCAGGGACATACTTATCTCTTATCTTAGAGGCATCTAATTCTCATCATAGGGCAACTCTATGGTCTGACCAACTTAGGGACATGGGACACCACCCCAATCTTATGAACTTATTCCCAACACGGACAACTGAAGCACTTAGCCAACCAATCTGAAACTTAAGCAACCAACAAACATTCTAGGCAACCAGCCAACAATCTAGGCAACCAGCCGACATTCTAGGGTCAAGTCTTTCTACCCGTACTCATACGCGGGCCATACCCAACGAAGTCTCATTCTAGACTTACCCGCAACCGATAAAATCTATCCGACAATTCTATCCAACAATTCTATCCCACAACTCTATGGGTCAATCTCGAAGCTATCATATAAAACTTATCAATGGAATATCCAAACTTTCAATTTTCATTTGCATCGACATAGCATCACTTGTTCAATCCAATTTGTGTCCTCATATCGTATTCAAATTGTTTATTCAATCGGGTCAACTATTCTGAGTCATCATCTGATATTGCTATCTCAATAGTTTATCACTTATGATCTCTTTCCTACGGTCTCTTTGCGACATATTCGTTTCCCACATTTTTAGATCATCGATACGGTCCGTACTCTCTTAACCAACAAAATAAGGCAGCTACATAATCATATATCTTTCGAGGCATCATTTATAAATTTTCTAGCACCAACACGGTCATCTCTTGGCAATTCACGTTAACCATCAATATTCATTTTGTATCATCTCCTTGTGATTCCATAAGAAGATTTACTATTCATGCACCGATCCTATCTCTATAGCACAAATCATCTAGCATTCGTACTTCGATCATCCAATTGAATATGACATAACTTAATTAGCCAAGTCATAATCTCACGATTTTATATTCCACCAACTTGTTATTCATGCGACAACATCATCCACCGACATGGTCTATTACATATCGCTGCAATTCGATACTTATTTGTATCCCAGCCATTCTACTCCCATAAGGTACATCTATTCTTTCGTGTATCAAGGGACAAGTCTCATTCTCTATGCCTCAAAATAGTCAAGGGTCATAACTTGTTAATTCGGGACACATCAATTTTTTCAAGCATACTGCACAACGTGCTAAGATCATCTATTCCTCAATCTCATTCTCAATCTTTTCGGTCGTTGATGCAACTCTCTGCATCTTCTAAATCATTTGCCACATCCCGATAAGTGCCTATCATTGCCATCAATTCTGCCGATGTCCAACATGAAATTTCTTTCACTCAATTCCAACATCGTTCAATATTCGGTCCATAGTTGTTCTCGCAAAATCTTTCGATAGCAACACTACACCATCATTACCAAGCCTACAATCCCTTTTACCCAACTGATCCAAGTCTTCGCCTGAATCTAAAATTTATTTCATTCCCAACCAAGGCATTCATTTCATATTCTCATTTCTCTTATTACCCAACATAACGCTAACCGACACGGTCTAGCGATGGTTCATCTGAACACATCAAAATCTCCCAACGGGTCATCCGAACTTAATCATCAGGGACATTTCTAGCCGTCATGTATCAATCGTAAGCTCAGCTACGATTCGATACCACCCAATACCTTATAGGTAAAGCAATCACAAAATCATAAACACATCAAGGGTCAAGGGACATCTTATCACGACGAGGGTATATGCAATATACCACTTAGAGTTCAAGCCATTCTCAACATAATATTCCCTCGCATCAGACCAACATCCAATCTGGACTATCCATCCTGCAGTGGTTATGCTGACCACAAATATCGACTCAAGATTATGTCGATTCCCATTTACTAAAATCTATGCACATTCAGTTCCAACATACCAAGCCATCACCCACTGTCGATTGCTGCATAACAATCGACTCCATGAATCCCACACATAAGACATCCAGCATACATCACAAACTTATTATCACATCGCATCATTGTTATTCTTTTTGGTATCTTTTAGAAATTCAACAAAGCACACATATCATAGCCCATATATTTAGACTTATTGTATGGAACACCCAGTGAGAGGTTAAAATGATCAACGGACTTTTAATCAAGGGAACAACATAAAATAGTTTGGAAGCAACACGGAATAATCGCAGAAGCACTATGAATCATCATAGAGGCAACTTTGATTTCATCGCGGAAGCAACTTTGAGTATTCGCGGAAGCAACTTTGATTCACCGCAGAAGCAACTTTGAATAATCGTGGAAGCAATCTTTGAATCATCGCGGAAGCAGCTTAGAATCATCTTAGTAGCAACATTGATTTGAAGCAAATCGAATAAGAATCCAAGGAAGTAAAGCCGTGCTCTGATACCATTCTGTCACGCCCCGATCCCGGAGGATCGAAAACTAGCCACTGGGTGTGATGCCGTACAAGTCTAGATTGCACTTGCACAAGGCAAAACCATTACAGTTCCTGGTATTTCTCAGAAAATATCGACAATAAATTAAAGTTACACAAAATATGAAGAAATGTATCTCTTTATTGATATTCAAATTGGATTACAGGGCTTGCAGCGGAATACAGAGTTTACAACTGATTACAAGACTTTGAATAGCCAACTGAATGTATACACTTGCCCTTTGGGCTACAACTGAATATACCGACTTCTTTACATTGAACTTGCCAATATGGCTACAATTTCACTGGTACAACTGAGTTCCACTGTTCCATACATTATGTCCCGTATAGCAGAAGACATCATCTTGAAAGAAGAGCTTCTGCACACCCATCCGATTCATCGATGCCACGCACTGATTCATAGGATTTCCCCCAAGCAAACACCTGTAATATTGCCCACAACGTGGGTCAGTACATCATCAATGTACTGGCGAGCGGTGCTGGCCCAACTCACCTAAGAAGACAACACTAAGTAATCATGTTACAGAACATTATTAACAGTGGTCTTTCTTGTTGCCTTAGGGTCAATTTCATATTATAGCCGACAAGAAGTAAAACATGCAAATCTTATAGCCAACATAATTTAAAGCATACTGTTATCACCCTTTGGTGATTCTTACCCATGGTCGTATAGCCATCCCTGTACATTTATAATACTTACTCTGCCTGCACAAGATATTGTTAGGAACAATATCATGATTCAATATAAATATCACCGTTCAGGTAATTCTTACCAACAGCCGACAACCTTCCCTGTATTTGAGTAATAACTTACTCTGCCTGCATAAGACATCATTAGCACCAGACCTATCTATATGAAGGTCACTGGCGACACGCCATCTTGGACGGTCTTACAGGTATACGGCGCCCTTGCAGTGCAGGTAGCTAGCCCCACTACAAGTCCCGTATACCGTGCTACTACTTCAGCACAGGTTTCCCCCAGGACGAACCGGGTTCCATGGCCCAGGAATACCGTTCGAGAAACCACCTTGTCGACAAGTTGTCCATGACCATGCAACTATATGCAACTTATCTAAGAAGAAAACATATAATACATGATAAGAAAAACTAAGTAATTCAGCCACCATTCTCATTCATATTGCTATCTAGCAATCTTGCCTTGATCCATTGCTCACATTATCATCTGCCCAATCCAGGTCTTGGCGTAATCAACATTCTACATCGGCGACAGGATAATAGAATATTGTTACCCAATGCCTTGCCACATCTTTGATACCATACATCTTTCCAACCAACTCAGTGTACTTACCGCCAAAATTCCTGGGACTTAGCATCTGTTTAGTATGCATTCATTCAAATGCAATTCAAGCATACTCACTGCCCAGTTCTTGGGTCTTAACATCTGTTTTGCCATCTATTCATTGAGCCAAAGCTCGATATACTCACCGCCCAAGTATTTGGGACTTTGCCTTCACCTGTCATGTAATTCATTACAACAACATACAAGCATACAATTCATCTAGCCACAACAGTTTATGTTCAGGTGATTATTATCTTTCATTATCTTTCCAAATTCCATGCAAGGTGTTATTGAGCAACACAATAAGAAACAAAGCACACTATCCTTTATTTTAAGCGTGAAGCTAAAGGATCTTTGAAGGGTTCAACACTACTCACATTCATAGGACGATTCCTGCTACGATCGCATAGCCTTCCAAGCAATTCTTTGTATATTCCCAAGTCCAATAAGGCTTCATCGAACCAACCATCCATCATAAGGCATCTTGCGGGTCGGGGCGCTACACAGGTTCTCAATGCGGAGGGCGTGATTCAGAGCCTCGCCCATGGTCTTGTACTCCGGGACCCCGACATGCGCACCGATAGAGTGTCGTAGACCCACTTCGAACTGTCGCACACGGTACTCTTCAGTAGGCAGAAACTGGCCAGCAAATTTAGACAACTTGTTAAATTCTGCAACGTACTGTTCCACTGTCCTGTTCCCTTGCTTCAACTGCATGAATTCATTCTCCTTCGCTTGACGAATGGCTGACGGAAGGTACTGCACTTCAAAAGCTTTGCGGAATGTGGCCCAAGAGATCGGCGTGGTGTTATTGTCCGGTCGGATCGCTCGCTTGCGCACGGCCCACCAGTCGTGCGCGTTCAACCGTAGTTGAAGTTGTGCGCAGGCGACTTGCTTGGATTCTTCAATGCCGAGTAGCTCGAAGTGATCTTCCAGCTCTTCCAACCAGTCGATTGCAATGGAGGGACCCTCGGTGCCGCTGAAGGAGGCGCGGCACGCCTTCTTGAATTCTGACACTTCAAAGTTGTACTTTTTCGGTGTCGCTGGTTGACGCTCGGGCTCCGTCATGTCGACTTCAATGGGTTGGATCGTCGGCTCGGTGGCAGCAGGTGCGGTGACGGTAGGCGCAGTCGCAGAATTTCCGTTGGCCGCCATTGTCTGGACGATCTGCTGCAGGGTATCTAGCTGCTTTTGCTGAAGCTTGGCATGTGCATCAAAGCGAGCTTCGAAGCGAGCTTCGAACTGGGCCTGTCGTTCCTCTACTTGTTGATGTCGGTTCTCGGACTGGTTTCGCTGCGCCTCCATCATGCGCAACATCCTTTCGATGGTATCGTTAGAAGGTCCGGCCCGCGGATGATGCGAACTGCCAGAGCCGCTTGAGGCGCTCTGTTCTTGTTCGGCCGTGGGTTCCGTCACTTCTGCGATACGAAGGCAAACGCATCAGTCACAAATTATTACGGACTCATTATATGGAACAACTTATCTCATCGATGCGAGGTCAAAGGTTTTGGAACTCTAGACGCGAGGCCAAAGGATGTAAAGCCGTGCTCTGATACCATTATGTCACGCCCCGATTCCGTAGAATCGATAGTCGTCCCCCGGGCGTGATGACGTGTAAACCTAAATTGCGATCGCACAAGGCATAGTCATAAGGTTATCCGAAACACAACATCAAATTAGAGTACGCAGAGAAATTGAATGACACATTTGAAGTAGAAATAGACTTTTTCATTGATAATAGAAACTTTACATGGACTTCTTTACAATCATTGCCGCGCGGGCTACAACATGACTCGACTTACAAAATGAACGCCGATGAGATAGTCGTTCCATACATTACATCCTTTTTTACAAGCAAAAAATATTACGCTTTCCACCTGGGATTGAGGAAAGCCGAGTCGCCATCTATTCTTTTGGACTGAGTGCGGGTCTTCTTCAAAAGGAATCCAGAACAAGCCTTTACACGGACGAGGCTTCAAAAGTGTCCACGCCGCCTTGAGATTTTAGGTGGCACGCCCTTCGTGGTTCGGGGTACCTGCGTGGAGAGCGAGGATCAGTATATTACACTTTGTACTGGTGTGTGGCAAGTTAAGTTCCAAGCTCTCATTTGGTTGATGAGTTCATATGACTTAGAGTATGAATGTTTCTAACCATCCTAATGAATTTCAGACAAGCATATGACAAGCATAGTAAAATTTTACGTTAAAACTTACCTCCGGCGGGCCGCGCCGCGCCTTATGAAACTTACCATGTTCTTCCCTGTCAATTGTTATCATTTACATATCAAGTGCAATATTGCGTGTGATTGGCCACTGGCATGACAAGCCATCCTGGACTATAGCTTTTGTTAGCCGGGGCCCTTGCAGCGCAAGTAGCGAGCCCCGCTGCAAGTCCCCGCTTAACCCGTGTTATCATCCAGCACAGCTATACCGTGTTTCCTCCTAGGCCGAGTCGGTCCCGTGGCCGCGGGTTATCGCTCGAGGAAACTCTCCCTTGTCGACAAGTTGTCCAATGACCGAGTTAAGACATTATTCAGTTGTTAAGGTATTGCCTACGTTCACTTTGAATCTTGACCATTTTACCGTGCCCGTGCCTCTGCATTCAATCTTTCCTCCACAACAACACTATCGATTTACTTAAGAAGGGGTCGAGAAGAGAAGGGTCAGCCACTCACCTTGAGTTTACTTCGACGAGAGAACTTGTTGGTCGCGCTAGACGTCGCCTACACGATTACATGAAATTGTACAAGCAACCGATTAGAACACTGTATTATTCAAGGAGTTCGATAGGAAATGCGAGTTCAAAATGCAAGCCATGAAAACCATCGAAAATATTCACGAAAACGCATTCAGAAAACAAAGCCAAAACCAACGCAAGCGACGTGAAAAGCAGAGCAACGGGAGGTCTCTCCCGACTCAGCCACTGAGTCAATCCTCGAGGCGTAACCCGCTGAATATGGGACTTGGTTCCGAAGAAGACATTCCATAACGAGGAATGGATCTTAATTCAACCGTTCCCGTTCGATCGACTCGGTCGATCTCGACCTATCGGTCCCGACCGAATCGATAGCCACAGTGTTCCTTTCTCGTGCACCCCGTGAACATAGTACGGGGCACGATGTAGGGACGGGGCACTACACTAACCAGAGAGTTCACACTCGGGACGAGGGTTAGTACTAACCAGAGAGTCCATACTCGGGACGAGGGTTAGTGCTTAGTTCAAACCCGTGAGTCCACACTCGGGATAAGGGTTTGGTTCTTCCATTGATCTCGTGTTCATTGTTTACTCGGCAGTTCATTTATGTGTAGTTGTTCTAGTATTCGTGTTCGTGTTCGTGTTCGTGGTCATTTGTCGTGTTCCTATTTTCTTGTTTATCTTCTGGTGCATGATAAAACTGTTAGATAGGCATGTATATTAATTATCTTGCTATGTTCTCTGAGGACCTGATGATCTCTTCAGGTTTAGCGATTGCATGGAGTTAGTTAGTAGTTCTGGATGGCGGAGGATTTGCGATTCTTGTGGGATTCAGGTATCATTATTACGTTTGTTATCCTTTCGTGCTTTACATTCCTTATCACGAGTTATCCTGTTTATTGATTCACTTTAGAGACTCTAGTTATATTCTTTGAGACTTATCGGACAGTTATGCTAGTGGGCTGCAGACCACGACCCATAGTGTTCATTCATGTTTTGTATACTTATTGTAGATTTGAGATATAGATTTGTTTGCCATGATTTGGCAGTATACCATAGTCGTGACAGCATTTACGTATTCGAGTCGGATTGGAGTCTGCTCGATATGTAGTTGGCTTGCTCACGTGCTTGCATCCGAAAAGCGGGTACGGGTCATGACACTAGGAGTTATAGCATTTCTATGTTGCTCTGGGTACTAAAAACGTGGATAAAAATTATGACGAATTTGGGTTGTTTTGGACAAAAGAAACACATATAGACCAAGATACTTGGATACCAACATAGCTATCTAAATAAAACTTATTCTAACCATCCTAACTAAGATCAATCCACTCTCTAACCATCTTAAAACTGAAATTAAACCACAAAATAGCTTATTTGCAAAAACACAAACACATGGGATGTCCTATATTGGAAAGTCCACAAGTAGGACACCAAACCCATTCAAACTTCCTAAAGAGGACTCCAAAGAGGCTCAAATTAAAATCTAATGGTTGTACATGCATGGGGGTGGATCCTATGGATTCAAATCTAACTAAAATGTAAGGAAAATTAAAATAAAGAGATGGTTATACCTATTGGAAGTGGGATCCCAATGATACACTCAAAGGACACGGTTCCGACACGAAAGCTCCTCCAAAATGGACACCCTTTCTTACTCCTTGCTTCCAATCCTTGCTAGCAACTTCCTCTTGGTTGAATGAGAAGAAATGATGGAAGATTGGAAGAAGAATGGAGGGATTTTGAGATCAAAATCAAGAGGGAAGCTCTCAAGTTTGGGGAAGAACAAATTTAGGGAAAAAAAGGCAAGTGTGAAATGAAAGAGAGAGACACCTCTCCCCCTATAGATGACTGGTCATACATGCCCTAATGGGCCTATGTGAAATGTCCAAAATACCCCTACAAGTCTCTTTTGGGTCAACTTAAGTCATGACAAGGTTTGTGGTAAAAAAGGTCAAGTTTAAGTCTCTAATTTAACCATTCTAAGCAAGTAGAATTAGTCTAAACTCACTAACTTAATTAGTGGGCTTTGTGGGCCATGACTAACTAATCTTGGGGTCCCGTCTAGAGTCTAAGCTACCCGGGTCATTAACACAAGTCGGAACGAAACGAAACTCAAACCCGACTAAACAAATCCCGTAAAATCAATATTAAAATATAAAAATTTTCAAAATATTAAAATATAAAAAATGACCAAAATCACAATACATTAATTTAAATATTATTAAAATAATCTAAAATTTACCAATTAATCAAAATCCTAAATAATTCAAAAGTCACAAAATGACCAAAATACCCTTAGCCTAAAAAGTGGTAATTAGCTAAACTAATCACATGGGTTAGGCCTCCATGGTCATGGTTAGTCTATAGACTAAGCAGCTCTAAGGTTACACTAGCCAAAGAACAAAATCACAAAACACTAATTTAATGATATTAAAATAATTAAAATTTATCAATAAATCAATAACATGATTTAAACCTATTATTAAATAATCAATTTTATAAAAATTTAAAATTACCCTCATTTTAGAAAAGTGGTGGTTACAAATCTACCCTCCTTAGAAAAAATTCGTTCTCGAAATTAAGATGGTCGTACTCCTTCTAGGCTAAACCCCCAACAATCAAGGTCAAGAAAACTATATCTAAATTATACAAATTGTGGTCCTACTGGTCGTGATATCACGATCTTGTTTAGGGTCACTATACTATCTATCACAGCACAAAACATCCTGACAGGTACTAATGGAATCACATAACAAGATGGAAAGAAGAACAGGAAAGACAGACCTGCTAACCCGTCATCCGTAGAGTCGGTCTACTCGACTGTCAGCGCAAAAGCCCTGCCCCTCTGGGGTATATCCCTCTGATGGTGCGGGGCACGATGCTGTACTACAGGTGGCCTAGCTCCCTCTATCTAATCCATGATACTCAAGTAATATCCATACGGATATTCCACTCCATTATACTAGAGCACCATCTATATGGTATCTATTCCGCAATTTAATAATCATACCCGTCTATCCAGAACCATGTTACCAAAATCCTCGTCACACCAGTAAGTATGGCTGCTATAATCTATAGAGTCCGCAACTAAGGTACATACCTCTAGAATTATGGTATTTAAAATTTTCGCATTGCCGCTAGCTTGGCTGCGAAAACCTTAAATTCCCAAAACCCGAGAAATACATCCAAAATTAGACCCTATGTCTTCGCCATGCCTGCTAATATGGCTGTGGAAGACTCTAGATTCCATGACTAAGGCAACCTAGCCCATAATGTTATCTTGGTAGAAAATTAAGTCAATAATGAATACCAAGAATCAAATTCAACGATGAACAAAGAAGTAGACAGAAACTGTAGGAATCGAATTTCGAGATAGTTTATAATGAGATTCTCAAGGGTCATTCCAGGAATCTTCTCAAGTAGTCCTAACTGTGATTGAGTAACTCTCTATACTGCCTAATCGTATATCCTAACAGCTGGCTCGTAGTAGCACTCTAAGTCGAGCAGCACTACGAAATCGTACTAGTTGCGACTCTGACCTGCATGGGCCACCACAACAACGTGTCACGACCCGCACCCAAGGTAGGGGCACGAGTACGTGGTTACGCCCAGCCTACGTCGCAGAATCGGGGTAGAACGTTGTATAGGTCGTCTATAAATACTACAACTAGACAAAATATAATGGTACATGTCATCTCCGTACGGAGGGATAATATGGCATAACTTAATCACAAGAACAAACTTGGATAGATAGCACGAAATGGAAATATGATAGAAGGGAAAACTGAAAAAAAGTTCAAGATCCAACAAAAGCTCAGAGATATAAACACATAACAAAAACTTAAAATATAATGTAAAAACTACAGTCTGAAAGCACTAGCTGGATCACAGTCCAAGCAAACCTAACTAAGCTATACCAGTCTGGGTGTGCAAAGTCTAGTAGCTCAACTATCAGGCCACAGTCCTGGACTAAGTCTCCATCTATCTCGACCCCATAGTAGGTCGAGCAGTCTGCCTCAGAATTATCTGTAATATATCAACGGTATCCTGTCAGAAAAATGAGCAAGTACGAACACTAACAACAGTTCCATATAATTAACAAATTCTATAAGAAACAATTATAATAAAATACAAGATAGAATATAGGATGGCTTGGGAGCTATTCAGAAGCCAAGTTACAACCCGTAAACCAAATAAGGACCGGGGTTGTAACCTTTCTCCTGAACAGAACTTCGCCTCCAATCAAGATTTAGCATAAGATCATGTAGAACATGTGAGAACTGAATATCATAACATGGTGAGGAAAGTCCTGAATGTAGAACTGAGTAGGATATATGATGTAATAAAATAAATATAAAATGTGCCATGAATTATTAGTGCGTTATGTGATCGGCTTAGGAATCAGGATCAGACTTTCCATCTGACCGGCTATGAACAAGTGTACAACGGAGCAGGATCAGGCCGGCCACTATGGAAAGCTATGAACAAGTAAGGTCAGGCTTTACCTGTCGTGAGGCGAGGGTATAGCTATGAACAAGTAACAAGTACAAGTGTGAAGAACAAGTAGGGATTTGATCACACAACCACTAATAACTCCCCATCCCCGAATAGTATATTGGATCCGGACATGACACGTCATGATACGGGACTCAAGAGCAGGAGGCCAGCCCACTCCCAAGTCCATGTCTATACAAGTACAGGTAACAAGTCGAGTAATGTACCAATATACCAAGTAATCCAGGTGTCAACCCCTTGACCAAATTTTCTCCAATATTTTTTTATTAATTATTATTTGTCTCATATATAAAATTATTATGCTTTATATTATTTTGTTTCATTTTAAATACCAAAGGAGGGACCAAAAGGATAAAATAGGAAGTTGCAGGGACCTATATGCAATTAACTTTAATTTAAACTTCCCTTTCAAACCGCAACTTCAAACTTCAGATTTCGAATTCGATTTGAATTTGAACAATAGATAGAATCGAATTCTCCCATCCTATCTCTCCATCACCCCAGGATTATCAAACGAGTTGCATATATAGGCGGAGATGGTAGTCGTTCCCCATCCTTTCCCGCAAACCCTAATCTCCTGCGCCTCCAGTTCGTGAAGTTGTGGAACAAAAGTTGCAGCATTAACACATCATTCGAGCAGGTAATACTTTTATGCATCCGATTCTTTAATCAAACTAGTTGTTCATTGCAGTAGAGGTAGTTGTGTTAATGTCTAGAAGGCTTAATCAATGATATGAGTAACAGGGAGAGGGATTAGGAGTTTTCCTATTAGGTTGAAATAGTAGGGGTAGGTGATGGAAGGACCTGTTCACATGGCTGGTGTATCAAGTACCTATTCTGTACAGTCATTAGCATGGAGCCATGCCCCTGAATCCTAGGAATAGAGCAAAACATGTAGTCAGTCCTTTGTTCTTCAATACATATTGTAGCAGTCATTCATCCATCCTTGCATCTGCCCATTGGCCAACATTCAGGTCCAGTCATTGCCTCGGGTTTAAACTCAGGCCACACATCTGTCTTAGTCCTTTTGATTTGTCTAGGGGGTACCTATTAGTCCCTGTCCATTATATTGCACTCCCATTAATCATCACCTCTGTTTCACACTGTCCTGCACCCTCACCCACAGGCAATGCCTAGATGCAATAAGGATGTGGATAGGTAGAAGATGAAGGGATATAGGAAAGAGGCCAGTTGGTCAGATTGGACACTTGAGTATGGGACTTAACTGTACAAGTCATGAGGAGGCCAGTTGGTCAGATTACATCCAATTGATTCATTAACTTCAAACCATTAACCAGATTCAGCCAATTCCATAACTGATTTCAGTCTTAGGATATGGTGCATGGTATCAGTTCCATGGGTTATCTTGGTGTCAGTTTCCTAAGGTTGCATAACCAGGGGGCACATAACATAGTATACCTGTAGGGTTAATCTGACAGAGAGGGTACAGGTATGAGAAAGAATGAGCGTATCAGCCGAGATCGATGGTATCAGATTACTTTGCATCTGACACCTTGTATCAGGATTTCTCAGTAGCAGAGTTCTTGTACCAAATTACCTGTATTAGTCTACACTGGTAGGAATCAGGTGCAAGGGGTCACAGCTACATATGGTTCATCCTTATAGAAATGCATACATGGATACATATACTTGTGTTTAGTTCAGTTCTTGTAAAATTAGTTCAGCCCGTGTATGTTCAATCCCTACATATCTTCACTACATGCATCACTCCACTGCATTTACCATTCACATGTCCTGCCCTTACACATTTTGGTTCAGTCCCTTTAACATTTGGATTGGCAGTAAATTGAACTTGCCGGGCTTCAAAGGGTTAATGGTATCTAATGGATATGATATTATGTTCTTCATCAATTATCAGTAACTTTGTATTTTATGTCTATCTTATATAACATTTAGATGGACATATGTTGATGAAACAGTAAAATCTAGAAAAGTTCTCTGCAACGTGTACATCACTTAGTTGATCTGCATCCAGCCGTTTCTGTCCACTTGGCACTCTTTTCCCATAGTTCTCTTGTAGCAGTATGTATATAAAGAAGAACGATAATGAGCATAGTGTGATCCTTCCATAGGAGATGGCCTTTTCCCTGTTCAATCATTGAACCATTCCTTGGTTGTGACAGATATTGAATGTATTAGCTCTAAGGAGCAGTGGTGTATCTTGTACAAACTCCTTGTTCAGTCTCCTTGCCTTGTGCTGTCCTGCATTCTTTGGTATTGCTCTCCCAATTAAGAGTGAATTACTTGGAGAGAGAACCTGCAACAGGGACCTGTGAAGTACTAATTGGATTTTCACTAGTATCTAGGATATTAGTATCATAGCCTGTGTCAATAGGGGGAGGATAGGTGAACACATGTTATTGGTTATACATGTATATACATGGTATATACTCTAGAGTACTATGTATAGATTTTTCCTGTAGGACATTTTTAGGGAGTATGGGTGGTGTCCCAATATGGAATAGGTCACCCTTTGCTTTATAAGGCAAATTCCCCACAGTAAGCTCACTGGGACCAAAATCCTTATTTTCTTGAGTCCTCTCATTACATACACTAACGGTTGGATTTGTATTTTTGCATCAATACAGTTCCTTTGGGAAACTGTATGATATTTCAACTGTATGTTGTTTCTTATACTACAGGTAGGAGTGAGCAGAGTCCAGTCTTGGGAGAAATCTAGTGACATTGAAAAGTTCAGACTGTGAACTCTTGGGTTCAGTATTGTTGAGGGATTACTCAAGTTTCACTCCTTTCTTCCTATATAGCCTGTGTCATCTCAGTCCTAGTATCCATACAGGTTCGATCCAATAGTTAGCCCTGTCCCAAATCAAACATTTCAGTCCTGTTCTATACAAAGAATTTCAGACCAGATAAATATACATTGCACCTATATTAGGCCAGTCCCGAGTTCACTTACCAATTGCCTTCTTCATTTTTTGTTCTACAGTAGGTTCCAGTTTCTTTATGACCATTGTGTAGACCACTCCCTATATATAGATGTCTGTATCATAGTAACATTAAGAAGAGTGATGGCATTGGCTAAAAATTTCAAGGACATGTCACATAAGCACGTAGACACATTCTGGCAAGGATTCCATAGCCATGGTTTTATGTATAGCAGTAGGGTACATCTACACATTCAGGTACATTGGTATATAGGAGGTGTATATCACATATTAGTTACACATGGTTATGGTCATGCCTATAAGAATTTACATAGCAGGATTGTACACTTAGACAAGTACCATCAAGTATAAAGGATAACCAGGTTAGAAAGGCATGAGACACATGACACCACACAAGAATAAGCACTAGATAAGAACTAAGTAATTTAGCTAACCAAGGGAAAACAAGTTAACTTAGGAATGACCTAGAAACCTAATGAATTAAATAGATAAGCTAGATTGTACTCTTAAGCATTGTGTATTGATTCCATGAAATTCATAAACAGGTTATTTGGATCTCCATACGGGTTGTAATCCGTGACAGCAGCTCAGGACCAAAGGCAAGTATACCTTGCCTTTCTACACAGCTTTATTAACATGCACTGTCTTTTATTTATATCCAGTTTTTCTCATATTATTGGCATGTATCTTTCATATCCTACTTGTATAATTGTATCATTGCTATATAGATCGTGTTCACAGTTAGTTTTGTATCTTATTGGACATATTCATTTGAACCTTGATCGAGTCGTGTCGTGAGTCGAGAACCGAACTGCTTTTTCCTCCGTGTCTTGAAACCTTGAAGCTAACTTGCGATTCCACACTAGGGTTAAGGGTTAGTAGTTATTCGTGTCTTAAGCTAACCTGCGAGTCCACACTAGGGACGAGGGTTAGTAGTTATTGGTCTACACCTGTGAGTCCACATGAGGGGCAAGGGTGATGCTAACCTGTGAGTCCACACTAGGGACGAGGGTTAGTAGTATATGGTTTACACCTGCGAGTCCCCACTAGGGGCGAGGGTGATGCTAGCCTGCGAGTCCACACTAGGGGCGAGAGCTAGTAGTTTGATTAAACCTGTGAGTCCACACTAGGGGCGAGGGTTTGAGTATTCATTTTAGCTATCCGTTGACATCGTGATATCGTGTCCTTTTGTCCTTCTCCAGCAGTTCATATGTGTGTAGACAGTGTATAGATTCGTGCTTTATTTATTGCTCAGTTTTACTTGTTTATGCTATATGTTCTCCATGCATAATAAACTGTTAGAAAGGCTCATTTTTATGTATTTTGCTAGTCCTCTGAGGACCTGATGATCTTTTCAGGTTAGCCGCGTTTGAGTCAGGAGCAGACAAGAGGGTTTGAGTTAGCTTCAGATCGCGGTGCTTTACAGTTTAGGTTACTTGGTCAGCAGGTTGTACTCAGTTGGTTCATTTCATGTATTTCTCTATTTTTTCGTCTATTGGTTTGTGTCCACCGGACGTGATATTGAATCTTGGTTACATTCAGTTATATTATTCAGTTTCTTTGGTATTTCATTGATCTTGATTGTGACATGATTATTCTGTGGATGAGATATAGATTTTCCCGTGATTATAGATTCAGTGACTTGTGAGTTATAGACAGCGTTCTACCGTCGACACTGCGGCGTATGCTGGACTTGGACACGTCTTGTATCCGAAAAGCGGATACGGATCGTGACACCAGGAACGACATCTCATGATAGGATCCGACGTATACTATTCCGTGAACCATCGTGTCAGGAATCAAGTAAGACACTACAACTGAATCGGATATAGCAGATATCAAGACAATAAAAACTATCAGTGAATATACTCGCCTGCGGTCCTGAGCTGATAAGGTGAACAGATGCTCAGAGTAATTACAGACCTAAAGATGAGATATCATAAGTCAAAACAGGATTTAATAATAAAAAGGGAAGCTAATCAAATCATGATATGCAAGTCTAAGTCAAACTAGGTCATACTGGGCCAAACTAGGTCATACTAGGTCATACTGAGCCAAACTAGAACAAACAAGGTCACAGGAAGTCAATCCAAGTCAAACTAGGTCAATCTGGGTCAAAGGTTGACTTACAGTTGACTTTTGGGTCAACTGGTCAACTCTGGTCAACTCTAGGTCAACCCTAGGTCAAACTAGGCAAATGTTGACTAACAGTTGACTTTCAGTCAACTGGTCAACTCTGGTTTGGTTTTGGGTCAATTCTAGGTAAAGTGTTGACTCGTAGTTGACTTTGGTCAAAAAGTCAACTCTTGGTCAACGGGGGTCAAAACTAGACTAAACTATCCTTATCTAACCATTACCTACAAAGACAACCTATTTCTAACCCCATACAATCAAAACCCCATCTTAGACTTTACCCCAAAATTCTACTTTTATCCTCTAAGATACTGATTTGTATCTTAGGATACCCACTCATCTACATCCTAAGACAACTAACGTAGATACTAGATACTAGTAAGATACCAACCTATATCTTATCCCAAGATACCATATACCTTATCCCTATTGATATCCTAATACCAATACCTTAGTTGTAAACCCAATACCTTAGTCTAGGTATAAATACCTTAACTACCAAGATATCGATCTTAGATATCTAATATCTATCCTAAGCTACTAGCTAACCAATAACTTAGATATCTAACCTTAGTTACCTAGGTAAACCCAATACCTTACCTTATAATAAGGTAAACCCATTACCTTAAGGTAAGATAAACAATTACCTTGGTTGGAAACTAATACCTTAACCTCTAATACTAATACATTAAATATCTAGCCTCTAACCATCCACCCTAAAATATTAGATAGACAATACCTTAGTATCTAATACCTTAGTATAAAGTAAATCCTCTCTACCTTGTAGGTAAGTCTCCTTTACCTTGTAGGTAAATACATTACCTTAAGGTAATAGGCAAATATCCAAAATATTCTAAGATACCGCTATGGTATCTCAAGATATCACTCTATATCCTAACTTATATCTCTTATACAAGATACTAACCAACTCTAACATATAACTTCTAACCATCTATTATAACTTAGAAACCTAACACAACTAACATCCACTAACTAATATCTAACCATAACATATATGTACATATATCCATCTATAACTCTAACCAACTAACATATGTCATCTCTAACTAACAATAACATAGACTAACACAACTAATTATCTAACTTATACAAGATATCACTATCTAACTTCTAAGATATCTCTAATCTCTACATAGATTCTAACATAACCACTAACATACTAGCATATCCATACATACAATATTTAAATTCCTCTCCACTCCAATACTAACACACACACAAACACATATACCAAATCCACCCCCTCTTCTAACACACCCACACACATCTATATACAAACACAATACCACTCAACCAAAACACAAATCACTCAACAAACTACACTAGCCTCAAGTCAAATAGGATGACATGATCCTTCCAACTCTCTCACCTTCAGAACACACACATACTACACTACCATCAAACACACTAGCACATATCCTCTATCAATCTTACTTCTCTCCACTAACCACACACATCCTTATCTCATTCAAACACACACACTATACTAACATATATTACATAACAATAATATATATATATATACATATATGTACTATATCATACATATTTTTGACAACCTATGATACCTACATTTACATGATATCCATACTAGGCTCATAGGTTACACAAAATGCCTATGTCGTATAGTCACTCTTTTACTTAAAATCAATACTGTACCAATTGGGCCTTTACTAAATTCTAGGATTAAAGTATGTTGTAGCTCTTCATGTTAGCTTTCCGAAACTTCAAACGGATCGTATTTTCGTGTCCGGAAGCTCCCGAAATCACGAAAACACCGAAACGCGTTCATCTTTCAGACAACTGACACTCAAACAGTTTTACAGAAAATTTTAGAACGAATTTGGCTTATTAAAATATATATTTGGAAAGCTAACTTCGATACGCTTCTTTTAAAAAAAATGGAAGACTAATCGGAGTCTTGAGCTAGGAGTTATGATATTTTTAAGTTGCTTTGGGTACTAAAAATGTGGATAAAAATTATGACGAATTTGGGTTGTTTTCGACAAAAGAAACACATGTAGGCCAAGATACTTGGATACCAACATAGCTATCTAAATAAAACTTATTCTAACCATCCTAACTAAGATCAATCCACTCTCTAAACATCCTAAAACTGAAATTAAACCATAAAATAGCCTATTTGCATAAATACAAACACATGGGGTGTCCTATATTGGAAACTCCACAAGTAGGACACCAAATCCATTCAAACTTCCTAAAAAGGACTCCAAAGAACCTCAAATTAAAATCTAATGGTTGTACATGCATGGAGGTGGATCCTATGGATTCAAATCTAACTAAAATGCAACGGAAATTGAAATAAAGAGATGGTTATACCTATTGGAAGTGGGATCCCAATGATACACTCAAAGGACACGGTTCCGACACGAAAGGTCCTCCAAAATGGACACCCTTCCTTACTCCTTGCTCCCAATCCTTGCTAGCACCTTCGCCTTGGTTGAATGAGAAGAAATGATGGAAGATTGGAAGAAGAATGGAGGGATTTGGAAATCAAAATCAAGAGGGAAGCTCTCAAGTTTGGGGAAGAACAAATTTGGGAAAAAAAAGGCAAGTATGAAATGAAAGAGAGAGACACCTCTCCCCCTATAGGTGACTGGTCATACATGCCCTAATGGGCCTATGTGAAATGTCCAAGATGCCCTTACAAGTCTCCTTTGGGTCAACTTAAGTCATGACAAGGTTTGTGGTAAAAAAGGTCAAGTTTAAGTTTCTAATTTAACCATTCTAAGCAAGTAGAATTAGTCTAAACTCACTAACTTAATTAGTGGGCTTTGTGGGCCATGACTAACTAATCTTGGGGTCCCGTCTAGAGTCTAAGCTACCCGGGTCACTAACACAAGTCGGAACGAAACGAAACTCAAACCCGACTAAACAAATCCCGTAAAATCAATATTAAAATATAAAAATTTCCAAAATATTAAAATATAAAAAATGACCAAAATCACAATACATCAATTTAAATATTATTAAAATAATCTAAAATTTACCAATTAATCAAAATTCTAAATAATTCAAAAGTCACAAAATGACCAAAATATTCTTAGCCTAAAAAGTGATAATTAGCTAGACTAATCACATGGGTTAGGCCTCCATGGTCATGGTTAGTCTATAGGCTAAGCAGCTCTAAGGTTACACTAGCCAAAGAACAAAATTACAAAACACTAATTTAATGATATTAAAATAATTAAAATTTATCAATAAATCAATAACATGATTTAAAACTATTATTAAATAATTAATTTTATAAAAGTTCAAAATTATCCTCATTTTAGAAAAGTGGTGGTTACATCAATGCAGCTTCTCCCTAATAGCATTTAGGAAGACCCGCAGTTAGTAGCATTGAATTCATCATTTCTGTCAACGTTCTGTTCTTCCTCTCCGTTACTCCGTTAGATTGAGGAGAATACGGAGCAGTAGTCTCGTTTATGATTCCATGTTCTTTGCAGAAGGATGTGAATTCATGAGACCGATACTCTCTGTCTCGATCACTCCTCAGCCTCTTGAGTTGTTGTCCGGTTTGTCGTTCAGCCTTGGCCCTGAACTCCTTGAACTTCTCGAATGCGTCGTCTTTAGACTTGAGCAAGTAGACAAACGCGTACTTTGAGAAGTCATCGATAAAGGTTATGAAATACTTCATCCCGACTTTTGTAGAAAATTGTTTGAAGTCACAGATATCGGAGTGCACCAACTCCAGAAGATCTGTGCTTCGATTGACCCGATGAAAGAGTTTCCTTGTGATCTTTGTCTGAGTACATACTTCACACTTCTCTACCTTACTCCCACATTTGGAGATAATTTCTAAACTGGACATTTTGTTAATTCTTTTACAGTGAACATGTCCTAGCCTATTATGCCACAACTCAAGAGAATAATCAGAACGAGCAATTATACTGATTATATTTCACTAGTTTACAAGCTAAATTTTGAACATCCCTTCAGTTTGTAAAGCTTTTTCGAAATATGTTCCCTTCTTGGACATCACCATATGGCTAGCATTGATGTCCATCCTCAAGCCCGCGTTGCTAAGCAGGCTTCCAGAGATTAGGTTCTTTGCAATCACCGGAACGTGCTTCACACCTTGAAGCGTCAGAGTGCTCCCGGATGTGAGTTTCAGCTCCAAAGTTCCGATCTCCAGAACTTCAGCTTGGGCTTGGTTCGCCATGATAACTTTCTCAGAAGTTGGCTGGTATGTGACAAACCATTCCTTGCCAGAGCAGACATGGCAGGTCACACCAATGTCTATCCACCAGTCAGAGTCAGCCCCCACTACCAAAATAAGTCATATCAGCGACGAAATTAGCGACGCCAACTTAAAACGTCGCCAATATTTTTGGATTTAGCGACGCCAAAAGTAAGCGTCACAATACTTCGCTGGTAGCGACAAACAGCGACATATTGCGACTACCTATAGTCTAATAAAAACCAACGTCATTGATTTGTCGGAAAACGTCACTAGTTTTATTATTTCAGCGACGTTTAGCGTCGCGAAGATTAAGGCGTCGCCGAATATTAAAGGAACGTCGACGCTTTGCGACGTAATTGCAGACGTCGCTAACTTCTGCTAAATAGGGTTCCTCGGTTCGACTTTTCATTTCTCCCTTTCCCCCAATTTTTTTTCCCGCCCCTCTTCCCCCGACCACGACGACAGCCCGACCCCCTTCCCTCCGGTGCCGCTCATCCTCCTCCTCCACCGTGAGCCCCTTCTCCTCCTTCCGACGAGCCCCTTCTCCTCCTCCTCCTCCACCGCGAGATCCTCCTCCTCCTCCACCACCGAACTTGTCCTCCTCCACCACCGAACTTGTCCTCCTCCTCCTTCTCCACCACTACGAGGAGACTGAAGGTAAACACTAACCCTAATTGAGGTGTTTTCCGTGTCCAAAATGGACACGGAGACACATTACGACCATGTGTTCACTGATACAGTGTGTTCGTGAGATTTTGGACACTTTGTGTCCATTTGTTGGACACGTGGACACCCCCAAGCATGCATATATATGTATTTCACCTCTGTACACTTAATCCCCTCCTCCTCCACCATCGAACTTGTCCTCCTCCTTCTCCTCCACCGCGAGGAGACTGAAGGTAAACCCTAACCCTAATTGAGGTGTTTTTTGTGTCCAAAATGGACACGGAGACACATTACGACCATGTGTTCACTGATATAGTGTGTTTGTGAGGTTTTAGACACTTTGTGTCTATTTGTTGGACACGTGGACACCCCCAAGCATGCATATATATGTATTTCACCTATGTACACTTAATCCCCTACATACACTTGTGTATTTTCGTATTAATTTGGATTTGTATATTGGGTTTGGGTTTCGATATAGTGTTTGATACATTGTTTCACCTTGCAACATTCCTACACTTATTTTAGACAAGTATATGAACCAATTAGTCAACATCTATTTGTTGAAGTATGGTACTCCATTCTTCGTAAGTTCTAGCTATATATGTCTCAAGATCCAATACTCAAAAATCCCAAGAAGAAGAAGAAGAAAAGAATAAAATGACATCGCTCAACACCCTATGACAACTCCATGAATAAAGTAGACGATCCTCCATACAAGTCTTCCTTCATCTATTGTCTTAAAGTGTGAGTTCTACAGTATGGTTCTCTTTGTAGAATTGTGTCTTATTTTAGACAACAAGGGTTTCCTATTTTTACAGGTAACATGGCAATATGTGTAAGAAAACATATAGGTGTGTGTTTGTGTTTGAAAGGGAGTGTCACAAGAGTAAGGCATGAGCATGTGTTAGTATTTTGAGCTGTGAGAGTGTTTGTTCTATTGAGATTAGTACCAACTGTATTTTGGCTCCAGCTCCAGCTCCATTTGCATTAATCTACGGTACAACATGGTGATCAGGACATAGTCCTTGCAGCCATTCGACTGGCGAGGCAGAAACTATGTAGTCGTAGATAAAGTTGACTGTCATCCGACCCTCATCCCTCTGCTTTCGAAAATGTACTCAAATTATATGATGGTTCCTTTAGCTTGCTTATGTTACAATTATATTATTTGTGACTATCGATCTTACCAGATGGCACCCATGACCCGAGGAGCGGCACGTCGTTTGAGGAAAACAGTGAATGCTGAGGTGGCTCCTCCTACAGTTAAGGAGGAAGTGGCACCGGTTGCTAGTGAGACGGGGAGTTCTATTCATCCAGCACCGGTAGCTAGTGAGACCGGGAGTTCTATTCGTGCAACACTTGCAAGGGACGACATCTCTCCTCACGCCAAAGATCTTGCTTTTTCGAGGTGGTTGCGTGATTGTATCACTGAGCGTTTGCGTGAGCAGCGTGGTTCTCATTAGCTATTAGTACTTATTTGTATTGGACTATTTGTATTAGGTTGTTTTTGTATTAGACTATTTGTATTGGACTACATATATGAATTAGTACTGTGTCAATCTCTGGATTGTATTGGACTACGACATGGTGATCAGGACATAGTCCCTGCAGCCATTCGACTGGCGAGGCAGAAACTATGTATCTGTAGATAAAGTTGACTGTCCTCCGACCCTCATCCCTCGGCAATGATGATACGACAACCAACCAGAGAGGATACTCTGAGAGATCCATCTGAGTAGGACGTATACTCTGAGAGATCACCTTTACAAGAATGATATCAGTAGTGGGATTGAGTGTTGGAAGAGATATTATCAGAGTATACGTCCTACTCAGATGGGTCTCTCACCGTTAATATTTTTTTCTGACGGCATGGTGGATGTGCTCCGTCAACAGATTCTTGCTCCGAGCCAAAACTTTGCCCCGGAGCTCAAGTGGACATCCTTCGTGTAAAGCTCGAGTGAGAGGTTCCTGACAGCATGGTGGTCTCCTTTTTCAAAGTATCCGTGCTCGTCCCACAACCAATGTGGGAAAGTATCCGTGCTCGTCCCACATCACACACGGACACTTAATTTTGGTACCATCCATGTACTGAGGGAACGCCTTGACAAACTACAGGAACTGGTGTACACCCTCTATGAATTCATCCCGCACACCGCACATGTCATCATGATGACGGTTGTACATCCAAGTACGATTCTGCAGATAGTAATTCAGCTCCATAATTCTGTAAGATAGATACATCAAGGTAGTGAATGATATGCAATTCTCAGTTCATGCGGTCTACACTTTCCACAGTATATGTACACATGACATTTTACGTTAAATGGTCAGAGATTATCTGTCATCTTCTTTTCGCATTGCTAACTTTTCTTTCGCGTGTTTGTGCGTACGGTGGTCAGAGATTATCGCGGCGGTATATCACCCGTGTCTACAATATTTCATATAGGCTGAGTTGTAGAAGTAAAGTTTTAGGATATTAGTCTATATATTATGTATAGTCCAACCGAGCCAACTCTAAGCTAAACTAGTCCAACTTGGTCGAACTAGCCATTTCTAAGTTGTATAAGTCAAGTTTTAGGATATTAGTCTATATATACTAGTATAAACTCTCCCTCCTCTCCAAATACCTGGTACTAGTTAACCCTCCCCCTTTCTCCCACTAGACACACACATACATATACATGATGTATACAACCACACCATAGTTTCCAGGTTCTTTTAACCTAACTTGCCAGTTGGTACTAACCTCAATAGAACAAACACTCTCACAGCTCAAAATACTAACACATGCTCACGCCTTACTCTTGTGACACTCTCTTTCAAACACAAACACACACCTATATGTTCCCTTACACATGTTGCCATGTTACCTATAAAAATAGGAAACCCTTGTTGTCTAAAGTAAGACACAATTGTACAAAGAGAACCATACTTAGAACTCACACTTTAAGACAATAGATGAAGGAAGACTTGTATGGAGGATCGATAGGGTTGAGCAATGTCATTTTATCCTACGAAGAGAACCATACTGTAGAACTCACACTTTAACACAATTCTATAAAGAGTTGTCATAGGGTGTTGAGCGATGTCATTTTATTCTTTTCTTCTTCTTCTTGGGATTTTCGAGTATTGGATCTTGAGACATATATAGCTAGAACTTACGAAGAATGGAGTACCATACTTCAACAAATAGATGTTGACTAATTGGTTCATATACTTGTTGTCTAAAATAAGTGTAGGAATGTTGCAAGGTAAAACAATGTATCAAACACTATATCGAAACCCAAACCCAATATGCAAATCCAAATTAATACGAAAATACACAAGTGTATGTAGGGGATTAAGTGTACAGAGGTGAAATACATATATATGCATGCTTGGGGGTCTCCACGTGTCCAACAAATGGACATAAAGTGTCCAAAACCTCACGAACACACTGTATCAGTGAACACATGGTCGTAACGTGTCTCCGTGTCCATTTTGGACACGAAAAATACCTCAATTAGGGTTAGGGTTTACCTTCAGTCTCCTCACGGTGGTGGAAGAGGAGGAGGAGGACAAGTTCAGTGGTGGAGGAGGAGGGGATTAAGTGTACAGAGGTGAAATACATATATATATGCAAGCTTGGGGGTGTCTACGTGTCCAACAAATGGACACAAAGTGTCCAAAACCTCACGAACACACTGTATCAGTGAACACATGGTCGTAATGTGTCTCCGTGTCCATTTTGGACACGAAAAACACCTTAATTAGGTTAGGGTTTACCTTCAGTCTCCTCGCGGTGGTGGAGGAGGAGAATCTCGCGGTGGAGGAAGAGAAGGGGCTCGCGGTGGAGGAGGAGGAGGAGAAGGGGCTCGCCGGAGGGAGGAGAAGGAGCTCGCGGTGGAGGAGGAGGATGAGCGGCGCCGGAGGGAAGGGGGTCGGGCTGTCGTCGAGGTCGAGGGAAGAGGGGCGGGAACAAAAAATTTGGGGAGAGAGAGAAATGAAAATTGGAACCGAGGAAACCCTATTTAGCAGAAATTAGCGACGCCCGAAATACGTCGCAAAGCGTCGGTATTAGTTAAATATTCGGCGACGTTATAAACTTTGCGACGCTAAACGTCGCTGAACTGATAAAACTAGCGATGTTTTCCGACAAATCAACGACGTTGATTTTTATTAGACTATAGGTAGTCGCAATATGTCGCTGTATGTCGCTATCAGCGACGTATTATGACGCTTAAATTTGGCGTCGCTAAAACCAAAAATATTGGCAACGTTTTAAGTTGGCGTCGCTAATTACGTCGCTGATATGACTTATTTTGGTAGTGATTCTTCAGATACTAGATACGATAAGAACATATACTACACCATATGTACAGAACATAGATGATTCACACTAATGTATGCTAGAATGAATCTTGGGTTGTGTTCTGAGCCATCCGTTCTCACACTTAAAATACATATGAATTAGAACTGTGTTTTGTATTTTTGGCGAACCCAGGGATTGGATTATGTATTTTGTATTTTGGTTTCTGTATTTTGGCTCCAGCTCCATTTGCATTAATCTACGGTACGACATGGTGATCAGGACATAGTCTCTGCAGCCATTCGACTGGCGAGGCAGAAACTATGTAGCCGTAGATAAAGTTGACTGTCCTCCGACCCTCATCCCTCGGCAATGATGATACGACAACCTATCACTATAACTTCGACTCTCTTTCGCTTCTTGGATATTGACCCAGCTTCCAATCTCCCATTTCCCTCCGGGTCCACTCTACTCCCAATCTCTTCCTCTTTTATACACGGATCTACAGAATCAATACCATCCAAGGAAGGCAAAACTGAATCAGCATTGTCTTCTGGATCGTCCTCATCAAGGCATAACGGGCTGCTCAGTGTGCCCAGCTTCTTCAACTTCTCGCTGGCTGCAGAGTCGAAATGGGAACGGGTCCTCTTTGTCGGCCCGGAGCTCTGACTCGCACTCGTCGCCGCGCTACCGGTTTTCTCTCCTCCTCTGACGCGGGTCATAAGAAAATAAATTTCGTACCTTTTCTTCACATAAACATCATTGCCGACTCATTCGACTCCTTCTCCGATGACTCCGAGGAGGAGGAGGAGGAGGAGGAAGACTCAGAGAAGGAGTCGAATGAGTCGGCGGTGATAGCAGATGATTGCAAGACAGGGAGCGAAAAGACAGGCGAAGAAGAGGACGATACGAGTCAAAAGGAAGATTCGAGTGACAATGTAGGCACCGAGAAGTTGGATAGCGTCACAGACGAGGATGCTCGAGTACAAGGCGGCATTGATGTTTATGTGAAGAAGAGGTACGAAATTTATTTTCTTATGACCCGCACCAGAGGAGGAGAGAAAAACCGGTAGCGAGGCGACGAGTGCGAGTCAGAGCTCCGGGCCGACAAAGAGGACCCGTTCCCATTTCGACTCTGCAGCCAGCGAGAAGTTGAAGAAGCTGGGCACGCTGAGCAGCCCATTATGCCTTGATGAGGACGATCCGGAAGACAATGCTGATCAAGCATCTTCCTTCTCCTCTCCTCCACCATGGCTCTGGATCCATCTGCTCCTACCTACTTCCCTTCTTCTTATTTGACTCTCTCAGCCACATATGATATCCACCTCAAGTGTAGATTCGGGAGAGAAGAAGTGGGCAGGAAGAGGAGGGGGAAGCAGCACAGCCGACGGCATGACCCGGAGGAAGTACAGATGTTTTCTTCAAATCCGTAGGAGAACTATAAGGATATATCTTTTCACAATATGTCACCTTATCAAAGACCCTTAATGTGAATATCATGTTACCGCGGTGTCAGAAGACTAACATGTCATAATTTTCTAAGCCGTGTGTTTTGACATAATCCTCCCAACTCTTTCCTCCTATGTAGTAATCTTGTATTACTACATAGCAGGAAAGAGTTTGAAGGATTATGTCAAAACACACGGCTTAGAAAATTATGACATGTTAGTCTTCCGATATCGCGGTAACATGGATGTCACATTAAGGGTCTTTGACAATGTGACATGTTGTGAAAAGATATATCCTTATAGTTCTCTTACGGATGTTGAAAAAAACCTCTGTACTTCCTCCGGGTCATGCCGCCGGCTGTGCTGCTTCCCTCTCCTCTTACTGCCCACTTCTTCTTTTCCGACTCTACACTTGAGGTGGATATCATATGTGGCTGAGAGAGTCAAATAAGAAGAAGGGAAGTAGGGAGGATCAGATGGGTCCAGAGCCATGGTGGAGGAGAGGAGAAGGTAGATGCTTGATCATAACTTGAGGTGGAAAAGTTGTGACGTTGATAGCGTGAGAGAGGGAGAGGGTGAATGGAGGGAGGGAAGTGGCTGCATGCCTTTGGCTCACTCGAGCGGTATTTGTCCTCCGACCCTCATCCCTCGGCAATGATGACACGACAACCTATCACTATATCTTATATAGTAGTAGATAATGTCTTAGTATTACATTATGTGAGTTTATCTTGATTCTGTTATATCCTTCAGATACTAGATACGATAAGAACATATACTACACCATATGTACAGAACATAGATGATTCACACTAATGTATGCTAGAATAAGTTTTGGGTTGTGTTCTGAGCCATTGTTCCCATACTTGGCAATTAAGCATGTGAAATAGACTTGGTTATAGGGACTGAAATCTTTGTACAATGAGAAATAGACATTCTGAGAACTGGACATTGTGTGATTGTTGTAGACTTGGTTATAGGGACTGAAACCTGTGTACAGCGAGAAATGGACATTCTGTGATTGTTTGGATCCTATTCTACAGTGAGAAATGGTTATCTTTTTAAACTGCAGGGAGAAATGGACATTCTGTATTTTATTTTTAAATTTTTTTTGCAGATTTAGCGACGTTTACCGACGTCCTCCGACCCTCATCCCTCGACAATGATGATACGACAACCTATCACTATATCTTATATAGTAGTAGATGATGTCTTAGTATTATATTATGTGAGTTCATCTTGATTCTCTTACATTCTTCAGATACTAGATACGATAAGAACATATACTACACCATATGTACAGAACATAGATGATTAACACTAATGTATGCTAGAATGAATTTTGGGTTGTGTTCTGAGCCATTCGTTCCCATACTTGACAATTAAGCCATTCGACTGGCGAGGCAGAAACTATGTAGCTGTAGATAAAGTTGACTGTCCTCCGACCCTCATCCCTCGGCAATGATGATACGACAACCTATCACTATATCTTATATAGTAGTAGATGATGTCTTAGTATTACATTATGTGAGTTCATCTTGATTCTGTTATATCCTTCAGATACTAGATACGATAAGAACATATACTACACCATATGTACAGAACATAGATGATTCACACTAATGTATGCTAGAATGAATTTTGGGTTGTGTTCTGAGCCATTTGTTCCTATACCTGGCAATTAAGCATGTGAAATAGACTTGGTTATAGGGACTGAAATCTGTGTACAGTAAGAAATGGACATTCTGAGAACTGGACATTGTGTGATTGTTGTAGACTTGGTTATAGGGACTGAAACCTGTGTACAGCGAGAAATGGACATTTTGTGATTGTTTGGATCCTATTCTACAGTGAGAAATGGTTATCTTTTTAAACTGCAGGGAGAAATGGACATTCTGTATTTTTTTTTGCAGATTTAGCGACGTTTACCGACGTTTCCCGACGTCCACCGACGTAGACTTGCGTCGGTAAACGTCGGTATATCTGCAATATTTCCCAGGATACCGACGTGTATCGACGTACTTATACGTCGGCGGACGTCGGTAAACGTCGGTAATCATTCCAGAAATTACCGACATTGACTGGCATTTTAAACGACGGTAAACGTCGGTACACGTCGGTAATCATCCCAGGATTTTACCGACGTGTAGCGACTTTGCGAACGTCGCTAAGCCACCGACGATATGACGGTAGACGTCGGTAATATACCGACGTATGTATACGTCGGTACACGTCGCGAATACACCGATGACACGACGGTAGACGTCGATAATATACCGACGTAGTTATACATCGGTCCACGTCGGTACTTGCGACGTTTGGCGACGTTTTGATGATCAGCGACTAACATTTCCGCGACCAGCTTTAAACACCGATAATTTCGTCGCTAAATATTTTTAGCGACGAAATTTGTCGTTTTAGCGACGTCTTTAGGCGTCGCTAAAATGACTTATTCTGGTAGTGCCCACAGCTGTGACCTGAGCAATCATAGCAACAATGTTAGAAACCATGGAAACCTTGCTAGGCTCACCTTGCTCAGCTTGTTTGGGCTTGGATTTGCATTCACTTTTGTAGTGGCCCTTCTTGCCACAGTTGAAGCAAGTCACGTGGGACTTGGACTTCTGTTGCTTGAACGAAGGATCCTTCACTTTCAGATTAGTGGAGTCCTTCTTCTTGTGATGAGAAGCCACATTCTTCTCCTTGAACTCTCTTGTCTACACCAAGTTGGCCTTAGCCAGTTGGTTGGACAGAGAGTCCATCTTCTGTTGAGATCGTATTTCGTCCTCAACGTGGATCTCTTGTAGAAGATCTTCCAAGCTAATGTCCAGCTTCTTCCGATGTATTCTAGCATAGAAGTTGCTCCAAGCAGTAGGAAGTTTCGAGACTATCCCTCCAACGAAAAACTTGTCGACGAGGGCATCTTCTCGTTATCTAACTTCTGGCGCAACTTCAGGAATTCCTTCACTTGAGGTAGCATCGCCATCTCATCTTCGAAGAGCCACTTGTGGTACTTCTCGACGATGAAGATTTTAGACCTGTTCTCATCATCTTCATATAGCTTATCCAAAGAATTTCAGATCTCTTTGGCCTTTACCTTCTTGGAATATGACTCTACCAGAGAGTCTTTCATAGAATTGAGAATCAGCAGTTTACAGATGTTATTTTCTCTATTCCATTTGCTCTGCTTGACGAGTGCAGCAGCACTAGCATCGTCAGTTCCTCCTTCTGGAATCGTCGGTTCATCCTCAATCAACACATGATCTACGTCCACGAGTTGAAGATTAAGGGTGACCTTCATCTTCCATATTTGGAAATATTATCCGTCGAATTTTTCCAACTTGTTAAAGCTTGTATCGATGAGAGAAGCACGAGATTTTTCCATCTACAAGGATCAGAGGTTCAAACAAACGTCCACCTTCTGATAATTTTCGAGATCCAAGAGGAACACTATAATATGAATCTGATTACAAAAGCAACAATAATCAGAAAATAAATATCATGTTCTTCCTCGCAATCGCAATTGCTGACGGACAGAACTGAGTTCAGAAAATAAATCTCACGTTCTTCCTCGCAATCGCAGTTGTTGACGAACAGAACTGAGTTGCAACTCAGATGAAAAAGAAGAAAGAAAAAAGAAGAAAGAAGAAGAGGAAAGGTTCTTGCTGGGGTGATTAAGATCACCGTTGCTTAAAGCAAGATTCGTCCCAACACGATCTGCTTTCAAGAACCAGCAAGTTCACGAAGAACTTCTGGAACGCTCGTAAGTCAATATTTGAGACTTGAACGGGCTTCCTCGACTTTACGGATTCCCTTAACTCTTTTCTTGGTGCATCTTTCAAAGGAGGCCAAGGGGCTCTATTTATAGAGTGGAGTGAGACTTCACCTCTTCTCCTATCTGATGTGGGACTAAAATACCAATACTCCAAAATAGAGTTTGATATTTTAGATCATCCCACAATCAGCATAGAAGTGTGTCAGTCCACACCTAACCCCCGAACACTCCAGTGCATGCACGAGACATCCTGGAGTCCGTGTCCGAGTCCGAGTCCGCACAACAAAAATCAACTTACATCTTTGTTGGAATTAATTCTTTTTCCTTCTAGAAAAATACTCCCACATGACACACACTTGTGCCCCACCACACCTCATGTGCACACTTCAACACAAACAATGCATTATATTGAGATACTCACCATTTGGTGTAGCCGATGTGGGACTATCTTTCCTAGTCCAAAGACAAAAACACCAACAAGACGTGCCATAATTGACATTGCCGACGTCTTTCCATCTTCTGGTGATAATCGAAGGGATGCCGAGTAAAACTTTGATACAGAGGAGGACTCACTTGTCATACGATGGAGGTATTAAAAATTTGATACCTCCATCTGTATCAAACTTTTCTCCAAGAGATGCCATTGACACGTCTGTCACAGTATGAACCCCAATTTTCTTGCCAAACTATAAAAGTAAAAGCCTACGGGAGATTCCATTTCTCTTCCATGAATGCGAATTTCTGTGGATTGGAATCATTGGAGAATGTAGTCAGCCATCTAGCAAGTTCCCTCCCTCCCTATAAATAGCAAGAGGCTCTTACCGAGCCATTTGAAGCCATTTGGGGTGTCTTCTGTTTCTTTGGCTGGTCTCGACCCAAGTCTTTGCTCAGGACTTCGACTTCTTCTCCTTTGTTCAACAGGTCTTCATTAGTCCATACATGCTTCTTAATTTCTTTCTTTCCTATTAGGTTAATTGCATTAACTATCCTTATGTTTTACATGTTGGTGTTTTATTTTTGGAGACTAAATAAAAAGATAGTCTCACATTGCTCATACACAGTGGCGGATCCATGATGACATTCTACTGGGGACGCAATCATAAGGGATTTCGGATTAGGGACAAACGCATGAATTTAAGAGAGGTCGAAAAAGTTTAAAAATAAAATCACATACTAAAAAAAATAATATACAAGTATATTTAGTTTCACATGTCTTACAAAAACAAGATAAACAGGAAAAAAATCTTTTTATTATATTACGCTTTCCACTTTAATGACATTAACTATTACTTTTATCGTGTCAATATTTTGAAAGATTGAAAACCACTTAAATGTGTCACTGCTAACAAAAAACATATTTTAAAAAAAATCTAACAACCTAACACATAGCGGCCATATATTTCAAACCAAAAAATCAAAACAAGATGATAAGAATATTGATTTGAACATTATGATCGGTTGCAAAATATAAAAAAAAAAAACAAGTTGCCAATTAGCTATATCATCTATTACTTACTAAATATTCAACATGTGAGCAACTGATTATGACCATAAAATTATATGATCGATTGTAAATATCTGACATTAGCATGAAATGATGAAAATAACTCATTGTGCGCGATGAATTATTGTATGATCTGAGTGATGCATTAGGTTTGTTGGGCAAGTTTTAACACTACGTGAGTATCCTTCCTTCTATAGGAGTGTGGTCGATGACAGTAATACAATTTAATTAATTGGAATCTACTCATTGATCCCAAATCCTAATGCTTACTTTAGCATTTCATGACGACATTTATGGATACTTCATATATCCAACCACTAAAGTAAAGAATCTCCGAACCTTCCATTACATGTCCAACATATTTTTAACCTAACTTTCCAATAGGTAGTGGAGCCTGCTCATGTATATATCCAAAGAAGAGACCAGTGCCATCCCCAGTGATTGCAATTTGGAAAAAGTGAGGAAAAAGGGACGTCGACATGTTTTCGTAGAGATAAACTTGTAACCTGAACAAGTCATGTTCAACCATAATCCACACACCATGTGATCTAGGAAGTGATTGTAGTCGAATTTTTATTTTTATTTTTATTTTTCAGTAAAAATAAGGTTACACTGGATATAAAACCTCGAAACATAAAGATATGTGACAAGATATTAATCAACCTGTTTTTATTCTGCTAACTAACCACCCCTCTTAAATTTGTTATACTAGTTGGAACAAATATGTTCCTCAACTTCCATTACATGCAAACAGTACTAAAACTACCGAAAATTTTCCTTGTGATAACTAATAGCTACTTTCCTTCATCATCTCAACTGCTCATGGTAATTCTTCAGGAGCCTATATTGACAAAAGCTCATCAAAAAGAAAGGTTGGTTAAAATAATGATTCTCTTGGCCAGAAGAGAAGACATAGTTTAACAAGATATATATTCCTTTAGAAAAGGTTAATCCTTGAAACGAAGCTGTACTAAATTAAGTTGAATATATATCATATGACACATGAATTTGCTCGACTGAAATGGTCATTTATCTAAGTAGAGACCAGATTAAACCAAATAACAATTATTCACGAGACTAATTCATTATCAAGTATAAGGTTATTTTGTCAAGATTTTCAAGGTAAGAAGAGACGTGTTTTTTTAGTAAATAGAAAATAAGTTAAGCAACAGAGCCTATATTGACAAATGCCTAGTTTGTGCTCTTCCTTTTAACTCGTTATAATTGCCATGCGGCTTCAAATGGAACAAAAAAGAAGTTTCTTCCACTAAGCCAGAGAGAGCACGGATCAATCTCCGGCCTCTAGATCATCCCTTTCGAATTCCAACAAGTACTCCACTATTCTACCACATACTCAATAGGTTTCTATTGATGGCATAATTGTAGTAGCACTCTTGAAAAAGTGCTCATAGTTCCATTGGTGCAACAAGTTGGCCTTTGTTTCTTAGCAATTATCTAAAAGAGAAAGCAAATGATCAGGAAAAAGAAAGATGTTGATGGGCATCAACAAAAGGTATGCTCATTATTCATGTGCGTAATTTTCAAGAAGTTTATTCAAGATGCAAAAGTGTATGTTCAAGGAACTAGGTTATCAAATTATAATCTAGGGAAAGGAAAAGAAACTCGATGAATTACTTGCTTTAGCTCATTTTCCACTGAAGCAAGGGAACGAAAGAAAACTGCACCTCATATTCATGTGGAAGTTCCCTTATTACAATTTTCTCCGCTTATCGACAGTGAAAATGTAAGCAAAGAGCCACTTGTCTAAACTAAGAAACATTTGTATTCAGTATGTAAAAGAGGACATTATTTTGATTGACACAGGGCTGGTCTGAGAATTCTCGGGACGTAGGGTGAGGTTTAAAAGTGAGGCCTCTTGAACGGGTAATTGAAAAATATCCGATCTTTTTAAACAAATATTGTGGATTTTTTTTTCTCGGATACCAATTTTATCAATCAATTTAACCAATCAATTTAACGAAGAAAATCTAAGCATGTCCTTAAGACAATAGGCTTACAATTTGATTCAACTATTGTCGCATTAGGCATATTTGCTTACTATCATGAATTTACCAAAAGAAAACTTACAAAGTTCATTCTTCATAATGAAATATCATGTGTTTTTGCTCAAAATGAAAGTTTGAAAAGTTATCAAAAGATGTATGAATCCTACTTTTCATAAAATATCAAGGACTATTGACAAGAGTGCACCTCTAGTACCCCATGCATATAAATAAAATGTCATATGCATCCATATGTATATTTAATTAAAAATAATATTCACCCAAGTGTATATTTAATTGATACAAAAAACTGAAACTTGAAAAATCATAAATCGAATTCAAAGTGGACATATGGTCCTCGTCACTATCAAGTAGCTAACACAAAAGCGCGTCATATTTTAACATAAAGTCTTAATGAGAGTAAGTAGTAGGCTTGCCAGGTTTATGGATTTCATTCAGAAAAAGTTACAGATCATGAGCCTACCACCAAGACAGTGGGGGCTCAGGAACGTAGGATCCCAAAAGTTAGACATCAACAACTATGGCAACGATTTTCCTTGTACCATTGTTTCTTTTTTCCTTCTTTTATTCTTTTTTGGGGTCTTTAATGGCTATCTACTCATCGTCACTATGCTTCAATTTATGTCACCTTCCCTCTATTTAAGAACCCCCATGTCTTCCTGTGAATATTTACTAGGCAGGTGAAATGGATCCTCATCTCCCCTCAAAGACTGGTACCCCTTTCTTCAGGACCTGCTTGAATGGAGTCAATACACTTGCAGGTTGCATCTCTCTCCTTTGTTCATTAATTAATTCCTTTATCTAAGCATGCATTTTATTTCATTGATTTGTATGCGGTATTAGTTGATTACCTGATATTAAGAATAGCAAGAAAAGTCAATGTTAGGTTCTCCACAACTTGTTCATTATTCAAGAAACTTAGCTCACTTATTTGCAACAACACGAGCAATCATCTATGCGCTTCGGGGTTGCTTGCATTGGTTCTTGAGCCGGATATTCTAACTCTCGCTCGATGCTTTGAATAGCTAGCGTAGCATCGTACCTGAACAATAAGAGGATACTGGCGCAGTCTTTTCTGCTTAAAGTTATAAAAACTGTAATGAAGTGTGAATCTGAAGTCCTAAATCATTCCTTCTGTTTCTCAGGTCTTGGAATGTTATCAATTCCATATGCACTGTCACAAGGAGGATGGCTAAGCCTGGTACTTCTCACCGCCGTGGCAATAGTCTGCTGCTACACAGGCCTACTATTACAGAGATGCATGGACTCAAACATGCATGTTAGAACCTATCCTGACGTAGGGGAGTTAGCCTTTGGATCCACGGGGAGAATCATAGTATCTGTTTTCATGTACCTAGAGTTGTATCTAGTTGCAATTGAATTCTTGATACTCGAAGGCGATAACTTGCACAAGTTGTTTCCGCATACGAATTTCAACCTTGCGGGTCTAAAGATTACAGGAAAGCAAGGATTTGTTCTCATAACGGCCCTTATAATTCTGCCTACAACATGGTTACGAAATTTGGGCGTACTTGCATATGTGTCAGTTGGAGGGGTGTTTTCTTCTCTTGTTCTGGTTTGTTGTGTTCTATGGGCTGGAGGCATTGATGGGGTTGGATTTCATGGTAGAGGAACTCTTATTGACTTTGAAGGAATTCCTACCGCCCTGAGTTTATTTGCCTTCTGCTACAGTGGCCATGCAGTTTTTCCTACTATATATAGCTCAATGAAAGATAGAACTATGTTTCCCAAAGTAAGTTTAAAAGGCCTCAAATATTTGAATTATTATTACGAAATCTACGAGTACTTGTGTCATAACACGGCAAGGACATGGCGACAAGGATACAACACCTATTTTGATGTGTCTTGGTCGTGTCCAATAATGTCCGACACGACACAACCCACATTTTTGAAGTGTTCATATTTTGGAAGTTGGTAGGTTTTGGAGGATTACAGATAGTCTTGGGTTGCACTTAATTTGCTGAAACAGTAGTATATAAGGGATTAACAAGCACAAATCAAATTTACACATTCCAGATTGATTTTTGTTCATCTCCAAGACCTAATCTCATTGTCACTTTTGTTGCAGGTATTGTTTGTTTGTTTCACACTTTGCACCTTAAACTATGGGCTAATGGCAGTTGTTGGGTACTTGATGTATGGTCAGGCTGTAAATTCTCAAGTGACATTGAATCTGCCGGTAGGGAAACTGAGCTCAAAGATCGCAATCTACACTACATTAATAACTCCGTTGACAAAGTATGCATTGGTGCTTACACCAATTGCAAATTCAATCGAGGACCGATTCCATCTCTCGAAGCTTAGGCTCGTTAGCATCCTAATTCGGACTTTATTAGTGGTCAGCACGGTGATGATTGCCTTAACCGTACCATTTTTTGGGTATGTGGTGGCTCTTACAGGGTCATTTCTAAGTAGCACAGCTACCATGCTATTACCATGTTTATGCTATATCAAGATCTTTAGAAATAGGCGTCAAGGAATGGAGTTAGTGACTATAGTGCTAATTATAGCGATGGGGGCGTCAATTGCAGTCATCGGTACCTACTCTTCTATAAAGCAGATTGTCGACCACATTTGAATGACTTGAGGTGGTGTTCCTTTCCGATTATTTGTATGAGCAGTATGCGCAACTCCGTATGTACTGATGTAAACTCAGGTATTGTACTATGCTTTGAGCACCCTATTATGAACTTGTATATAGACACTATAATCAAGTGTCCAATATATAGAAGCAATAAGCTGTTGAATGAAGAGGGTATTTCAACAAAAATGAAAGTTTGGCAGCTATGTTGTTTCCTTCCTCACCCTTGATCTTAGGGTTCATGGTTCATTCTCAACTTGAATTATAAACAAAGCATGCAGAGTATTCTATGTTGTAGTAAAAAAAAAAATCTATGCAGGAGTATTCTATGTTTTCTATTTGAATAATATTAGAAGTTGCACTCGGAGCTGTTTTTATGTTAGGGGACTTGTATCAACACTCGTCATAATTCAGGAATTTTAACATGGTATTAGAAGTTAAGAACAATGTTTGAATCCTCTTGCATACATTTTAATTAAATTAAAAGAAATTATACCGCAGTATGAATGTAGTTCTTTCCTCAGAGTGAACACTAAGCTGAAGTCATTTTGGAACAATAGAAATATTTTAACCCTCACACTCATCATAATTCTAGAGATTATTTTGCGGCGGTCGAGACTTTTAGAAGATCAGGATAAAGCTATCTATATGTATGCACTTACACTAGTAATTCATGATAGGTAACAGTGTCTAATACAAAATGTACAATGCATTTAAGTGCAAAAATGGTTATAGTCGAAGGTGTTTAAGTACAAATTAGCCTATACTAATGCCCATGCATGTATACATGCATTATGGAAAATTTTCATCAAATAATCTTCCTCATTATTTGGAAGACTCTTAGTTCCATCTTGTAGGACTATTCTAATTGTGTTTTTTGGTTACTAGGATTATATGTTTTAGGTTTCTAGGGTTTAGAGATATATGGTTGGACAAAAATTCTTTTTTGCTCGCAGGGGGTGACCACGCACGTGTCCGAGCGCTGATGTGTCAAACCCCCCCCCCCCCCCCCCCCCCCCCCCCCCCCCCTTCCACTGGCCCCTTGCACCACATCGAGCCCACCCGAAAATTCTGCACCCCCTCCTACCAATGTTTTAAAAACCGGACCGATGATTGAACCGATTTTCTTTTGTAAAGGTCGGACCGGGGTTCAACCGGGTTCAACCGAGGTTCAAATAGACTTGGTTTGGTTTGGATCAAATAGATAACATATCCGTATTTACTTCTTGGGTTGGTTCTTAGCATGTTTGGTTTGGTTTAATTTACAACTATAAAGTCTCTCAAAAATCAAACCAAGAACCAAATGGTCCAAATCTCACACAATAAAAAATTTTAAGTTTTTTTATTTGAAAAAAAAACCCAAAATTGCCGGTTCAATTGTGAACCGGTTCACCGGTTAAACCCGGTTATGGGAAAAAAAACGACGGTTCTTAAAAAACTCCGGTTCACATCAGACCGAACCGATTTTTTTGTCAAAATCGGTCGAACCCGGTCGGACCGCCGGTCCAGTCCGGTTCTGACAACACTGGCTCCTACCATGGAGGGGCGACACGTGGCCTGCAGGTCAGAAAATCTGCGAACAAAGTAGTAGAATGCCGGATTTTGATTTATTTGGGGGTACATCACATGCTATGGTTCTATAAATTTGAAAATTTTCTTTTTGTTTCACTTTCTACATCTAGTCTTAGATATATAGGGTTAGTGAAAACATGATCGATAACGTGTTTTACCACCAAATGAACAACCGATCCTTTAAGGTTCGATTAATTGGTTGGTCATTAATTTGGGTTATAAATGATTAATGTCGGGACATACGTATTGCATGTGTAACGTATTTTAGAAATGTTGATATCATCTTATGGAGCAAATTAACAATATCCAACCAAACCTATTCAACAAAATAAAATATTTTCAATATAATTTTTTTTCCATGTTAGAAATTTAAATTTGCAACAAAAAAATCACCAAGATGACAAAAATTTAATAACAAAATATTATTAATCAACATTTTCGAGCAGCATCTTCATCATCACGACTCGACTGCTTGCCCTTCCTTATCTATGACGGTCCGATAGTGCATTGCCAACATGCATTGTCCTGTCCAAGCACCAATTTTTTTTTTAAAATAATAACACAATAACAGTAGCCCCTAAGGTCAAATTTAATTAATTCTAAATTGAATTTTATTAGATTTTAGTTACATACTGCATTGGGATAAAAAATCTAATTGTAAATTTGATGAGGATCATATTATATTGAAGAGTTAAAAGTTTGTATAATATTAGAAATTCTACTCTTGATATTTGTCCTGTAACTCTGAATATATTTGGTTGTTTCTGATCAGTTACGTATGCTTCAAAGCTATAGTGGGTTAAACTATCAATACAATGAGAATACGTTTTCATTTTTTTATATTATACCAGGTCCTTTTAGAAATGTTCAATACAATGAGAATACGTTTTCATTTAATATCTAGAAAAACAAAATTAGTTAGAAAGATAGCAAAAAAAAGAAAAAGTATTTGATGATCCAAACTACAAACAAAAACAAACGTAATCAACGTCAAACTGCTAGTTTTTTTTCCAGCAGAAATAAGTTTTAAATTAGCGTCAGAGAATCAAATAAAAAACTCATGAAATATGTGAAATATATATATAATATATTTTCAATTTTTAATTATTATACCTGGTCCCTTAAGAGATATCCCATACAATGAGAACATGTTTTCATTATATGTAATATCTAGAAAAACAAAATTAGTTAGAAAGATAGCAAAAAATATACTTGATGATTCAAACTACAAACAAAAAACAAATGTAATCAACGTCAAAGTTCATATCAAAATAACATCATGTACACAATCTAAACCTAGAAAACTAACCATGAAAAAAGGGTCACGATGAACGGAATAATGGTCCAACACTCCAACTGCTAGTTTCCTTGAGCAGAAATAAATCTTAAATTAACATCAGAGAATCAAATAAAGTCATAAAATATGTGAAATATAATATTTTTTTCATTTTTATATATAATACCATGTCCTTGGAGAGGTCAAATACAATGAGAACATGTTTTCATTATATGTACTACTAAACTCACGTGCATTGCACCTAAATAATTTAATTGTTTTCTTATGATATTAATGTAAAATTATTTAAATATTTAATATATTTAATTTAATATTTATTATATATATGTTTATATTTTAATTAAAATTTGTTATATAATTGATTTTATTTTAATTATAATTTGTGATGGATGTATTTCTACTTTTTATAAAGAGTTTTGGAAATGGTTAGCCGTTTGAACGTATATCCTCAAAATTAAATAAACAAATAAATATAACTAATTGTTTAATTACATAAAATTATCTATTTATGAACACACACTTGTTCTAACTCATGTGGTTAAGATGGTGAGTATTCTCCTTAGTTGGAGGGGTTCGATTCTTAGTAAATAGATAAATTTTCTTTCAACATTATTTTTACATAATATTAATTTTTTTAAATAATTAATTGATGATATACATACGGCTTAGACGGCTCAAATTTTAGCCGTTTTGAAGCCTCTTATATTTATAGAGATATTTAGAAAAACAAAATTAGTTAGAAAGATAGCAAATAAATATTTGATGATTCAAACTATCAATCAGATATTAGAATAACAGCTTCAAAACCTTCCAAAAAATCAAAAAAAAAATTTGAGAACTAATCATAAATAATGCCATATTTCATATAATTTCTGATTTCCAAGCAACAGTACTATAGTAGAAAATCTGAGGAAATTGTTCAAATTTTCATAAAAAGAGTTCAAAATATTTTGAGAACCAATCATAAAAATACCATAATTTCATATAATTTCTTGATTTCCAAGCAACTATATTAGAAAATATGAGGGAATGTTTCTAATTTTCATAAGAAGAGTTAATAATAAACCATTAGTTTAGGACAAGGGCTTCAGGAGGGATATGGGGCCTCTCCGGGATTCGTCATTATCGAGTAGCCTCTGTTTCTTCTTTGTGCAGTACTGTCTATCGAAATGATTCACCTGAAATTACCACAAAAGCATAGAGAAAATAAGAAGTAGAGAAAAATAGGAATATATCAAGGATTGGTAAAGAGAAGACCGCAGACAGATCCTTGTTAGCAATTCGACAAACGAAAAAAAATCGAGACGATAAAAGTACGAATATAAATTGACGTAGTACAAAAAAATATGTTAAAAAATACGGTCAAATATTCGTCAAACGAAAATACTAATTCAAATCTTTCAAAAATTACGTAAGTATTATATATTTTTGGAAGGTACGAAATAATTTACATATAATACGATTTTTATTCAGGTGATTGCTAACAAGTGGACAGACCCATGTGGGACGGCAGCTCCTGACAAACTTGGCTCGAAATTTCTTGCACTCGGCTGGGTAAAGGAAGCCGACGTTTCCCAACTCCGTTGGCTTCTTGTTTGCCTCTTTTCCTAAGCAAGCATAAAAAGCATCTCTAGCCTAAAATAAAATAAATTATTAGTAATCTATTTGAATACAATCTTAGCCAAAAAAAAAAAATTGAAGAGAGAGAGAGAGAGAGAGAGAGAGAGAGAGATGACCTTGTAGCAAGTGGTTCTTTTGTTTGCTAGCACTTCTGCCATTCCTCTTTACGTTGGTTTTTCTTTTCTTTATATTCCTTCTATTCTTTTTTTTTTTCTATTCCTTTTGGTAACATATATTGTGGATTTTTTTTTCTATTGCTTGTGCTTCAAGTAGGATTAATTAAGGCCTGGTTTTAGATGGTTAATTTCCTCCGACTTTTCAAAAAAAAAATATAGAATAATTTCCAAACTATAAAATATGTGAAATAAATATATTTTTCTATCTCTAAGCAACTTAAAGATAGTAATATCTAACATATAGTCTCATTCAACCGGTTATAATAAATGACAATTTCCCCCCCTAAATTATTATACTTTTTTAGTAAGTTAATCTTGTACCAAATAATATATTGATATCCATTAATTTAAACCAAAATCGTTTAAACAAGTTACTTCTACATTAAAAATTTGAAATTATAATTCTTTATAAGCTCAAACATCGTGGTGAAGGTCTCGGTTGTTCAAAAGATTGTCC